>CM029561.1:22242077-22646326 GCA_017309665.1 Coelopa frigida
TAATGATGTCTTGAAATTAAATATTACATCGTAAAATTTATTGCAGGTATGTTTTATTTAATATTGAAATTAAATGCAATCATCCAGTTTCTCTCATCGACATGTTTTATTTTTAATGAATAACTATTTTTTTTATTTTCATAACGAACGTACTCTTGAAATGTCAACTAGAAACGCAGCCAACTTCGGAGCGAAATTCCAGTACATGCTATCAGGGATGACGCGCCGAAATTTGAACTGAACTTCGGCACGTTTTCGCAGCAAATGCTTCGAAAATTTTGCGAACATTTCCGTAATTTCGGTTTGTTTACGTTTTTATTTACCTTCCCGACTGAACCGAATGACTGAATTGCTTTCTCCAAATTAGAATTTGAAATGTGAATGTTGTTGAATTTGATTGGTTTATTTAATATAGGAATAGGAAGATAAAAGGTTATTAGCAAAAAATGAAGTGTTTTTCAAAATATGGAGTGACGGAGTGTTTTGATTAAAAGGAGGGAATCACTTCGATTGAGGTGATTTCGCAACCCTGCATGCGATTGTTTTCTGCGCGGCGAAAACGAAACAACCGCGCCACTTGCGAATTTCCAAACGAAGCGAATTCGAGCAAATGCCGAGCGCCCATCGAAAAATGTGGAAAATCTGCCGAAAGCGTGCGTGAATTTTAAGAAATTTTAATTGAAAATTTGTCAGAAACGTTTTCAAAGTTGTCAAACAATAGATCAAATCAAAAGTGAAACGTGTGAAGTTCTACAACGCCATTAACGATATTCTTTTTTTGCCACACTATTGCAAACAAAATCGGAAAGAAATAAAGCAAAAATTAAAATAATTGTCCTCAAGAAGATTTTCAACTTTTGAGCATTTTATCCAATTCGTTAAGATGTACAAAACAAAGAAGGAGGTGGACGCTCATGTTCGCACAGCTTTATCAAAGTTGCGATCGGAATCTGAGGTAAGTTCCAACTTGGGATAATTATATAATATTGCAGGGCCGTTGCATTTCGGCATCCTGAATGCAGCCTGCATCTACAAGAGCTTAAGAGCAGGCCATGTTTGTGAGCGTAGAGTCTACAACTGCTCGACCGGAGCTAATTTCGGTTAGGGTTTTGGCCATTGGTTATGGTATAAAGAAACCCTTAAAACGTAATAACAATTTATAGTGCACTTTTCCGGCATAAGTACAGAGATTTCGTGAAAGTACCGCATCACAATATCGTGTATAAACATTTATTTGGGAAGTGCGAATAGTTTTCGTAAGGGAATTTGCTGCGTCAAGCGTTTGTCCAAAGTGAGGTTAGGATTTTTGTCGACGGTTTCGACGGTTTGTTGTTCACATTTACTCTCATTTATAGCAATAACATGTATAATTTATATCATATGAACCTAAATTGTATGCAACTTATTTTGAAAAATAAAATTTATTTTTTTAAATCATTAAGTTTTTCGGTTATTCTTGCATTTCCATGTTTCTTATATTTTTTGATTATAATTGAATACATTTTTGTTCATCCTTTAGCGTCAACTACGGAGTTTTACAATTGCCAAACTTTATTATAAAATCAATGAGTATGCATCTGCAGAGCAGTATTTGTGCTCATATCTGAATGTCAAAGAGGATAACGACATGGCGCATAAACTACTTGGACAGTGCTATCAACGTCTCAAGAAACCGGACAAAGCTCTACAATCATTCCAACGTTCTCTTCAACTGAACGCCAAGCAGCCCGACGTTCTCGTCGAGGTATGCCAGCTATTATTGGACGATAAAAATCTCAATACTAACAAGGCCAAATACTGGTGCGAGTTGGCTGAATCGGAGAAGGTTCAACACGATGCTGTATTTTCGCTGCGACTTAAATTAATGAACAAAGATAACTTGGAAGTCAATCAGGTGGAGGAAATGATTCAAAAAGAGATTGTTTCGCGCCCGAATGATGTACAGTTGCGAGTGCGCCTTGTTCGTAATTTCATTGATCAGAAGAAAATAATCGAAGCATTCAAATATGTACATAATCTGGAGATGACAAATAATGATGCCTATGCCAGCAGCAGCGAGTGGTACAACATTGTATGGTTGGTTTTGAGCAAATACGAGCAGTTGCCAAATTCCAAAAAGGATTGGGATTTCTGGCTAATGTTGATTACTTGTTTAGAACGTCAGATCTACATAAGCTTCTCTCATTCACAAGCTTCAACTAGGAGGAGTAACGGAGACGGCGAATTTGCTGTTTAATCTCGATCAATATCTCTACAAAGTAACTCAGATGTCTGATAAATTCTGTGCTCAAAAAGAGTTGGTTTCACTATTTCTGGAGCACTACCGCGGACAGTTGTTTTTGCATGCGGCCTCTTTGATATTCAAGCGAGAATTGTTACAAAACAAAAACAAGTGGAAGGAGACTGTGCAGTCAGTACTTCCACTTCTTCTGCTGGCATACCAATCGGAATCTGGTGATCGGAAAGAGCCATGGATGAAACATTGCGATGAGCAAGGAAAACAGCTGATACAATTGTGGAATCGCGAGGGTGCTTTTCGATGTGCACAGGTAATTCTTACATATTACCATATAAGGTGTTCTGAACTTTAACAAACGATTTAATTCCAGGTTGGGCGCACTCTACTGTCTTGTATTAGCGACGAAACTTCTGATAAAGAAAACGCCACTTTGCAAATAAACAACATGCTCGGAAATCAACCGACTCTTTGGAACAGTTGCGACGACTTATTGGCACAAATCCGCCAAACATGCTCTGATAAACAATGGCGTCGCAATGTATTCGGGTTACTTTTCTGTAATAGCGATCATAAGGTCAAGGAACAAAGTTCTATGCTCATTAAGTGTCCTAAACTGGCAGAACCACAATATGAACTCCCTACATATGCCGATGTTGAGCGTTACGAGGAGACAGCTCAATACTTAAAACCGCAGTCTCTGCAGCATATTGTATATCTCTGTTTGGGCAATGACAATTTGGCATATGTGCGTGCTAAGTATTTTAGCGGACTGAATTTTTCCACCCAGAATCTTTCTTTCTGTGGGGCGGAATCATTGAATCAGCTGGATATGGATACATTTTTATATGCAGCCACTTTGCAAGCCAAGCGAATGCTCGAAGTTGATCGGGAAGTCTTTGACAATTACCATTCTGGGAATCGTGGTGCTGCTGGAAAACCGCGTATTTTACCATTTGTCAATTTGCAAGGACATCTTTGCACTGAAGAACAGTCAAATTGGTGGACAGCAGCATATCAGGTAAGACAAATAAAAATTCCCTTAAAAATGTAAATATTTTATTATTTTTATATTATAGGTTTATAAAAATCTTAGCAGAGAAAACTTGGCTGAATTACGAGCAAATCTACAATTTGGCATAGAAGCTGTGCGTGGAATAAATGGACCCAAATCGACATGATAATCGTATTTAAGTTGGGTCAAATTTTTGTTGCCCGTGCACAGGACATTGTTAAACCAGTGGAAAAGGCCTTCCTAGAATCTAGAGCAGAGAACATCTACAAATATGGTCTAAACATGGTTAAAATGAATAATAAGGGTGTTTTGGAACCATTCAGAAAGTATTTCAAATATGCTAAGCAAACTCTTCTGCTATAGAAAGAGAAGTTACAACTGCAGCGGAAGATGCTGTCGCATTTTTGGCATCGCGCTATTTCAAGAAGGCTGAGTACGAGGAGCTAATTGATGAACTCGCTGGAATACAGTTACCGTTTGCGACATATTTACAAGCTGAGCCTATCGTAAATGGACGAGGTTAATAAAACACCAAAGAAAGCCAACAAATGTATTTAGATCGTGCTAGTGAATGTCTAAATCAAACCTTATCACTGTTGAAAAACACACAAACTGATCCAAATCATCCATTGAATTCAATTATACATTCTGAATTGAAGCGAGTGCAACAAGCATCAAATAAATTCATGTCTGACAGTCCGCATTATAGTCCAGTCACAAGTGGAATTCATAACAATTCAAGTACATATGAAGATGCCGAAACGGAATTTTTTTCAGATACCTCCGTTCTTCCCGCAGTCTCATCCATGAATCGTTCCCGTAGAGAAGCAGCTGCAGCTTTAATAGCATCACCGAGAAATGCGGATCTTGAAATCTGGTTAAGCAAATCGCCACCACACTAACATTCGTAAAGGAAGAAATCGTGGATACTATTAAGCCAGAAATGTTATCGATGAGAAAAGAAATAACATCGTTAAAAGACAAGATTGCCAATTTGGAAGATGCTATGAAAAAGTCGCGAATTTCTTCCAACCCGCCTTCTCGTGATGATGCGTCAAATGTTTTGGATGATTTATATATGATTGAAGACGCTCTTCAAAATCAATTGTATCAACAACCATCACAAACACACTTGCCACCACATAATAACCTATATCCTAATGCGGCACCAACTACCACTGCATCTTATGGACAACAACCGCAACAACGTATACACACACCAAACGCCATACAGATACAACAGAATGCGGCAGCTGTTGCTGCTGCTGCCGCCGCATATAATAGTCCCATGTTTAATCCAAACTACCCGATGAATTACTACACACCACAATATATGATGACACCACAAGGCCCAGGGGCAGGGTCAGTGTTAGGTAAGTTCTATCTTAATAATAAAACACAATTATATTTTAGGTTGAGAAATAATTCCTGTGATACTATATTTTCAAATCAAGTGTAGGATTAAATGAGTGAATTTGTACTTTCCAGGACAACGCAATCCGATGGGTATGCCTTACATGGATCCTGCTGGTGGCATGAATTTCAGTATGACACCAACTACTCCCTTGTTGCCACAGCCGGCTCCGGATCAACAACGTGCACCAACAAATCTCTTTGGAATGCTCTCGCAACAAACTCAGCCAACGCAACAACCACCCGCACAGATTGCGCCCCCTGTATCTATACCTTTGGCAATGCCACCAGTTCCTACAACTCGTGCCCCCGTGGTACAATTTAACAAAGTTCTAAACAACCAACCCGTAGAAAAGGGACCTCCAGCAAATGTCGTAATAACTAGTTCTGATCCATTGCCAAATCCGAACTGTGCACCCTTGCAATCACAGCAACCAACTCTAAGCGTTACTATTCCTTCACATCACATTAAGCCAAGCTTAGTATCTTCTGCTAATGAGACAACTGTTTCATCGCAGCCAACAAGCGTTTCACTAGCTTTAGTTTGAACACTTCCAGTACAACTACATTTGGTGGTTTTGGCAGTAGCCCAGCTAATAGCAACACTCCAGCTTCGTCATCAGGAACATCGTTCTTCACCAGTAAATCAAGCACTGTAACAGTCTCGAATGCAGTCACTGCTGTATCTCCCTCGACATTCAGTTTCAAACCACAAATTGCCCAGGCCGCAAAGAGTGCAGATGAAAGTTTGAACAAGACCAGCGACAGTGTATCCAGTGAACATAATAAGAGTGGCAATGCGGACACAGAAGCGGAGTATGATCCTCGTCCCGATTTCAAACCGATCATTCCATTGCCAGATGAGATTGAAGTGAAGACAGGAGAGGAAGACGAAGAAGTCATGTTCTGCCATCGTGCCAAACTCTTCCGCTTAATCGATAAGGATTGGAAAGAACGCGGTATTGGTGATATAAAAATTTGAAGAACAAAGATGGTGCATCTCGTATTTTAATGCGACGTGATCAAACTCATAAAATATGTGCAAATCATAAAATTACTAAGGATATTGTACTTACTGCTCCTAAAAATGATACAAAGGGCTATATTTGGATTGCTCATGACTACGCCGATGAGGAAATAAAATACGAGAAATTCTTTGTTCGGTTCAAGTTACCAGAAACAGCTCAAAAATTTAGCGAAGCTTTCAAAAATGCTCAAAAAAGAATCCGGCCCTTCATGTGAAAAAGACATGGCTCCACCATCTGACAAACCAATCAGTAATGCTCCACAATTCAATTTGGCAAAGAGTTCAGTAACTAATTTTGCTACTAGTACACCTTCAGTGAAACCTGCTGGCGGACATGCAGCATCTGCTGCTCCAATTGCCAATTCAACTGTTAGTTCCACGACCGCTTCAAAGACACTATTCTCTGGTCTCAACCTGAGTACCACAACTCCCAACAACGCAGCACCGCAATCGAAACAAGAAGCAGTTTCGCCATTCGCTAAATTCAGCTTTGAAAAACCTACTGCAGTTGCTCCACCAGCAGCACCACAAGTTTCATCCGCTTCAGCCTCGCCATTTTCAAATATATTCAATACTTTAGGTAAACCTCAGGTGTCTCCATTTAGTACCGCCAACCTTCCCAGCAGCTTCACAGCAGCAACATCTAAACCATCTGATGGTGCCGATTCGAACTTGAATAAGTCAAATGCATCTGATGGCGAGGACGAATATGTTCCTACAGCACAATTCAATCCTGTTATTCCTTTGCCAGACTTAATAGAAGTTACTACGGGAGAGGAAAATGAAATTGTCCTCTTTGAGCATCGTGCCAAACTTCTTCGTTTTGACAAAGAAGTAGGCGAGTGGAAGGAACGAGGTTTAGGTAACATAAAAATTCTTCAAGATAAAGATGACGTCAATAAAGTACGTTTGCTTATGCGCCGCGAACAAATTCATAAACTGTGTTGTAATCAACGACTATACAAGGATACAGCATTTAAATATGCCAAGAATTCGGAAACTGCTCTTACATGGGCTGGGCAAGATTTCTCTGAGAACGAGCTAGTTACCGAAATGTTGACAGTGCGCTTCAAGACTCCTGAAATTTGTAAAAGTTTTCATGAGGCTGTAATCAAAGCCCAATCGAATATGTCGAGTGAAGCCGAAGAAGGAAATGTCAAGAAACAAGAAGCAGCTGATAAAGAATCAAAGTCTAAGACAAATGAGACTAAAGATGCTCCAAAAGGATTTGGGGATGCTTTTAAGCCAAAAGCAGGTTCATGGTCTTGTGAGGCGTGTTATACTTCTAACACATCTGATAAACTTTACTGTCTTGCCTGTGAAAATCCTAAAGATGACACCGTACCGAAAAAGGAACCTGTGTCATTATTAACCACAAGTTCAGCGTTTTCATTTAAATTTGGAACTAACACTGACTCCAACACATCGAAAACTCCACTCCCAGCTTTCGGCTTCAGTAGCAAAACTCCAAACACTACTCCTGCAACATCAGATTCATCCAGTACTAAACCAACAACAAATCAGCAGCAATCAACTCCAAGTGGATTCGGTGACAAATTCAAACCCAAAGCTGGATCATGGACTTGTGAAGGTTGCTATGTATCCAACACATCGGATGCTAAGTACTGCATGGCATGTGATTCTCCCAAAGATGATACCGTACCAAAGAAAGAGTCCACAAATAACATACTCGCTTTTTCTGATCCAACACAAAAGTTTTCCTTTGGATTTGCTGCAGCTGGTGCTGCTAAACCGGTGGCTAATTGTGGGTTCCAATTTGGAACACCAGCAACTACAACGCAATTAGAACCAACAAAATCCGCATTTGGCGCTCTGTCAACTGTTACAAATTCTGAAGCTTCGAAATCCTTTACTTTTACTCCGCCTTCCGCTACATCTACTGGACTGAACTCATCAATTTCGAAACCAACATTTTCGTTTTCTCTGCCGTCAAAGGCCATGGATGCCCCGGCAATGCCAATCTCTGGAGGTGGAGAATCCACTTTCTCGTTGGAAAAAAAAGAATTCAGTTTGTCATTCAAACCAAAGAGCCCAGCCAATATTGTAAAAAGTCCCTTGAAATTCGGCTCTGGCGGCGGAGATGCAGATGGTGCTGAGGACGGCGATGATGGTGATCATCATGTAGAAGAGGAAAATAATACATATTTCACTCCAGTCATTCCGTTGCCAGACAAGGTGAGTGGATTTATTGATTTATGTTAATTGTTTCACTTAAAAATAAATAAATTATATTACAGATTGTTGTTAAAACCGGAGAAGAAGACGAAGAGGTTTTATATGTGCACCGTGCCAAATTGTACCGTTTTGTTGAAGGCGAATGGAAAGAACGTGGACTTGGCGATGTTAAAATATTGCGCCACAAGGAGACGAAGAAACTGCGCGTAGTTATGCGACGAGAACAAATCTTGAAGATTTGTCTGAACCATGTCCTTAATGAAGATGTTGAATATAAGCGAAAGGACGATAAGTCTTGGCTATTTGTTGTGAATGACTTTAGTGAAGGAGAGGTTGAATTGCATCAATTTTCATTGCGTTTTAAAAATAAGGAGATTGCGGAAACATTTATGGATAGTGTAAAAAGTGCGCTGTCCGGAGAAGCAGTAGCAATTGAAACAGCTGCAAACACCTCGACAACAGCTGCAAACACCTCGACAACAGGTGTAAACATCTCAAATGCGGATAAGAAAACATCCGATGAACTTCAACTACCATACGAGTTCTTTGAAAGCAAACCCAGTTGTCCTGGTTGTCGAGGATGTGATTCGGATTCATTTGTGTTCCCAACTATTAAGTCAAATGAAAATTTCGTGCATGAAGATGACACCAAACCCCCAATTAGTCCCATGGAGTTACCCGAACTGACAATACATAAACAGAATCGTTCTTTCTTAAAAGAAAGTGCTTTTTCATCTCCAAATGTTTCTAAGAACGAATCTATATTTGGGGGCTTTGGCGGAGCGAATACAACAACGACTAAAGATGTCACATCTACAAATACAACATTTTCATTTACTGCTGCTTTTAATAGCACCACACAGCAAGAGGAAACGAAACCATTCTCAGGAGGATTTCTATTTGGAAACACAACAGCCAACGGTGGGTTCACTTAATTTTGAGTAATATATTTAACTTGTGACTAAAACGCAAATATTATTTTTAGATAAGCCAGTCTTTGGTCAAACTTCTATTTTCGGAGGTGGCATGAAACTCCCAACAAAAGAATCATTAAATTTTTCAGAGAAACCTACATCAATATTCGGCGGTAATGCACTCAGTAACGCCTTAACTTTTGGAAGTAAACCATCATTTGATGGAAGTAATTCTATTTTTAATGCGACTGCAAATAAATCAGATGGTACTAAAGTCAATGAAACAACGAAATCCATATTTGGTAGCTCGATTTCAACTCAAAGTGCAGGAAATGGTACTGGAAACTCGATATTCGGTTCTTCAACCTTTTCAGGTTTTGGAGCAAGCAACAAATCCACAACCTTCGGAGATGCCAGCAACAGTTCTTTATTTGGAAACATCAAAAAAGAGCCAGTCTCGTCAGAACCCTTATTTGTTGATCTTTCAAAAAAAGCTGGAGATGTTGATTTTGCCAATCTAGCATCAAAAGCAGGGAATGCACTCATGAAGTCTACTGAGAAACCTGGCCCTGGTGGCTTCATTGGACTCACTCATACAGATGCATTTCCAAGTTTTCTCAATAAGACTGCGGAAAAATCGCCCGAAGTCACCGACAAAAATGCGGAGGAAGAAAATAATGATGAAAATTACGATCCCCATTACGATCCAATAATAGCGCTACCAAAGGAAATAGTTGTGAGTACTGGAGAGGAGGATGAAACGAAATTGTTTGGAGAACGTGCCACTCTTTTTAGATGGGATGATACCAATAAAGAATGGAAAGAGAGAGGTAAAAGAAATCAATGGATAAATTGAATCAAATATTTTATTAAAAAATACTTTTTTTCAAAGGTGTTGGCGAATTGAAGATTTTATTGCACCCGGAACAACAAACTTATCGCATGGTTATGAGACGTGAACAAATTCATAAATTGGTATTAAATTTCCGTATTGGAAATGAATTCATCTTCCACAACATGAATAATAACCCAAAGAGTTTTGTGTTTGGTGGCATGAATTACGCTGAATCCACAGAAGGTGAGGTAGAAAAATTAGCTGTGCGTTTCAAGAAAGTTGACAGAGCGGAAGAATTTGGCGCTAAACTAAAGGAATGCGTTACAGTAGCTAAGAAGCAAATAGGAGACGAATAAATAAGAGACTAGATTAAAATTATTTCATAGATTCTAAATTTATAAAATGTCTGTAGATTATAAAACGTCGGGCATTATATGTTCATTTGAATTTGTTAAATGTAAATTGTAATTTTTATTACCCATTAATTAAATCCACCTATTTATGAGTAATCATTATGGTTGTTTCTAAATTTGAAATAGAAATGGCTCAAATTATAGTTCCCGAATCTTCAACAAACTCTAATTTATTATATATGGGATTGTATTTGTCATAAAATAAATATAACATTATGTTGAATTATACTGAAACAAATAAACTACAAAAAGTATTAAGCTAAAACTATCTTCTTTGCTTATTATTTTATATTAAAATTAACAAAATACCAACATCCGATAATCACAAATTGTTCAGTTTTAAAGAAAACTTGATTGAGGCAAACCCCAACAAATTTACTTCTCAGAAACCACTCGTCTTTTCCCCGAATTTTTTGAACACCAATTAATAACGATATTATATTATTATTGTGATTATATATTATTGTTCAATGAATAATTTTCCTATTGCTTTGTGAGAATGTGAAACATATTAAAATTTCTGAAAATTCTTTGTCGACGCTACAATAAATTCGAAACTACAGCCCTGGTTAAGGAAGAACAAATTGAGAAGACATTTGTATGTATTTTTCATGTAAAATAAAATGAAAAAATGCAGGTAGAGGCAGACCTAACTAAATTCATTTCGATTAATGAAAGGCCAGCTAACCGCAAATTTCTCGAAAGCAGCAAATTCAATGAAGAGAACGAGCGAAGAGAGTCACAACAAAAAAATCTCTTTATCAAGGTTTGACGTTTCTTCGTTGATTTCGCCGTAGTTCGCTTGTTTCCAATGCTGGGCTGCGTTGCCGCTGTTGTTGCCGCGCCGTCGAGCAGCGCAATTGAATTGAAGAAGAAACAACGTCCGTCGGCGACAAACGACGACGTCAAGCTGCAAAATATTGAATTATCTGTCGAAAAAGTTTAAAAATCCAAAAGTATTTCATGAAACATTGAGAAAAGGAAATAACAAACATATAAACATTGAGTACATTACATTATGCAATTGATTAAAGACAAATATTCACTTTCGAACCGTGGAAAACTTGCATGTGAAAAGTTGCGTGGAGTTGAGTTGAGCATGTAGAAAAAAGTGAGGCCAAGCAGCAATATTAAATTGTTTTCTGTTTTTTCAATAATATTTAGTAATTTAATAAAATTTCACTTGCATCGATACGCAGTCGTGAATCGTGGCTGAGACTGCGGTGGATCGGAAAATAAATTATCGAAAAGTTATTCAAGCACAGGCGAGGCGAGGAAAACAATCACAGGTGAGTGAGGTTGTGGCATATCAAATAATGTAATATGAATTCATGGCAATTGTTTCCTTTTCAATTGACGCTGGCGAAAATTGAAAAATTCCACACTAGAAGCTGTCTGGTGAGTTAAAATCGGTCGATCTGTCTATCTATCTGCCCGCTAACAATCGCTGCTCTACAGTGGGCTCCGTGTCATGAGAATTCTGCTTGGTGGCAGTTTCTGGCGGCCCTCGTTGTTTCTTGCTCTTCTTTGGCCTGCTTTGTGCTGTTCTGTCTCTATACATGGCATCGAATGGCATCGGCATCAGCACATCAATGTTCCTCGCCACACGCCAAATCCTCGGCAGGTGAAATAAATGCCAAATGTGGTTTTCTGTATTCACCATGTACGATTGATTATGATCAGTTACTAAGTAATCAGGTCTAGAACTCGTATGTACTGTAATATTTGATAGTCGTCTTGTTTACATACGTACCAATTATTAGGACAATTGTCTCTCTATATCGATAGGAATTATAGAACATGCTACATCTTTTTTTAAACAAGCCCATATGCCATTAAAAAATCGAATTCGATTCCCATCATGTTATAGTATACAGTTAATTTTCCTAAATACAATTTTTCTACCTGTCCCAAGAAAATTTCGTAGAATTATCTATTAAGTGACGGTTCTAATCTATTAGAACTTTGACGAAGTTGTTCGTCACATGGTTGCACTATAGTTTTGAACCTTTGCGAATTATTCAGCAGACTTGAAATATAATTTTCCTAATCGATATTACCAATTACATACATATGTATGTTGAAAATATTCCTTAATATTATATAAGTGGCTCACATATGAAGAGAAGCACATTCATGATGAACACAATGTAAACAACGGCAGTTATTCGTTAAGCATATTATTACTTCGGCATGAGCTCGTTCGTTCGTTCGCTGCTCGTGTGTATTCGTGAATACTACATATATTCGTACGTATTAATTTAAATACACGACTACCTCGGGTCTTGTCTGAATGTTTATTTGTATTTGACTCTGGTGGTTTGTGGGGCTGCACAGCAAAGCAAAGCACATCTGACGAATTTGATAATAAAATTTGATAGATAGTACATGTTTTAATAAATCTCTATATTATTCGTAGACTTATAAACTTTCCCCGTCAACAGAAATATGGAAACTGAATCCATCGACACGGGCGGAGAAGACAGCCTGGACTCAATACCGCGGCCAGAATACGAGGCCATTGAGGCAGGAGCCACCAGCACTGTCTCATCGCCAACAATTGAACAGCAGCAAACCCTGTTACATGGACACAAGAACTTGGACATCGAGATGCCCGTGGCTCCTGTGGGCGATGTGTCGTATGACGGCGATGTCGACATGCAATCGGCGGAGGATATCTTTAGTGAGAAACAAGACTCCACAGACGAAGATGAACCCGATGAGGAATTATTGGAGGAGTATGACATCGATCCGAGTGTGAAATCGTATCGATATGAACAGATAGCAAAGGCTAATGATGAAGTAAACAGTTTTGATGATGTAGTCAATGAGGAGGTTCCTCCTGTCGCTCCACTGGTCATGCAGGTTGTGACTCAACAACCATCGCCTCCTAAGATGGTTCACGCCAAGACGAAAGATAACAAATTCTTACTGGTGCAGCTGGTAGGAGAGAATGGAAAAACATTTCCATCCACAAGCCTAAATTCCTCCAATTCCGATATAGCGTCCAAGACGGTAGTGAGTACTAGTGGCCCATCTTCGAGTAGCGAAAAGAAACAAATGCGAACAACGCAACAACAACCACGGAGCAGCACACCATTGTCCCGTGAATATGTGGCCTTGCAGAAGTCGGTGAATGCATCCAAGATACTAACCGAATTCGTTACTGACGGTGCAGAGAAGGCGCGGAAGAGACGCAAATCAGCTGCTGCATTAAAAGACGCCTCTTCACTAGACCGATCTGCTGGCGCACATACAAGTTTAAGTGAGACCGGTGTCGACAGTGAAAGTCAATGTAAATCTTCGAATGACTCACACTGGAAGACACATCCCAAAAGTCAGCATATTTCACGAGCGGATAATCATGTCACCGCCGATAATAATAAAGTATTTAAAGGTATAGGAAAAGAAGTTAATGATGAATGTTCACATGTACCCAATGTGGAATTACAAGGTAATCTAACCCAAACAATGTGGTCATTCGATTCTAAGACGACGTCTAACAATACTTCAACACCCCCAGCTAGAGTTGTAGAGAAAGTTCGAAAATCATCATCGAGCAAATTTATACCTCTGCGAGATGACTCCAGCACATCGGGAACAAGTGATATTACTTCGAAACGTAGATCCCGTAGCAAAAGCGTAAGCCGCAAGTCCATTGAAAGTGTTATTGATCCGAATACCTCACCGGGAGAACTAAAGAAGTGGCCTTCAGATGGAAAGATCTCGAAGCGTACGAATATGCGCTCGCAAAACTCTGATTTTGTACAGAAACAAATGGATTTTCTGAATCGGGTCATACGACAGGAGGATGACGACCCCACGGACACAGAGGAACAGCAATCGCTGATGGATGAAACCGATGATGTCGAGGCCCAACTCGCCGACACATCTATGAACGAAAGTCCGAGTATGTATTTGGGTAATTTCGGATCTAATAGCGAAAAATTGCTGATCCAATCCCAATCTTCTAACTCGATTGTTGACGGCAGAAGCGTAGGAACGTTGGAGAAATATTTAGAAGAAATCTGGCAACCTCCGCCAAAGGTAAGACGTGATATCACAAGACGATCTGGTTTTCTCTTCAATTCCGTTGAAATAAATACCAATATGTTTTCTCTACAGCGTGGTTGCGACAGTTTTTGTTGGAAGTGTCGCCAAAGCCTGAACTTGCTGTCGTGTTCTAAATGTCCACGTTCCTTCCATCATACATGCATTAAAATAACAGCTACCACCAAGTTGGACAAGTCGTGGATTTGTCCAGAATGCGTGACGGTCGATAACGTATTGAATGGCCCTAAAAGGTGAGAGATAAATTCGATGTAATACATTCGCAGAAATTCACCGTATATTTGCAGACCACGTCGCAACGATTTATCATTGGATCTGCTGAGTCAGTTGCTCTCGTTCGCACTGAAGAGAATGCGCAACGTTAAAGGGGTGAGTGAGTCATGGTAGAGAACGTAGAGAATGAATGATATAAATTAGTAATACCAAATTAGTAACGCATTGTAAATTTTGAATTCATAAACGAAACGAAGAAGAAGTCAAACAAGTGACATTATTCACAAGTATTTTAATTAATATTAATTTCAACGAGAACAGTAGCCTTCGGTATCTGGGTTAGGTAACAAAATGCCATCCCGATGTTAGCATGTGCTGATAGTTCATGTGTTTAGTTTTTCCCTCCATACTAAGTAATGTAAAGTATGTTTGTCCGCCATGTCTACGTAGACAGGCGTCGACTCGTCACGCAGTTGCATCGTGTTAAAAATGCGCAGCGCCGGAGCCTCGTGAAAGTCGTCGTCTGGTGGTTGTAGTTGCCCATGGCAGCGCTTCGTTCGCACTTGATGCGAGCTACAACTGCGTCGTCAGTCATTGACGCAAACTACACATATATTTTGTCGTATAAGCCCGAACTCGGCTGGCTGACTGTGTTCGTTGGTTGCGTTAATCTATTGATGTGTTTGTTTTTTATACGTACATACATACATCTATTTTATTACGCTAATGGCCCAGTGATAAATAGTAAATTCGATATGCGGGACTAACTTTAACTAACTTCTTGATTTATGTCATCAAGTCTCTCATCAAAGCTCTTCATAATCTTTCTTCTAGATTAGTTAGTTTACGTTAACATAAAAAACTAATAACAATGTGCATATTGAATTACATATTTTCTAACCCCTGTTTTTTCTTTGTTTCTCTTTTGTTTAATTTTGGAATTCATATAATAAGCCTTGTTCATCGACACGTAATAGAATGACAGTAAACTCGTTTCTGTCTTCTCTTTGTTCTTCGCACTATCTCTTTATGTTTGCGGCGAATTCAAATTTAAGAGAGTAGAGTGAGAGAGAGTCAAAACTTATATGCATATAAATACATACATATATTTATATTTATTTAAATTTACTAGGGCATGCGAAAGTAATGCAAAATATTCTCGATTATTAGCTTCCCTGTGAAACAATATTTATGCGAAAGAACTATTGCTATTTTTAGACTAACTTGAATTTTTGTTAATTGCAAATTCCTCCATCAGAATACATGCAGATACTTCCCAGAAAGGTCTTCGAACACATGGATTATTATTAAATATTACATATTAGTTGAAACCAAGTTCGATTCGTCCTATTTTTCTCTTTTAATGTATAGTTCAGTAGAAAATGATTATCAACTGTGGACATACATATGTACATATGTACATATAACAACAGATAACACGAATACCATTCGATCTTATTCTTAATACCATACCATAATTGATCTGCTAAATTTTGTATTGTATTCTAATTCAATGATTTCTTTAGCTACCACAGTTTCTGGAATCATCCAATGAGCTGTTCAATTATTCCAAATATTTCGTAAATCCAGTAACTTTTGCGACCCTCCAGGAGAAGATTGAGAAGAAACTATTCAGATGTGCTGAAGAATTCGTGAATGAAACAAAGTGGATGCATCACAATGCATTGATAGCCGCAGGCGGTAGTGAGTTGTCTCTTCTAAATTCTTCATCTAAATGTCTTTTAAAATAATAATATTTTGTTTTTCCAGCGCCCAATACTAAGGATACTATCACTGCTAAGGGAATTTTGAAAATTTGCCGTCAAGAGGTGAATGAAATTGAAACCTGCGCGGAATGCTATCTGAATGCAAATACACGAAATGATTGGTTTGTTGATGTGTGTTCACAACCTCATCTATTAGTGTGGGCTAAACTAAAGGGGTTTCCCTACTGGCCAGCCAAAGCTATGGGCTTGGGTCAAAGCTCTCATGTAAATGTTCGTTTCTTTGGTGAACACGATCGAGCTTTTGTTCCCAGCAAGGATTGTTACTTGTTCTCAGAGCAAGTACCCAATGCACAGACGGGAAAACGTTCATCACGAGCCGGTTTCGCAGAGTGTATCCAGGAGGTGGAATTGCACATTGAGAAAATAAGATCGAAAATCGGTGCCTTCGAATATGCGCCATATAAAACACTTTATGACCCATCGATGGAGATGCAACAGCTGGAAATGATGATGCCAGGAGTTCAGGAATACATTAAGCGGCAGCAAACGGTGTCGTCGCCCAAACCCCCCCTCCAGTATAAGATAGTAAAAACGGCTGACAATCATTTGTCAATTATAAAAAAAACGAGTACTGTTGACTCTGGCACCGAGTCCGATCATTCCTTAAATGTGAGCGGTGTTGTGAATACCACAGGCAGTCCGATCAAAAAGAAACTGCCGGAGAACCCAGAACCGGAGCTAAATAAAGCTGTAAAAAATGCTGCAACTTCCAATTACGAAGTTATTTCCAAAATTTCATCTGACGACAGCAATAGTTCTAAAGTAAGCACAGTCATTCTCAAGAGGAAATCGGATAATAGTGGTCTTAAGAACAAGGCAGATGACATTGAATCACCTTTGGCCAAAATGCCGAAAATCGACGATAATATTGACAAGGAGCTTACTCACAAGGATGACAAGTATAATTTAAGCCTAGAAGAAGGACCTAAAGATGACACCGAAAGCCAAGCAGCACCTAAAGTGAAACATCCGAAGCCCGATCCTAAGGTTCCGGTTTTAACAATTAAAACCACTGTAAATAAAATTGTCGAAGCAAATGGGCCGAAGGATGGAAACACAGTAGAAGAAGGACAGAGCGCTGTCGAAAACTTGGTAAAATTCAAGACAGGAGTAACAATAAAGAAAATACCGAAGGATGATGCACGGAAAAAACCGGTAATTATTGAAAAAGCTGGTACTAAATCGAGTGAAATCACTGTAGAATGTGGTGGTGATAATGTGAAAATAGCAAATCCCCAAGAAATACAGAAGGAATCAAATGATAAATCACCAAAAATATGTCCAAATAAAACTAAGCCTAGCAATCCATCGACTTCTAAAGTGACCAATTCAAAGAAGCCTGATGCTAAAGTGGGGCAAAAAGAAAAGATGATTATCAAAGATTTGATTCCATTTGTCGAAATTAAAAAAGAAGTTACATCTGAGGATGAAGCAGAGAAAGAAGGAAATAACCTGGAGAATGCAGTACCTGCAAACCTTGCTCCGATTGTTAATTGTCCACAACCAGAGAATAATTCTAGTTCTCAAATTTTGGAACAACCGAACATCTCCCAAGAGACACCGTTTCTTTTAAGTGCAGTTAAACAAGAGGTGATGTCAGATGATGAAACGCCGTTTTCACAGAATGTGGTTGCGTCAGCTGAAAAAATGGATATTGGAGAAAAGTCGCTGTTAGCTGGGTCTGATTCCGTTAGACTTATTGGGGACACCACCGTACAAAAACGTGCTGCTGGTAGCATCCAGCCGAATACCAGCAATACTCAATCTACAAAAAATGCCCAGAGTTCTACTGCTAATCAACTGACATCAGGTGCGACGCATTCCTCAAAACGTGGAGGATCTCGAGGCATACCATATGGTCCATTGCCTGCATCTGCAACGCCGGCTATTAAAAGTTCGACAAACACAGCAGAGCAGAGTTCGATTGAGAAGCATCAACTGCAGCAACAACTACAACAACAATTACGGCAAAACCAACGTGCACGAAAATCCTTTCCTAATCGATCTCCGCCAGAAGTTAGTCCAACTCATAGCGGAGTGGGCACAGCTCAAAGTTCACCAACAATATCAACGCCTATAGTTACTATCGTTGATCCGAAACGAACTCTAGCGAAAACTAGTATGGTATCGATTCCTGTTGATGTGGCTGCAAACCGTTGCAACAGTGCGATTCCAGTGCCGCCATTGACTGCTGTTACCAAAGTGACACCAACCACGTCTCCTTCAACGGCAATCGCTCCTTGCGCCCTTCCATCGCCTGCAGTTAGTAGCTCTGCTGGCTCGTCAGTATTTATAAACTGCAATGGTTCCACACCCCTTGCAATGAACACAAGCAATGTTGCAATGTCGGCTCCGCCTCCATTAGCTGGACTCTCGTATAGCACATTCACCTCCACATCGTCATCGACACTGACCACGACCTCTTCTGTCCTCCCAATGAATGGTCCTTCAGATATTGTGAACAGTGGTTCACTTATCCAGCCAGCCAGTAGTACGAGTGCGGATTCACATTTATTGGGAGACTTTGTTACTCCTTCCCTAGCCTCCGCCATTACCGAAGTGATTTGCCGCGGACCTCCGCGGATGGCACCCAGACCCAATGGACCTCTTCAATCGGACGGAAGCGCAATGTTCCCCTCACAGGCCGGACCTGTGTGTCGAACGTTAGTGGAGAATGCTCACAAGGTAAGACTAAATGGATTAAAATAATGCAATATGATCTCAAATATATTCCCTATCTTTCACAGTTGACAGATTTTTTTATATCCGTTATGGAAGATACCATGTGTGAAATGTCTGTTGGTGAAGAACCTGTACTGCAAGCCAAGATCACTCTTCTGACGATGGAACTGGAGCGTACTAAGCAAACATATGAACGGGAGATCGCCGAACTTAAACGCACTTCTGACCTAATGCTCTGCGAGATGCGCAAGAGTATGGAGAATGAGAAGACTCGCATTACAGCCGAGGTGCGAAGACAATGCGAGTTGGAGCGATTACGATCTGTAGAGGATACTAAGAAAAAGCAATGGTGTGCGAATTGTGGTCGCGAAGCTCAGTTTTATTGTTGTTGGAATACATCTTACTGTGATTACCCATGCCAACAGTTGCACTGGAGTCGGCATGCTTCGAGTTGTGCTCAGACGCGTCCTGTTTGCAATGATAGCATGCAAACGGGGGTTAGCAGTAACATCAATACGGGAAGTCAAATGGAGGTGAGTGGATTACGTCATTTTGGAAGTTATGCATCAAATAATACGATACATGTGTATTGCAGCGTCATCATAGCAGTAGTAAATCGTTAGTGACTAATTCGTCAGCACATTACAATAATCATAATAATAGCAAGTCTGTGATGAGTAATAAAAAAGACAAATCCGTTACCAAAAGTGGAAATCTCATAACCAACACCATGCCTAGTACTGTAGCAGCAGCCGCTGAAGTGCTTAAATTACCTACCAACACGTATTTGCGACCAGTGGCGAATAATTCCACGAATCCACGAAGCCAATACCCGCCACAAGTTCCCGTACAACGTTTTAACATACCGGTAAGAAGTTAAATGTTTGTACAAAAATCCTATTTAAATTCAATAAAGGTTTCGCACCTATACAGCTACCAATTGCCGCTCCAGCGAATCCAGGACTGCCGTACACACTGGTACAACGGGAGGGAAATTGGGAACTCATGAGCGCTGCAACGACAACGGTGACAGCGACGAATCCTGTGTCTGCATCAAATACAATGCAAGCAAGCACGGTGAATCAACAATCCCCGCAGGCTCGTTTAGTAGCCACATCATCGATGCCATCGAAAACATCACGGAATCGGAGTAACAATGCTTTGAACGCTTCCTCAGTTACAATGCCAGCGTATAATACGAATCTTTCTGCTTCATTGCAATGTGGCTCCATGAGGCCGACACAAATTTGATACAAGCGATCTACCAATAATAATAAACCAACACCGCGAATAAACTCAACGGAGGCTCCTAAACTTAAAGTAGCATCAACCCCATCCACAAAGTCATCTAAATTTCCTACGGTATCCATAGCGATTATACCGAGTTCTTCGAAAACCGAATGAAACTGAATGATACAACGAATTCAAGCACATATTAGACTGCATATTCATGTTTCTTTGTCAATTTTCATTTTGCTAATCATATGTAAATATAAATAATTAGATATATATATATATATTTACTAACTATATATTTAATGAAAATATGTGTAAATACAACTTTAGGGATATAAATGTACTAATTTTGTAATCTTAGTAATACATTCATTTTCGACTTAATACTTTTTGTTTCATGAATTTAAAATTCGTTTATTTTATATAAACCACTCTGTACTGTAAATATATTTATCATATTTATGTTAAACAAAATTGTACTCTGGAGAATAGAGTACACATATATATATAAAATATGAACTTTATTTGAAAGAAAATCTGAAAATGCATTGAACTCAAATAAAATCGAAATATAAATATATAGAAATGGTTACTCTTATTTGTAGTACTTCGAATAACTAACAACCACCTTAGTTTCATGTATTAAACATATTCAATCAATGTCTAGTTTCTTGAAATTACCCTCGATACCAAACAAGTCGGATGCATTTTTGGGTTTTCCTGGACGAAGTTTCTCATTCACTTGATGACGTTTTTCGAATTCCAGCATTTCCATACGATTTTCGCGAAGTTTCTTATAGAACATGTCTGTAATTAACATCTAGTTAAGGAGTGTCTGTTAACGATTATGTGAAATTCCTACCTTTTAATTCAGTGCCATCTGTTTCGGATCCACCGTACTCTTTGGGTAGAATCTCACGTGGCACAAATTTATGGAAGTTATCCAGGTTACTGTGCAGATGTAGCATGCTAGTGAGTTCCTTCTTCATGAACGGATTCATAAGAGCCAGTATTTTATCCATAAAAGGTACGATATTGATGAAATGAAATCCTATAAGATGTATAGCTGCGGCTTCCTAATCAAATACATATATAGAGAACTGAACTATATTTTCCAGTGATTTCTGTGAAAGATATTACCTGCAAGTAGAATAAGAATTTCTTCATTTGTGTAATTCCTATACGAGCAACGTGTCCCAAGGTGCATCCTTCCAGGTCCATTACTATGATATAACCAGGTTGGATGCCGTCTTCGCACATCCAGAGATCGAAAACCATGCAGTATCTGTAAGACAGAATAACATTTAAATATCTGATCTTGTCATTATTCGTCATTATTATTATTCCATAAACCATGTATTAATTAATCGACGCGAGAGACATAAATTCGCTGATCGAGCATGCTATGTTCGAATGTGTACAATTAAGTTAATTGCATATAAAGTGCTTTCACGACTAGTAATTAGTGTATTTTTTAGCGAAACCCTAGACTTCGCGTGTTTACATGAGGTGTATTGAATAGAGGACTCACAGTTTCATCACGTCCGCGAAGTTAAAACTGGAGGCTTTCTTATCATCTCCCAGCCGTCCGACTATCACACGATATCCTTCCGCTGTTGGTTTCGGCAGTGGGAAAATTGCTCTGAAGACATGGAATCAATTACTATTCGACATGGTATTTATTTTTTTGCGATATGATGGTCTTACGCTGTGCTCATGGCTCGCCTCAGCTCGGGTCGCTCGCAGTCCAGATTCCTGAAGAACTCGTCGCAATGGGTGCGCACGGTCAGATTCGTGTCCAGCACCTGTTTCGTCATCTCCATGCTGCAGCTACAGGCGTAGAAGAAGGGCAGAGCCTCCTCCTCGGTGAGGTCCGGCTGGTGGGGCTGGGCACGGATCCACTCGACGAGTTTCCTTACTTCATCGCGGTCTATTTCCGGGAATTTGGCATATTGCACAGCAAGATCAACGGTTTTCATGGTTGGTTGAAGGAAGGATCGATCGGTTGGAGCCACGGGTCAACGACGTATTGTTCGTATTTCCACTCGATTTGCGATTGAATGCTGGAGCTGAACGCGTTGGAAAGCGAAGCCAGAGTCGTCGTCGAGTGGAAAATGTATCGTCGGCGGGTTCGTGTTTGGCTTTTTTCGACCGATCATCATGGCCAGATACGTGTGGTCACAAAGTACAAATCTTTCTACATGCAATACAGTTGATGAGTGTGTGAGTGTGTACTGGGAACACAAATTTACGTTTATCTGCTAATGATTGAACAAGTATTTTTGTCGGTATGAAAAATTTCATCGTTGCCGTTTAATAATGACTCCCAACGAATATGCGTAGTATAGTATATATGGGGTTTTAACGCCCCTAGCACGAAGACTATTAATGAATGATTCGCGCTTATATATACCGATATGCATGTGTACATATATAGGAGTCAATATGAAGCGGTGTAGGAGCAACATCTACCGGTGATAATGCAATCGCACATATCAGGAGAAATGTGAGATTAAAACAATCTAAGCGTCATTTTCGCATGTCTCCATTTCTTCTATTCCCTGTCGAATATAATTACTAATGCGGTTGGGGTTCTAATCAATGGGTTAATGATTAATTGCAGTCTGTCCATATGAGTAGGCTAAATCTCATTTGAATCCACATGTTAGTTTTAGTGCAGAGTTGAACAATCAACGATCAGCCTTTGTCTCATCTTCCCTCTAAAGTTCACTATAGTTAAAGTTAACTTTAACTCCATTTTTCGTTTTCTCATGTCATCTGTAGTTTTATTGGGAGGATAAATTAACCAGAAGTTCCCCTTTAAAATACGTCCTTGAAGATTTCCACCTACCAGAATGTGATAATAACAAAGTACTTAATTCTACTAAATAAATCATGTATAATAAATAATTTCGATACTACGTTCTGTACTCTGATACATCCTGCATTTTCTGAGAACTAAATTCGTTTGCTGGAAATTTTCACGTCACGTCTGGGTTGTTGACGCTATCCCGAGTTCACTGTATTATAGAATATTAATATCGGTTGAGCTCATACAAAATTAAAATTGCAGATTTTAAACTTCTTTGATACCCTTGAAAAATATCGACCTTCGATGTTTAAATCATTGATAAATCTACTCCTATCTTCAATTTTATATTTAAGATGTTAACGCAATTTTAAACTCCAGCGACAAATAACGTTTTTATTGATAGTAAACGAATTATTTTATTTATTGTCTCATCTTTAGCTAATGCAAAAAATAAATCATATCACCGATAAAGATTTTTTATTAAAACTTCGGATAGGGATACATAAATATATATATTTCTAAAAATTTGTTTATATTTATAATAATTTAATATTTTAATAATATGATAATTTATAACTTTCCATAAAATTCCAACTACGAGTATTTAATCATTAGGCCCATCCAGCAACCAGAATGTTTCCATCTCTCCTTTGCCCTTGACTTTAACGAAACCGCGCGACTCAATTTTGTAGCCAGCGTTACGGACTTTTCGTGCAGTGTAATTGGACAATTGTATTTTATAGGGCTCTCCACTGCTCTCCATGCGCGATGCTGTATTGACGGTATCGCCGAAGAGACAGTAACGGGGCACCTTGAGGCCAACGACACCCGCCACCACAGGGCCCGAATGTATGCCGACTTTGATGGCCAAGTCGGGAATCTGCAGGTCTTTGACCTTCTTCACAATACGCAACGCCAGGTCGCTGGCATGTTCCGCATGGAGGGGATTGATGTCGGGGGCGCCCGAAACAGCCATATAAACCATGCCGACGGTCTCCACCTTGTAGACCAGAGGTGAAATGATTTCCTCATCGAATGCCGAGAACACGGTGTTCAAAGTACTGACCGCGGTCATGGCATCTTGTATGTTATTCGAATCACCGGCGTAGACGTTCATTACTTCGATGAAAATCACGGAGACTTCTTCGAAGCTCTGGCACGAAGCCTCCTGACCGTTGCGCATACGTTCGGCTACCGGACGCGGTATCATCGAATAGAGCAACTCATCGCCTTGTCTCTTCCACGAGTCGGCGAGCTCCAGAGATTTCTCCAACTCATCTGAACGTTGCTCTTCCTTTTCAAACATTATTTCGAGCTTGGAACAGTGCTGCCAGCCAGCCATGACAAGTTCTCGACTCAGCCCGTGGGGATTGAGATCATTCAAATACAATCCGATGCCATGCAGTTCGTCCAGGTTCTCAATTAAGGGACTACATAGGAAAATGAGCGAGTCTATATCCTTAATGTAGAACATTTGTCCTTTGAGTAGAATGGACTTTTGCCCTTGCGATATTTTGCGCTCGCCCGTTGCGGGGTCGACTTCTTCAAGGACTTCACCTTCACCTGGACTCCCATCGTCGTCGGCGAAGGCGGAAGTGAAATTGCTGGCTTCACTAAGCGACATTTCATCGTAATTCTCCAAGCCCAGATTCAGAGTAGCCGCATCATATGCTGCCCGATTGCGGCCCGTGCGAATCAGTTCGAATTCGAACAGCACCGTTCGCATCTGTATAATCACGTCCCATTCGATGAGTATGTCCTTCGGGCGCCGGCATTGGAAGTGCTCCAAGATGTTCGAGCCAATGAAACTCTTCGGGTTCTTGCCGGGATTGTGCAGAATCCACGTCTCGACGACCTTCTCGCCGGCGTGTGTGATGTTCATGTCGTGATTGAGGACCAGCGTGAACGGGAATAGTTCCAAAAATACGGTCATATTGACGGGAGACAGTTTCAATTGGGACGGATGTGCAACGACATTGACGCGCTTCGCCATATATTCCCGATTGTCGAAATCCAAGCGATACTTCACGATCACCGTCAACGGGCCCTCACTTAACTTGATGGGCCCCGTAGTGCCGCCGCATATGTCGTTCTGGCTCTCTAAAACATACGCCTTGATCCTCAAACCAAAGAACTCTTCGGCGACCTCTGTCATTTGACCCATCAGGTACTTGGACATGCCGGTGCGTCCACTGCGGTACACGATAACAGCGCCCTCGTCGTCCATGTGGGTCAACTGCATCGATGGACTCTTCATTTTGGGGTATGTGAAGCGCATCTGCAAATGAATGTTGTCGATGGACTGCAGAAAGTCGCAAAAGTATCGTCCTGTCGAACGAATCATCTTATCGTAGCCGAAATTGGTGAAAAATCGCACGAAGCACCTTCCGAAGAAATTCATAAAGTAGTCAAAGGACTCGCCCGTGCAGGCAGCCAAAGCGGCCGCAAAGTCTGGCATTAGTTTGTCCGGATAAATCTGGTGGGTCTTGAAGGTATTATGCTTGCAGTCGACAATCTGACACACTTGCTTCCATATTTGCTCCCCGTATTCCTTTAGCACATAATGCTGTACGCTCTCATATAACATGCCATACATGCTGAGTTCCGAAAATACTTCTGCACGAAATGGTGGATGAAGTGATATGGAAAGAAAAGTATACGACTTGCGACGCGAAGTGATGGGGATTTAATCTTTCTGTTCGTGAAGGTTGAGGTTTATTAGCTGAGGAGTACGTGTTGGTATCGAAGATTATTGTGCCTAGCTATTTATGGCACAGTATGTGATGTTGTTTTAAAGGTACTTTAAGAAACTTGTTTGCGTTTTTGCAGAAACTTTGTATTTTTTTTATTTTTATGTTGAGGTATTTGTGGTTTTTAGGCTCTGTAGGTTTACTTCTAATTGTACAACTAATAATTCTCAAAATAAATTGTTCATTGGCTAATATCTGAATATTACACTCGGTTATTTGTACTTCCGGTTCCTCTGTAGAATCAGTTTAAAACATCGCATTGTTGCACTTTCATCGTTAGTTCATTTATTGTTGTACTTTAGAATTTAGGACACATTTTTTATCACTTGATTTCAATAATCGTTTTGATGTATTGCCGTATTTTCCCTTTAAAATAGAAGCATTTCATTTATTATTTTTAGAAATGGTTTGTTGCATCGCTTTTGTTTTTTTTTCTATGTTAGTTAGCTCCGTGAAATTATGCTTCTGTTCGATATGTTTTATTTATTTTAGCACCCCAAAAATATACAATAATTCGCTTCTCGGTGGACTCGGGTGAAGTGCGCAAGTTCTTGTTGTCCGTTGTACCGTTATTTGTGCACCTCGGGAATTTCGGTTTGCGAATGAAATGTTTTGTTTCATGCCAGCTGCTTTTATACCGCAAGTGCTGATAATATATGATAATCGAATATATATAATATATTTACTGCAATGGAGAAGGGTTTGTATATACAAATACAATTCCTGTATATTGCAATGGTGTCAGTATTTTATAGAATTCAAAGGTTGTTCAGTAACCGTTTTGGAACGTTTATTGAAAATAACTTTATTAATAAAAGCCTATTTAAAACTGAATAGATAATTATATTTAACTATTAATTAAATTTCGCTATATTGAACTAAAAGATAAATTATATTATCATACTTATAAATTTTCATTCAATAAGATATTAAATTTTTTTGTAATAAATCTTATAACAAATTAAATACATTTCTCTTTAGAACTACGTAAGTAATCGAGTTTTTGTAGTGGTTTTCGCGATGAGCATCAATAGAACTTTATTTTTATTTTACCCCTTTATTTATGTTCCCCTCTGAATGTAAAGGGGATGAGATCTGATAGTGGGACAAAAACAAGGATTATACAGTTTGCGATTTGCAAGAGCGAAAAGGTTAAATTTTAGTAAAATACAAAATATGGTAGGAAGGAAGGATTTAATATATGTTAATTCTAATACACATTTAATTTATATTACTAGTATTTCTATGTGTTCTATTTCTAACAAGAATCATTATCAGTTTGACAGTCTGTGGTGTTCTTTAACACTAGAACTACCAGCCGATAAAATGACCAGAGGTATATTTAGGTATGTTGCTTACGTGGTGTTAATGATATAATGATGATTATATGGTGTTAATGATACATGATATATTTTAAAAACGTCACATGGCATATTCAGAATATTTTACAGAAAAGTCTTGTGAAGAATTTTTGAAACCGGTCATATTGACCGGGTGGTAGTTCTAGTGTTAACGGCAACATCACCAGGGGTTGTTGATGAACAGATGGTAGCGGTTTCGTGCGATGCGAACGTGACAAACTCTTCATTAGGGGGTGTCGATGAGCTTCTTTTCAGTGGTATTGCTTGACGAACAAATTGTTCAATTAGCCCAAAGGAAAACTTGATTAATTAAAATGAAATGAAACGATGGCACGAATGCTCCAATTTACCACAGAAGTGTGGTCGAATGGTATCGAATGCACTTGCTGCTTTCAAATAGATGGTATTTTATTAAATTTTTATACACGCAATATGAACATAAAATAATTTTCACTATGTTAGTGCTACTAATTGTGTAAATAAAATGGAGATATAGATTGTCTATTAGATTGTATTTTTAGCAAATTGTCATTTGCCATTTGTTATTTATAAGCAACAAGCTGACCTCAAAGACTTCGTTCAATCCAAATTGTTTCTTTATTTTTTATTATAAATTTATTTTTTACAAAAATATTTTTTATTTTTTTTCTTCATTTTTTTTATATTTACTACCGTGAAAGCAGTTTTTAATTTTTAATCTAAATGTTCTAATTTATTGTTTGTAATTTGTTTATTGACTGATCTTCGAGAACGTGACCACAACAAATCATGAAAGTTTGATCCTTTTCAATGAAAATTTGATAATTTTCATAGAAAATTCAAAAATTGATAGTTTTCATAACAAATTCACAAAATTTATCAATTTTTTTCATAGGAAATTCGAAGATTGATTATTTTCATAGAAAATTCAAAATTTTATCATTTTTATAGAAAATTTAAAAACAAAAATTAATAATTTTTTAAACATATTTAAAAAATTGAAAATTTTCATAGGAAAATCGAAAATTTTAATTGAAAACTCAAAAATTGATAATTTTCATAAAAAATTCAAAATTTGATAATTTTTTCATAAAAAGTTCAAAATTTTATTATTTTATAAAAAATTCAAAATTTGATCACTTTCATAGAAAATTCAAAAAATGATAATTTTCATTAAAAATTAAAAAATTATAATTTTTGTTTAAAATTTGATAAGTTTCAAGGAATATTTAAAATTTGATAATTTTAAGGAAAATTCAAAATTTGGTCTTTCATAAAAAATTCAAAATTTGAAAATTTTCATAAAAAATTTAAAATTTGGAAATTTTCATATAAAATTCAAATATTGATAATTTTCATTAAAAATACAAAATTTGATAATTTTCATAGAACATTCAATAATTGATAAACAAACTGTTAAACTCGTTTTCGCCTTTAAATATAGTCATTTATTATTTTCTGGCAATTTTTTTTATTCATTGACATTCGCGACCATACCACTGACCAAAGTTTCGTCTCACATTTCAATAAAAGCAATTAATTCGAAAAATTTAACTTTTTTATATATAACCTTATTGAATTTTTACCAAATTGTATTTTTATTCAATATATACCCCTACACACATATATCATAAAAACTATATGAAAACCGAACGGTATGGATTTTACACAAAACATCGATTATCTCGAAACCATGTTTTTGGACTTAAGCAACCATGCATGTAGGTACAGATATATTTATCAAATAAAACAAGGCTCGTGACTTGTTCAGATAATACACATTTTTAGGTGTTAATGCAGATTATCAATTTTATTTTATATATAAAAAGTGAATTTTAAATTCAAAAATATAAACTACAATGAAATACATTACATATATGAATTAATTATTTACCAAGTCCAACTTTGTTAAATAATTTATCTTTGGCGATTTGTGCCATTAAGCCATGAAGAAGTTCAATAGAAGCTCGGCTGCAATCACGAGTAGCTTTTGATAATTTGTCTTCGGTGCGTTTTTCATTAACATCGCCGCCGGAGACAACAAATGGACCACGGCCTAAACTTGATTCACTTTGCTCCAGCTTCTCCGAAAGATCAAATATTTGCCCAGTTGTATAATCTGTGTTTGTCAATAGTCCAGAACTGCCCAGAGTATTAACCCAGTACTTATTCCAAAGAGAATCCAACAGTTTTCTATCTAACGCAGATTTGAAATAGCTAACCTCAAGTGGATAATATTGTTTGCAGTGCACACCAAAATCCTCTATTTTATTTAAAGGAATTGTCTGATATTCGGATGGTTCCTCATTTGGAGGCTTGTAACCTTTAGGATAGGTACGAAAAGCCCCTAAGCACACTTTTCCCGCTGAGACGGTACGAACAGGATCAACAACAATGGCCACGAATGGTTCTTGATAATTTTGATTTAGCATTTGTGTGGATACATCGATGCCCGACAACCAACAGCCGTAGCCAGGATGGCTATGATACCAACCGATTGCGTTCTCCAAACGACCCACCTCCTTGGCCGAGTCAATATATGCCGACATGTATTCGTACGCCTGAGACTGGGCATTTACTCGTGTTTCTGTTCCTTCTACGGGCAGTGCAAAAGCATCCATTACAATCTATATAAATGTTTAATTAGTAATCAATATTTTGTTATATTTTACTCACTTACCATTGTATTATCCTCAACTTTTCCCAATAACAAACCCATTATTTCTAAGGTGCCGCCGGATCGTGCATGCATAACCATCTTGAGCAAAGACAACGCTGAGATTTTGATGTCTTTAAAGTAATGGGGATCTTTCTCCCATGGCTTTGCATCAAGGATTTGTCGCTGTTGTTCTGCATCGTAGCGAAAAATTTCATCACAAGTGGGGAGGTTTTTAATATTGTTCTCAAGTTCCCAAGTCTTTCGAGATGTTTCACTGTCTATAGCGCTTGCCATTGTATTCAATATTTTACGATATTTGTTTATTAATTTCTGGTACAAGAAATTTTTGCAAAAATTGCTGTTCACCGACAACAAATTTGTCAAAAGAAAAGGGTTGCCGAAGTCACTTCAAACGAAGTGTTTCACTCCACTTTTGATCAAAACACTTCGTTATCGCCTATTCCGCAGCAGAATTCCACTCCTTAATTCCACAAATCTCGTCGTCGGCCATATTTCCTGTTTCCGTTTAACACAGTTTACAATTTACAATACATATTTGTTATTTATTTGTATATAAATGAATTGGTTTTTTAGTAATTAATTTAAAATGCATATTTAGAGGTTGGTCAAACAAGGAAGTAAAATCAACTAACCAGGGAAGGCGAAATACAATGTATAGAAACAAAAAAAAGCACCGTTTGCGTCGCTGTCGTCAACATAGATATTTTTCTAATTTGAGAGACGTCGACATGCGTCAATTGTCAAAAATGCTATACTTTTATTAAATTGTTCTCTGCAATTATGATGTATCATATTTGTTTAAGTTTTAAGGTAATTATTTAAACAAATTATTCCATGCGTTTTGTTGGAACGCTATAATCATAAAGGTCTTCCTGAAAAAACTGCATGATAGTTGTCTCCGAAGACGGCAATGTCATCGTAGATATTTTTCCGACTAGGATTAGTCATCGATATTTTTTATATATATCGTAAATTTAGAAAAGGGACTGCAATTTCGATAAAAAAAAATATTAAAAATAATATAAAGTAATGTAAAACTTAATAAAGAAAATTGAATTGAATTTTAATACAATTTGTAGATTACAAAGTATTAATTATTTCATAAAAAAATAATGCCTCGAAAAAAGGATTCATTTTAAATATTAGTTCTTGAAAATTAACCCTGAAAAAAAAAACAGCCGGCAAAATGAAGGAAACGATAACCGATAACAACGATAACCAACCACCGCACAATTTGAAAAATTCAAACAGAACGTCAAATCGAAAACAATAAAAGTAAGAGAGAGATAGTAGGAGAAGAAACAAGATGAGAAGCAGGGTTGTCGTTTCAAATTTTTAGACTGAAGTGTTAGACAAGATAAAGTGAAGTGAAACGGAGAAAAGTGAAGTGTTTTGTAAATGTATTAATTTCATTAATATCACATAAACATATCGCCGATATTTATACAAACTCTTCACTTTTGGAATAACTACACGAGAATGTCTGCATTCCAGTATTGAATTTCTTAGAAAATATTCGGTGAGTAACGTCTGTAAGAGATTCTGACGAGCAAAAAATAGCGCAACTTTATGTTTTTACAACACATTTTAGATAAGTTGAAAAACGAAGTGTTTCCAAAAAAATTGAAGTGCCGTAGTGTTCTGGGTCAAAGTGAAGTGAAACACTTCAATTGAAGTGACAACGACAACCCTGATGAGAAGAACAAGATCGCGTCCAATCGTCAAAAAACAGAAGAAAATTCCTACACGCAAATAATAAAAGTACATATTTTTTATTAATAATTATGTTAAAATGTGTCCATTAATACCAGAAATTAATAAACTTATATTGTGAGACTGTAATTGAAATTATAACTGTAAAAGTGGCTCGGACAAAAAGTAAGAAAAGAAAAAAACAGTTTTTTCAACGAGATTCGTGTGTAAAAAACTAAAAAATGTCGTTAGTCGGAGCGAAATTTATCTGTCTGGATGAAAAAGGAGAACATGGCGAGACCATCGAAGCAAAAGGCCGAAAATTCACTATTGGCTACTACATGTCCTGTGACCATGTTATCGTGGATAAAAACGCGAAAGGCCTCCATTGTGAAATTAATTGCGATGCCTTTGGAAGGGTGAGTTAGTTCGTTTATTTTATGAACGATTTCTTATATCGGATGAAAAACGGTTTCTTTTAAGAACTAGAAAACATAAATGTATTTCATATTCTTAGGTAACTATTCACAACATGTCCAAGGAGCATCCTGTGAACGTGAATGGCCAGATAATTAATATCAAACGCCCTCTGCTGAGCGGAAGTAAAATCTCGATTTTGGGAAAACAATATTTTTGGGATTTTCCGAAAACATCGAGCAGCGAGTACGAAGACATAAATACGGCGTCAGTTTCAACACCACAGAAATATGTTGGGATTCCAGAGCAGCCACCGAATTCTTGTCCCAGTTTTAAGGTTTGAGTTTTATCAATTTAATTGTTGGATATACAAATTAATATATAATATTACAGCTACAAAGGAATGTGGAACGACGGTTTACTGTTCACAAGTAAGTTTTTTCTACATTTCATACATCGAATATAATACAAAATACGGGTATTAAGTATTATTGAACTACACTATTTGATTTTTATTTTAATAATAATAATCACCCAAGTGATTGGTGTCAAATCATATTTATTTGAGTACTAAAACTGTTTTTGTGTTATTTCTCGAAAAGTTTTGCATATTGCATACAATCCGACGAAGAGGGCAATACGTCAAGCGATTCTAGTATCAGTCCGGAAAAGGAGCCAGCAATTTCAACCGAAAATAATGAAGAAATCGCGACGGATGCAGATGCAGTTGTACTTGTTCCTGTGATGGAGGAAACTGCTTTGGAAGAGCGGTGCGTAACACCAGCTGCTGAAAAGAGTGCAGTACTTATAAATATAGAAGAAACTCCGAAAACAAATTTAATAAACTGCACACAAAATAAAGAAAACACCACCACGGAGAAAAAGAAGAAATTACTCTCTATGTGTCTCCAATCGGATATCGTTATAACATCTTTCTCGCCACGAGAGACTGGAGTCCGTACTGAAAAGTCGTTCACTGCAATCCTAAAGCCAACGACACCGAAGAGCCTATATAGTACTCCAAAGAGTATTCTCTCCGAATTTAATGCCGATGGCAGCCTTGATATAGATTTTTCAACACCAGCTACTTCCAAGAAAACCATGCTGCGGGCTGTGAACAATTCTTCAATGCATTTAATTGACTTAACCACGCCTAGCCAGCTTAGGCCTGCTAGTCCATCTCTAAAATCAATACAAAAGACTGCAAAACGAATGAATATTATTCCAAAAACAGAAATGGTCGCTGGCGACAGTCAGAAAAGAACTAGTTTATCAAATGTAATGAAAGAGTGTGGAGTTAGTATTCTAAGGACTCCTAAAACCGGTGATGAAATAAGTGCAACTGAAACTCCTGACTCCGTCATAAGTATTAACTCAACAGATTCTTCTAGTGTTGTAGAAGTATCGGAAGATTCTTCTACTCTAGGATCCCCCTCATTTAAAGCAGCCTCTATTAAAACACCAAATAAACCTGAAATTTCTAAAATAAACACAACACCGAAACGTACACCACAGTCCCTAATGAAACGTGCTTTACTTACTAGTGCGAAGAAGCAGATCACAACACAGGGTGAAACTCCTAAATCTGGTACAGCTAGTAGTGGACTGTTGGCCCGTCGACAAAGCCTTACCTCACCCCATCGTAAAAATACATCTAATGTAAAATCTAAATTACCAAATGCAACCGGTTCATTACAGGCCAGGCGCTCACTTTACGCCATGCCTGGTCGAACGTTAACAACTTCTACTCCTGATGGACGTTCAAGGACTGTGTTGCGTGTATCACCCAAATCATCTCCTCTTCATAGAGTCCGTAAATCAGTCGGCGATTCTATACTCTCTTCACATATCTCAAAAGGGCGTAGATCTGTTGTTCAAACAAATAAACCATCACCATCCAGTTCAATTACTCCTACTCGTAAATCTCTATATGCTTCTCCAGGGAGTGCCAGAGCTAGAGGTATTGCAGCTTCAGCCAGCAAGCCGACAAGTATTCTTAAAGGTTCGCAATTAACAAAAAAACAAGACGACCAGAAGAAGGCTGTGTTATTTTCTGTAGAAGGGGAAAACGATTTAAGCCGTACATTTACTATTGATTCAGATACAGAAATGGACAATTTAATCAATGATACTTTATCTCCTATTAAAAAAAGCAAAGAAGTTACTGACCTTAATGTTACGTTTTCGCCAGAGAAACAAAAACCTGAGGTGAATGAAGAACAGATACCAATTGTTGAGATGAAAGATGTAATCCATGAAGCCAAAGCATTAAATGCTGAGGTTAAGAATAATGAAGAAGTGGCAGACAAAGTTTTTGAGAATAATGATGATAATAATGAGGATAATGATGACTTATTGGAACAAATAGATGATGTTCTTAATAAGTCAGATGAATTGCAAAAACAAAGCAAAGGGCATGAATCTTATTCCATTATTAAAGAAGATGAAGTTGTACAGAGCGTCGAATTAGAATCTCTGTCTCAATGTTTAAAACCAGAAGATATAAAAAATAGCTCAATAAAAGACATAGAAAACTCTGAACTATGTGGTCTTCCGAAAGAAAATGAAATAGTTAGTATTGAAGCAAACACATGCAGTGAAAGAGATGAATCTAATATTGTAGACCTGAAGTCAAATCGATTGGACGCATCGGCCGATGTTGCTCATACCACGGACCCTTCTGTAGAAAATAAAATATCAAAAGAAGAAGAGAGCAGTGGAGAGTTATCCACTGAAAGTTGGATCCATGCTGTTGATACATCTGCAAAAATATCTTCTGAACCTCAGACACCAAATCTTCGTGGTGTTAAAGAATTGTTAAGGACTCCAAAAGGAAATGTGGTGGAAAAAAGGCCTAATTTTGTGGGTATCAGAGATATGATTCGTACTCCAAAACATTCTAAAATCGAAGACTGCAGTGAATTATTAGGAGTTGATAAGTTACTAAGGACATCAAACGATCAAGCTAACTCGACAGAACTTCGAACTGAGCAACTTACTTTTACTCCTCGTAGAAGTGCTAGGCGTGCATCCTTGTCCGCAGATTCTTTCAGAACTTTGACTCCAAAGCGTATTACAAAACGGAGAGCTTCAATTTCTGTTGATACAGATGCTAAATCAATGACTCCAAAACAGAAAATACCGCATTTGAAAACATTTGCTATATTCAATGAGATTGAAGAGGATATGGATGATATTGCAAAGGAGCTCTCACCAACAATAATTAACGAAGTGGAGAGTAAAACTTTAGAATTGAATCGTTCTGTGGAAAATCAACATATCTGTGTAAAAAATAAAAAATCGATTATAAGAACTGTGATAGGTAATATTTTTAATATATTATAAATTTTAATGACACTTTTCATATTGGGCATGTTTTACTTTTGTAGAAGAAGACGCGTTAATAGAAGAAGGCACTTGTGAAGTTTTGAATTATTCTGAATGCTCTTCTAGTGAAGACAACAAACAAGAAATTCTAAGTTCAAAGTCTATGAGTACAAAACATTCCAAATCTGTAGATATGCACAGTAAGTAGAACTGTCTCCATAATTTGTTCAGTTTATAACATTCTCTTATTAGATAAATCGGATATTGAATGTCCATCGGGTCAGTATGTGAAAACTGATAGCATATCCGCAATTAATGATTGTTCAGATTACTCATATGGAGAAGAAGTATCATCTACAAGTGCTGGTATATTATTTTAGGACACTTAAATAAAATTTGAAATTATTAATCTATATCTATTTTAGATTTTCAAGAATTTGCTGAAATCAAAGCTGATATAATGCAAGATGTATTAATAAAAACAAATGATTTACACGAGAAAACTGCAGTTGAGACAATTGTAAACTCTGAACTGAAAGGAGTTACTGAACCATTTGATCCAATTGTAAACTCTGAACTGAAAGAAGTTACTGAAACAGTGGAAACGGAGAAACCAAGTACTTCATCGGAAGCCAAGTTGAATTTGATTGGTGGACTTGGTCAGTGTAGTACTCCAAGAACAGTAAAAACCCCAAAAGCAGATGGTATGAAAGAACTCATGGATACTCCGACACAGCGGACACCACTCAACCGTAGTTCGGTATCACTAAAACATGGTTTACCTAAGTCCAAAATTTTTAATCAAAGTAATAACCTAAGTAAATGCGATGATGAAAATTTGGACCAATTCTTTAGAACACCACGCGCAAAGAATGTAATGATATTAGGTACACCTAAAAGTATAAATATTAAAAGGGACATTGATTCAGTGGAACTAGTGCATTCAACAGAATATGAATTGAACACCACTGATGTTGAGAATTTAGAGGACCTTTTCAAGACTCCCGTAGCTTCTCGTTTACACGCAAATCTTTCAAATGAAGACGAGAGTGAAACAATTCCTGAAACTGGAAAAGAATTTAAAAATCTATCAGCTGAAGAGGCATTTGATGAATTAGTTGGACAGTCTTCGCAAATTCAAACTCCAGCACGTAAAGTATATACACGGAAGTCATTACCATTGCAAAACTCTCCATTTTCTAATACAGATGTTATTTCCGACCTACCCAAAACGGATATTCAAGAATGGGTGGACAGTCTGGAAGATGTTGATGTTCCACCGAATTCCGAATTTGATCCACCAGAAGAAGAAATTAGCATGACCATTGATGATAATGAAATATCATATGATCCACTTTTGGCTTCTACAATTACAGAGGCGAATACAAAAGATGATATTGGTGACACAACTTGCCAGGACACTACTGTATCCGAATGCTTAATAAATATTAGTGCGGTGTCATCAGTAGTGGATCCATTATCCAGAAGTGTTGCTTTTACTACTGAAAACAAGAATAGCACTATTTCCCAGTGTTTGAGCCCAGTAAATGAGAGTTTACCCTCAGAAGAAGCATGTATTGAACAATCCGAAATCAGTGGGATAAAATTGTTAGATAAGAGTGGAGATTCAAATCTGTTAGAACCTTTGGTGGTTTCCGACACTGATTCTAATTTGGATACAACTTTGGGGGATGGAAACCTTGAATGTGCTGCTAATGTGTTAAATGATTCTACTGAAGCTAAGAATCTGAATTTGGAAGAAGAACTAACAAAAGAATGTGTGGGAGATACCGTACAAACAGAATCCACATCATCTTTTAATAATATCCAACAATTACATACAAATATCGTAAGTCAGCCAGATGAAACTTTAAAGGATGATAATCTAGAAGAAGCTGCAAATGATTTAAATGTTACTGAGAATTCGGAAACACAAAGTTCTTTGACGGATAAAAATCCAGAAGATGATACAAATGTGTTGAATGATACTACCGAAGTTGAAAAAGAGAGTGAGGAAACAGAAATTGATAAATGTTTGGAAGATGCGTCAATTGTGGAATCCACGTCGTCTTCTGATGTAAATATACAATGTCAGCCAGATAAAACTTTGAAGGATAAAATTCCAGAAGATGATACAAATGTGTTGACCGAAGTTGAAAAAGAGAGTGAGGAAACACAAATTGATGAATGTTTGGAAGATATCTCGATTGTGGAATCCACAACATCTTCTGATGAAAATATCAAAAGTCAACAAGATAAAACTTTGAAAGATAAAAATCCAGAAGGTGATACAAATGTGTTGAATGATACTACCGAAGTTGAAAAAGAGTGTGAGGAAACAGAAATTGATAAATATTTGAAAGATGCCTCGATTGAGGAATCCACAACATCTTCTGTTAGAGATAAAACTTTGAAGGATAAAAATCCAGAAGATGATTCAAATGTTTTGAATGATACTACCGATTTTGAAAAAGAGATTGAGGAAACAGAAATTGATAAATGTTTGGAAGATGTCTCGATTGTGGAATCCACAACATCTTCTGATGAACATATCAAAAGTCAGCAAGATAAAACTTTGAAGAATAAAAATCCAGAAGATGATACAAATGTGTTGAATGATACTACCGAAGTTGAAAAAGAGAGTGAGGAAACACAAATTGATGAATGTTTGGAAGATGTCTCGATTGTGGAATCCACAACATCTTCTGATAGATATAAAACTTTGAAGGATAAAAATCCAGAAGGTGATACAAATGTGTTGAATGATACTACCGAAGTTGAAAAAGAGATTGAGGAAACAGAAATAGATAAATGTTTGGAAGATGTCTCGATTGTGGAATCCACAACATCTTCTGACGAACATATCAAAAGTCAGCAAGATAAAACTTTGAAGAATAAAAATCCAGAAGATGATACAAATGTGTTGAATGATACTACCGAAGTTGAAAAAGAGAGTGAGGAAACACAAATTGATAAATGTTTGAAAGATGCCTCGATTGTGGATTCCACAACATCTTCTGATCGAGATAAAACTTCGAAGGATAAAAATCCGGAAGATAATACAAATGTGTTGAATGATACTACCGAAGTTGAAAAAGAGACTGAGGAAACACAAATTGATAAATGTTTGGAAGATGACTCGATTGTGGAATCTAAGACGTCTTCTGATAGTAATCAACAGTTTAATGAAAATATTTTAAGTCAGACAGAAGAAATTTTGAAGGATAAAGAAGAAGTTGCGAATGCAATAAATGATAATACCGAAACTGAGAAACTAATTCCCAAAATGAAAATCCCTGAAGAACGTGATGAAGATGCCTTACATACGGAAACTACATCGTCTTCTAATGATTATGTGTTGGGTGCCGAAGAAAAAAACACCGATACTGTATTATCTGCTTCTTCCAAAAAATATATAAATTCAACCTTTGAAAATACAATTTCTAAAGAAAATGACCAGGAAAGTATTCCCAAAACAAAGCTGGATAACAAAGACAAAAATGAAGAAGTGTGCACAGAAATAACTTCTCTGAACAAGGATATTAGTATATGTCATGAAAAGGAAATCGCAAATAGCAACGACGCAATTGCAATAGATAAACATAACGAACATTTAGAAAAGACCGAAAGTGAAGAGTCATTTACATTAGCTGTTGACGAATCATTAGTAGATGATATGTCGAAATCTGTGAATAACTTAAATCCAGAAGATGAGACCTCGAATTCAAATGTTGTAGATGATGAAAAAATACCTACTCTTAATATAGAAGACAACCTTGATGGAAAATCTACTACTATAGTAACGAATACAAATGAAAAATCCTCTGCAGATTATACGAATATCAAAGTAGTAAGTAAATTTGTAAGCATGGATGATCGGTCAGATGAAAAGTGTGGCGAGACACTCAAGATTTCCCAAAGTGTTCACCAGACCATAGTAGTTGATGATAAACTCACAATACATATAGATATCAAAAATGAAGAATCTACGACATGCAAGGATAATCTTCCAGATGGAAAAGACAGCAGCATACAAAATGAAACACCAAGATTTGATAATGAGGACAAAATACATGGACCCAAAATTGCCCAAACTATTCACCAGACGATAGTTGATGAGAAAGCCGCAATATTAGATATCAAAAAAGAAAATTCTGCAATTAATAATTCCAAAGAAAATAATTTCAATGTTAATATACCTGACAATGACAATGTTAGCATTGAAATCGTCCCCAAAGTTGATTTTTGTGAAACACTAAAATTAAATTTGAAAGATTCAGAAAATGACGGTACCGAACTATCTGGAGAAGACAAACCTACGACTGTTCTTGGAGAAAGAAAGTTAGATGAAAAAGACATTCCAAAGGAATTACAAGCTAATGAAAATATCATTCATAATTGCAATGACCAAGCAAACGTATCTAGTAATGTCGTAGAGATTCCGATTTTAGAAAAGGGATCAACGGATTCCGCTATAGACGAGACATTTGAGAATAAAATTCAGGAAAACCAAAAACCAACGATCAAGGCTATTGAGCCACAAGAAGCGCTTAGAGCAGATGATGGTGTGAAAAGTAAGAAAAATGTAAGAACGAGAACGACTCGAAGAGGTTGCGGGAAAATTATAAAAGATCAGAACATTGATCCTGCACACGAAGAATATCCAGAATCCACAACTGTTTCAAAGGTATCCGGAAATGAATCAATTGTAAAAATTGATAAAGATCAATTACCTAAAAATTCGGAAGATGAAGAAAGTAGCAGAAAAAACGACATTAACCCATGTAGGCTTACACGTCGCAGAAAAATAGGAGTAGCACAAACTGAAGAAGAAGATGGAGATTCTCAAGTTGTAAAGGAAGAAATCATTATGGCAAAAACAACTAGACGTAAAGTTGCAGCACGTGTCCCGAAAACTGAAGAAGTCGATGAATTAAATCATCTTGAAAAGAATGTACCTACTCGAAGAGGCGGTCGCAATAAAAAGGAGTCAGTGGAAACTCATACCACTGATAATAATGAAATTGAAGAAGATAGTGTTAAGAGAAATAATGAAGAATCTGAAAATACGGAGCACTCGAATAAATCTACACAAAAAGGAAGGAAACGTAAGGGATCACATACGGAATCAACAGACGCAGAAAACGTTATATCTATTGAAACGGTGCCTGTTAAGAAGAGAGTTACGAGAAAAGCAAATACTGTAGTTAAACAAGATGAAACTCCACAAAGTGTTCCTGCGCCAAGACGTACTCGAAAAGCTTCGACAATTGATGCTATAGAAGATAGTGTAGCTTTGGCTGTTACACCAAAACAAACACGACGACGTGGTGGATTAAGAACGGCAACAGCTCACCATTGTGAAGAAAGTGATCAACTGACTCATTCCGAAACGGAACAACATAAAGAAAATGATGACGATTCACTGAAGCATCCTAGCGATGATAGTGAAACGCTAACAACGAGCCGTGGGCGCACACGTAAACCCACTGCAAGAGCTCAACAATTCCTTGAGGAGGAGAGATCTAGGACGGGAACTCCAAAGAAAAAGGTTTTGTCGGAAGAAGTTGGTGTAACTCCACAAAAAATGCCTGCCAGACGTGGACGTAAAGCGTCAACAATAGAGAGTGAGTCCACTTCAAATACACCTCAACTCAACAACCAACTGCCTAATAAGAGAGGACGTGGTCGAAAAATCGCTTCTGAACAATCCCACGCAGAGATTGAAATTCATAGCGAGGAGCATAAAGTATCAAGTATTGTTGACGAAGTGACCACAGTACATTCAACAAGGCGTGTTCGGGGACGAGCTGGTGCTATCGAAAACAATTCGGAGGAATCGCATTTGGAATCATGTACTGAAGAATTGGAAGTAAAAAAAGATAAAGCAAATAAATCCAAAGCGCGCACTCATGCTCGTAAAGAAACTAAGAACGTAGAAACTTTGAAAGAAGCTGATGAACCTGCTAAAAAGAAACCCTTGAACATTCTAGCAGACGATGAAATAGTCGTAGAAACTGCAGGAACCAAAACTCGAACAACAGGAAGACGTCGCCCTGTGAACAAAAAAGTTGAAGACAACCACGTTGAACCAAAAGAGGAGGGACATAGTTCTGAGATAGAAGAGGAGAAACCTAAAAAAACGAGAAGTCGTGCCCGTGGTAAACAAAAGGTTGTCACTGAGGAGCCACTAAAACGGGAACACAGAGTAGTATCTGCATCCACAGTTGATGGGCATAGTGATTTGGATGACGACAACAACGATGGATCCTTAGAAGCGAATAGTGAAGAAAACTCTTCAGCTCATCATGCTGAAGTAACTTCCAAACGTACGGTGGCAAGTCGTAAAGTACACACTGAAACTGTTACTGATTCCCCTGCGACGAAGCGCAGTAGACGTAACCCAGTACAAGAAATGCTCACCGAGGTATTAACGCCGACCAAAACTCGCGGAGGTGGTCGAACACGAAAGGTGGTAACGTTCGATACTCCAACAGCAGAAACAACCGAGGAGCAGACGGATGAAGCTCCAAAACGCATTACGCGCGCTACCCGAAAGAAATAAATTATTTCAATAATATGGTATGTTCGCATAAATGTAAAATCAGAATTTTCTTTTAATTTCTTTAATTTTCAACTATTACTCAACCTTGTTATTTCACAATTATCATTTATTTCTTATATTTGTTGTTACCCTTGATAGATTTCGAGTCGAGTTAATTGAATTTGTATCCTATTTTCTTAATTTAAAACATTTTGTATTTAATATATATAACCTGAATATTTATATGTCCAATACTTCAATAAAGGAAAAAAAAATAAATCAAAACCATACACTTCATTCATGTATTCGATAAATATACCTTTTTAAAAAAATACATCGTAATTATTTTTGTAATAATTTATTTGAGCTGTATTACAAATCATACAAAACGTTTTGGTATATCTAGTAAATTTGTGTTTGATAAATTACAATCACACCGCTCACAGCGTATTGCAGGTAGAAATGATGCTTTGGCTTGTTATAAAATAGCGTAACAAATGGAAAAAGTTTTCAATGAATTTAATATTACATTGATAAAAAGAAACTAAATAAGCGTATCGAAACTAAAACGAATAAAAACTGCACCAAAGATAAAATAAATAAATAATGAACATGTTGAATTAAATAAAATATGTCGATATATAAATATGATACTGTGCACCAATAATAAATAAATAATAACATAATAATTGAATAATGGCATTGATTTAAAACATAGACTTATCGTTTATACAAAATTATTGATATTTTAATACTCTAAAATCTCCTTCCATATGGACGTGTTATAAATGGTAGACAGAAACACTCTGCAAATATGCATTTTCTCTTTATGCTTTCATCAAGAGATGTGGTTCGGATCGTAGTGAGTCGGTCAAATATTGTGTTTTCATAGTTTTTTGAAAATATCGTTTTTCATTGGGAGAGTTGACGTTGTATACGATTGGTCGTACTCCTACATTGCGCCACAATTCCGCAATATGTCTGAAAATGTTATCATATTAGATTTCTTAATTAACTAATTAGAGTGGAAATGTTTGCGATATTTACAGATTAAACTCATCTTTGCTTATAAAAACCACACTGATGCCTATTACGGGCGCAATTATATTGCGAAAGATAGCTCCATAAATCGAAGTTATTAATGTCGAAGCTTTGAGTATTGCGAGAGACAGGGACTTCTCTGTCCAAAGACCACAAATCAATTCCGGATAAAACTTACGTAGCTTAGAAAGAAAATAACATGTGAGAGCATATATGAATTTTTGTTAAGAAAGGAGTTACCTGGTAAATAGCATATGGTGAATGACTAACGAGTATTGTGCGCCTAGTAAATAATTCATTATCACATATGAGTCTCTTCAACTTATCCAACATGCGTGCACTCGAGTCAGATATATGCAAAAATAATGTTAAATGATTTTGCTCCAAAATCGTTAACAGTTCATTTAGTGTTAAAACCGATTCCGCTTCAAACTGCGAGCTGTAAGCAAGGTTCAAAAGGTGTGGAGAATAATAGAGGAGGGTTTTGGTTTAAATAATTGATTAAGGACAACGTACCCCATGGGATGTAGCTCCGAAATGTTCACTTTTTTCAATGCGTCCAAACTGTTGTTAGTCACAACACCTGAAAGTCCTGCCTTTTCCAATGTGCTACGATTAACAAGAACAATTTCACCGCATGATGTCAGACCAGCATCCAGTAGAACATTGCGGAAACCTCGTGCAGCACACTTCATAGAAATTAATATTGATTTTTGCATTATTAATAATCGTTCATAGGAATTTTCTATGGTACCTTTTTTATTGCTGCTTTTGAATTCTCAGGTGCATCGTAACCTGCTCCACGATTGGCTATTGGCCAATATGACAGATCCTCGACTGAAGCACCACCTCCAATGAGGCTAAGAAGACACTTTTCATTGGGACTTTTGAGCTTAACGAATTTGGATCCAATGCAGACGATAATTAGGATCAAAGTGAACCAAGGAATTCCGGCTGATGCCAGGTTGCACATGAACCAGAAAATGTTGAATAATATCGATATGAGGCTAGCAGAAAGGCAGAATAATTGGTAGAACATTTTCAAAAGTTTCCAACAAAAACTTAATGTCGTCATTCAATTCGCTCTCGAGTTTTCGGTTTGTTGCAAATCAAATCAAATCTCGGTGTTCTAGACTAAATTTAGAAGGACACGTGAATGACTATTATTAAACTATAAACTATTAAAGAATCGTACGGCACTTACATTTTTTTGGGATGGGCTCTTTTCACTGTGCCGCACTTGCCATTCAATCACCCTCGACGTCTATCTCGATTCCTACCAAGGAGTCAACGTTTCGGAGGGGATCGTCGTGTATGTAAAACTGAAGACATCAGACGACGGTTCAAAGGACTTTAGCTTTTCTCGCTAATACTAAATGGGGGATGAATTCTCCTCCTTCGAAACTTTTTGACATTTTTGTCTGTCCATTGCGTGTTATTAGGCGGCACCAGTGTTGCCAGGTTTCAAAAATCGCAACCGCTATATTTTAAGAAAAAAACACCCCAACATTTATTGAGATGAAACAAGTTGTTTAATTCACAATTTATGCGTTTTTGTGATCGCAAAATCAAATTATAATATTTGACACCACTAAAAATTATGTTTGCTGTATTTTTCATCTAAAATATTGATTAAATATTATTAAAATATTATAAAATATTAAATATTGATTAAAATATTAGGGGAAAACCTTTTTTCATTGATAAAAAGTAACTTTTTTGTTGAAATTTGTGCATTTAAAAAACCCTCAACTCTCCCCCTGAAAATTTATACGCCCTAGATTCACCCCCAGGAGCAAAAAAAACCCCTAGATCTAGGGCAAAACCCCCCGATAGGGCAACACTGGCCTGCACTGGTGGGCGTTCGTCTGGGAAGTAAACCAAACAACAAAAAACACTAAAAATCACAGATAATATAAGACAATTATCTTTGATAAAAAATCAGATTCGAAAAATAATAATTCTTTCTTTTGTCTTTTTTTTTTGTCCTTGGATTTTTTTAGTAAAACTACGAGTAGTACAATAGGTTATTGGGCATAGGTTTGATAGTACAATAGGTTTGTGTACCCGATATGTTGAAAAATTCCACTTTGAAAGATGAATGTGAAAAATGAATGAGAGATAAAACGTAATTTTGCCAATAAACCAAAGGAAATATTGTAAGATGACAAACATATTTTTTATCAAATATATAATTTCACAAGAATATATGGAAAATGGAATTTCGTGGTATATTCCATTCCTATTGGCTTGTTATCGTAATTAATTGTTGTCAATTCAGTGATACGAAGAATGAACCATGTTTTTGATAAGGTTTTTGAAGATTCGTACAAAAATGTCAATATTTTCCGAAGTCTTTAATGTGTTTTAGTTATTAATTATATGACTAATAATGCAGACGTTGCTCTTATTGGTACTTTGTGTTCTTATAGTTGTTTTCCAATGTACCTTTAATGTGCACGGCGATGGAGGAAGTAGTAAATCAATGGCAGCCAACCGAATTGTCAATGGCAAGGATGGTGATATATCAGATTTCCCATATCAAGTTGAGTTACGAATGCATTTTAAAGACATGACTATAAATATGTATGCATTATTTCGAAATTCTCCATTAGCTCTCATTGCGTCGAAACACGATTCACATTTGTGGCGCTTCCGTTCTAAACACCCAGTGGGCCATCACGGCCGCCCATTGCATCCACGGATATGATAAATCTCCACACATATTCACTCTCCGCGCCGGAAGTAGTATGCGTCTGACCGGAGGAGCAGTCATCAATATTTTGGCCATTTACAAGCACCCGTCGTATAATCCGGAGACTATGAACTACGACGTCGCTCTCTTGAGGACACAACCGAACAAATTGCGAGGCGACTTCATCACACCAATCCAACTGCCGAAAGCCAATGAACATATATTGGAGAATATGGATGCGGTGGTTTCCGGTTGGGGCCACATGAGTTCATCGCAAAATGTCCTATCGAGGGTCTTGAAGTACACCGTTGTTCACATATACAACCAAAAGCGGTGTGAGGAAGCCTTGAAAAGTCATGGTGGAATTACTGACGCGTACGATTTGACCTTGTATGACAATAAATAGATCACATTGTTAATGCAAACTGTCCTTTCAGAATGTTTTGTGCAGCCGCCAGGAACACGGATGCCTGCCAAGGGGACAGTGGAGGACCAATTCAAATGAACGGAACTCTTATTGGAATCGTCTCGTGGGGCGTTGGATGTGCTGATCCTTATTACCCGGGAGTTTACACTCGTCTCACATACCCAGGCATACGACTTTGGATTAAAGTTATAACTCACATGTGATTTCTTATTGGGCATTGTGACTTCGCGCATAATTACATTAGCCGTGATCATTAATTGTTATCGAGATTATCAATTTGATTTGAATGAATTTCTTTGAATGGGACTGCTTTAGATCCTAAAAAAGGTTTAAAATGTATACGGTGAAACATAGTTATGTTAAATTAATTTCCAAAAATAAAAATTTGTACTGAGAAATTAAAAAAAAAATAAGAAAAACTGTCACATTCAAAAATTCAAACTGACAACTAGGTACATTTTTCTTCGACGACATGTTGTCGCCGTGTCGTTGGTTGGTGTCTCGGACAGTTTGCGTCTATTACATTAAATATAAATGACCCGTACTGTACGGCGAAAGAGTATAGAGAACAACAGCTGTTTCAAATGTCCAACTGTTGTCAAGTTGCGTAAACATTGTCAAATAACACGCAGTTCGATTCGGTCGCTTTGAAATATAATATTCTCGATTTGTGCGCAGTCAATAAATAATTTATTACATCAGTTGAATTTCACAACAAAATAAAATCCGAACAAAATATTTTTTGAAAATGTCTCTAACTCGTGCTACCCGTTTGTTTCAGGCACAACTGAAGCGCGTACAAAGCGTGCCTGCGGCTCTTTACCACGAAAACGTAAGTAACCTCTCCTGATACTCCTTTCTGGAGCTCCCGGTATTCCACCGTTCGTCACATATGGTTCCAATACTGTTGTAATTGAAATCGTAATTGATCGTTGGCAAAAATATTTTCGCAAATTGTTTACGGTTGACTTGCGATCAAAGCAACTGAAGTTGTCGCGGGGTTTCTTATCAACAGTCACGTTATGATAAGTAGTTCTTAAAGTCTTTATCAGCTTTCACTTGTCATTATTTCGCTTGCAGGTTGTGGAGCATTACGAAAATCCACGCAATGTCGGCTCGATGGACAAAAAGGATAAGAGCGTTGGAACCGGTTTGGTGGGCGCTCCCGCTTGTGGCGATGTCATGAAGCTGCAGATCAAGGTTGACGAAAATGGCAAAATCATCGACGCCAAGTTCAAGACCTTTGGCTGTGGCTCTGCCATTGCAAGTAGTTCTTTGGCTACGGAATGGGTAAAGGGCAAGACAATTGATGAGGCGGGCAAGTTGAAGAACACAGATATTGCTAAGGAGCTGTGTCTGCCTCCTGTAAAATTGCATTGCTCAATGTTGGCCGAAGATGCGATTAAGGCTGCGTTGGCTGACTACAAAGTCAAACAACGCAAGGAACAGCAAAACTAAAGGGATTTTCTCAAAAAGTACTCACCTAATAAATTATATATATGAAAGTTGCAGGGTGGAGCATCTGAAGAGGGTACGAGAATATTCCATCTACTTATATTTTTATTCAAATGTAAATGTATTTCTGTAACCCATAATGAAACGGTTGAAAATGTAATTCTTCTTTGTTATAGTTGTAGGAATGCTTTCAACGTTTCTTAATCTATAAATTAAAATTTAATTCTGGATGCTTTATTTGCTATATTAAAAAAACGGAATATTTAGTGCAAAAGACGATTGCCTAGTAAGGAGATTTTGTATAATTGAACATGAATATGTAATGCGAATAAGATTTGAATAAGAATGCGATATGTGTAGGATCTATTATAAAAATAAAATAAAACAAAACATAGTTATTGAAATGAAGGAATTATTATTTAGTCAAGAATTAAGACTTGATTTATGTATTTTAAGATAAACGAACACTAACGTTTCCGCCGCACTCGCCCTTTGTCTTCAATTCGAAAGCTGAAAGAACAAAGTATTACATATGAACACATTTTTTCCAACTCTTCTCTTACGATCGTCTACATGTCCGCAGTTGTAGTTTGCCATGACACACTCATTGCCAAAAGTGATCAGACGTTCCTTGCTGCTGTTCTTGGCCTTGGCGCAAATGGGTTCATATTTATCTCCGCAATCACGGGAACAAGCGTTAATCGATGTTTCCTTCTTTGCTGGGGATGCGATCGTCATTGCAACGAGGCAGAGAACTAATAAAAAATATGAAGATAATAAGCAATAATTGCTTCCTTATATTGCGTTGGATAATTATAACTTTCGGGACTCGGGAAATCCATTTAAAAACAGTGCAACGTCAACATTGACGTAATCAGATATTTTATATTAGCCCTTCGGACAAGTGTTTGTATGATATTTAAGTTCTCTGAACTAAAACAAATCGTAATAATTTTTGTTTTTTTTTTGTTTTTATTTGCACTCTACACTCTAATCTTTCCAAATATATAAAAAAAAAATAACATTCTCCATGATAACTGTAAATTTACATAGAAAAACAAAATTAACTCAATTTTTTTGCGCTCAACGCATAATCGGACAAAGTAAAACATCAATAATAAAAATACCGTTAGTTTACAAATATGCACTTCAAAGCTTAGTTTTTTTTTGTCACATTTAGTCATAACTTCTATTTATTGGCAGACATTTCTAGTTCTAATAATAGGTAAAAATCTATTAGAAATGGCACCGAAGGGAAAGCAATCTACTGTCGAAATAAGACAGTTAATAGTGAAATGGAATCTTGAAGGTAAACCTGTGAGAGAAATTGCTGAATTAGTTGGAAGAAGCAAGTCTACTGTCCACGACGTTATTAAGAGATTCCGTGATGAGTTTATGATAGCTAATAAGAGTAGAGAAGGTCAGGGCAAAATATTAACTCATCGTGAAGAGCGTTCTTTTTTGAAGGGAATCAAACAAGATCCTTTTAAAACTGCAAAAGAACTAAAAACATCTTTAAAAAACAGCAGTGGAAAAGATGTTTGCTTAAATACTATTCGCAATACATTTCACAAATATAACTACCATGGTAGAGTTGCCAGAAAAAAACCATTTATTAGCCATAAGAATAAAAACAAAAGAATAAAATTTGCTAAAGAGTATTTGCTTAAAACAGAAGATTTTTGGAATAAGGTATTTTGGTGTAAAGATATCTTAAAATACATTTTTGCTGATAGTTTTTATTCATTACAAGGTTCTGTTCACTGATGAGAGCAAGTTCAATTTGCATGGTTCAGATGGCAAGATGTTTGTGTGGCGTAAACCAAATGCTGAATTTAATGCTCAAAATACAAAAGCTACTGTTAAGCATGGAGGAGGCTCTGTTATGGTTTGGGGCTGCATGTCGAGTGCTGGGGTGGGCAATTTGCATTTTATTGATGGTAAAATGGACAAATTTTGAAGGAAAATGTAAAGCAAAGTGCCGAGAAGTTAGGCATTGCGAATGATTTTGCTTTTTACCAGGACAATGATCCCAAGCACACTTCGGGTGTGGCAAAGCTTTGGTTGATCCATAACTGCCCCAAACTTATAGAAACTCCTGCACAGAGCCCAGATCTCAATGTAAAGAGTATACCAACAACAATTTAACACTTTAAGTCAGCTTAAGGCGGCGTTAATGGAAGCGTGCAACTCCATAGAACCTGAGGTTTGCTACAATTTGGTAAAATCCATTCCAAAACGCTTACAGGCCGTTCTTGAAAACAAAGGATATGCCACAAAGTATTAATTGTTCTCTTTCGTCATTTTTTTTATTGATGTTTTACTTTGTCCGACTATGCGTTGAGCGCAAAAAAATTGAGTTAATTTTGTTTTTCTATGTAAATTTACAGTTATCATGGAGAATGTTATTTTTTTTTTTATATTTGTAAAGATTAGAGTGTAGAGTGCAAATAAAAACAAAAAAAAAACAAAAATTATTACGATTTGTTTTAGTTCAGAGAACTTAAATATCATACAAACACTTGTCCGATTATGCGATGGAGCCACTGTAGGTTAGATTATATAGTTTAAATTTACTTCAAACTATTAGCATCACTTGGAGGTGATCAAGATTCATGAAAATTCGAAAAGATCTATCAAATATACTAATACACAGTTACTTACTAAGAAAAGCACACACTGTGAAGCGCATTTTATAGCTTTCAATTGATTTGATTTATTTATTTATTTCTCCAAATCGCAGTCAGTGGTGGCCGGAGGATGATCAGAACCGAACTAAATTCTAAAGCTTGGATTACGACATCTTATATAGGCTGTGGTCACTGAGGATCAAACAATAAATTATGTTTTGTTTTTATTTGCCATTTAAATATAAATAGGATAGGAAACAGAGGCGAAAAGACGTGAGTGAGTGAGTGAATGACACGCTTCGCCGGCTCAGAGCTTTAATTGTGTGTAGCCGTGTATAAACAAATTCAAAGCTCTGCCCCCCTGTCTGTCTGTCTAGAGATTTAATAAACAATAAGAAACGAACTGGAGAATTGTTAGCTCATTGTCACATTATTTGCGACAATTTGTCAATTACTTTCTGCTGACAAACAATGCAGCAGCTCATCATTTGGACTGCAATGAAGTTGAACCAAATCTTCAAGATTAATTATAAATCCGATTAAGGCATATTTTACTTGTTATTTCTGTTTAGTTATTTCTTTTTGTCGATTTTGCAAAAACAAATAAATAAATATTTACATTTCTCTCACCATCCTCTCCCTCCTCCCCTCCCACCGATCCTTCCGATATCCCACACAGCAAACTCTTCCGCTCCTCGAATGCTCCATCGCTGTTAAATGGTTAGCGGGACATAACGCCGACGAGAGCTCGGGCCAAGTTCGGCTCTCAGAATCTCTTCGGTCATGTTGTTTTTTGTTGTTCAAATTTTAAAACTCGTTTATAATATGTATGTTCTTTATCATGCAACTAGTGCCTTTGATAAATGATTATTGTTAATCTTACGCGACTAAGTAGTAATTATTCAAATAAATAAAAAAAATTTGAAAATTTAAATTAAAATTATGACAAAATAAATTTAAATACAACAAAAACTAACAATATGGCGGCGTTTGTAATATAACAAACATTATCAAATACAAAATTTTCTGGTTCTTATCGATTTTGGTTAATAATTTTTTTAGCGATTGGCAACCCGAGAATTACGATTGCAATCGTACACCAAGTGAACACCACCTATTTTCCCTTTTGTTAATCAGCTGCTGCGTTGATATCTCTGACTACGAGGCCACGTATCGGTTTCAACGGCGTTGCAAAGGAGATATGTAATGTGGGAAACACATTCGATGCGCAACGACATTGCGACAAATGTTATAATAGGGGTTTTCAGACTCAGTCTCGTAGGCTCGTAGGAGCGTAGAATACGTGCAAATTTGTTTTTGTAATCTACGATTCTACGAATCTACGATTCCACGCTCGTATGTTGCTAAATGTTGCCAACTTCTGCAATGAAAACAAAACATAAATATTTTTGCAATAAAGTGAAATAATCGTGAATAAAACGACTAACAATTGTACATAAAAATATTATAAAGTATTAAAATACACAATTCCATTAAAAATTTCGAATTTCTGTGAACAAAATTTCCGATAGTATTATTTTTGGGCCGCGAAATTTCGATTCATCTGAGATAAAACAAATCAGTGGCAACATTTCTCAATTCGTCCTTCAATTATAATTTTTTAAGTCCGAAAATTGAATACATTCATTCATATTCACATAAAACATCATGCATTTTGGAAAATAAAACTATTTGTGGTCTAAATAATTATGTTAGTGTCCGAAAAGAAGAAACATGAGCAACCTCTAAAGCAATTAAACAAAGATGTTAATATGTTGCAATACATTTTCTTTCGAATGAAAGGGATTTTTTTTAAAAATAGTTGTATCAACTTTTGAATGAAATGAAAGAAATAGTGTGCGAAATTCACACATTTTAATTATAATTTTAGAATTATACTAACAACATTTTTTTAATACATTTATGCATGAAAAATCATAAATTATTATAATATTTCTCAAAAACGGGCAATCTGTTCAAAAATATGCATCACTTCTCCAAATCACTTTACGTCGTCTGATCAGGTGTTCAGACATGTCTGAATACCCCTAATATAGTTAAGGAGGCGATTAATTTGAAAGCAACACGACGACAAGCTGAAAATTTGAGAGTCAAAATGCATTCATTCTTTTTTTCTCTCAAATTATGTTTGTATATTGAAATTTAGACTTTTATGTGTTGGTGAAATATTAATGTTTTTGTATGGTTTATGTTTTTATTATTAAGTTTTAAGGTAATTATTTAAACAAACATTTTGTTGGCCTTGCATTCAAAAACACGACGCCACATTGTCGTCGTGTATTTCCATCGAATGTGTTTCCCACATAAATAGAGGGTCGAAAATCGTTGTTTACCTTTTTTTAAACCTTCCCTGTTTCTGGGCCGTACCTTCCCTGCGTTTATAAAAAATTATTAATTATCAAAGCGAAACTTCTTAAAAAGTCAAAGTGTTAAAGTGGAAAGTGGCCGATAGTGGAACACTAAAACAAAACGCAATTGCAACTCCACAATGACTTCCCGAAAACGCAGTGGTAGCGGATCTTCGAAGCGGCCCAAGGAAAAGGTTGTTTACATTTACGAGCTATTCTTTCGTGGCGAAGACCCCACCGCCGATAGTCCGGAGTTTTGGAACGAGTTCTTTCTGCTGCAGCCCAACGTGGAATCACTGGAGGCAGAGATAACAAAAATCACCAGTGAACAGTTGCCTCTGGTGAAAGGAAACCTGAATCAAATTTTCCAGAAATGCATCGAAATATTGGATACAGGTCGGTTGGTCGCAAATGTGTGGGTGTGGTTGGCTTTGTCGTTTCCATGAAGTATTTTTGTTTATATTCTGATTTGTTTATGTCTCTACTACAATTCCAGAGCATCCGAAACGACTATGCAACAGTCTGCAAACTCTGTGCTCTCTTTTCTATGCGATATTCAAGAAGTCGTCCGCTGACACCACATTTGATATATTAACTGAAATTTTCGGATATGAGCAGATGGATAAGTGGATGAAGCAGCTTATGGAGCACTGTAGTCAACTACTGTTGGGTGCCTTAACTCTCAATCGTTTTTCGTAGTATCCTCTTTGCTATAACAATATGTATATACATTGCAGCGGGAGACGTGACTCCAAACGCTCGTTTTATGTGTCTTAAACTGCTGCTAGTCCTAGTCACCGGCACGGATAACGTCAGTCAAAATATTCTGCTGGAGTACCTCATGATGAACTCAATCTTTGACGCATTTGTGCGTTTGCTTAGCGATCCTTCATTGCGGGCCCAGCATGGACACGATATAGTAATTTTAACGACGATTCTGGTGAATTATAGGAAGCACGAAGCAACGAATCCTTATATAGTGCAGTTATCGATACTAGCCGACGAGTTGGCTCTGAACGGGTAAGTTGTTTCCTGCAACATTCGTGATATACGCAAATACATTCAATACGTTTCTCGTGCAGTTATGGTCAAATGATTTCGCAGTCCCTAATTGACTTCTGTCGCCAGTATATGCAAAGTCTTTCGAACGTGCAATCCTCTTCCTGGTTCTCATCGCTTTCCAACATTGTTGGAAACATGTTCGTTTCGGATGAGGGATGTGAACGTGTGCAGCAAATCAAAGCCAACAATGGCCTCCTGCTAGCCCTTTATGAAGCTGTTCATCTTAATCGTAACTTTATCACCACTTTGGCCCACACACAAGCTGAATCCAGTGCACCTCCCTCGCCAAGTAATACACTAAGTTTAACGCAACCAGTTCCCGACTTGGCTAACGCGCCTATTATCGATATTACACAGTATCCAACGAATCTGCTTGTGGCAGTTTTCCAATATTGGTAAGTGAAATGAATTTATTTCAAGACCAACTAAAACTGTGCTATTTTCTACTGTACTGCTTCGTAAAGCTCCATTGTGATGCAGGATAACAAAAACGAGTCTAGTGTGGCTAATCTCAAGCTCTGCTTCCTCATACTAACCTGCATATCGGAGGATCAGTACGCAAACTCAATGATGCATGACAGTAATCTCACGTTTAAAGTCATGCTGCATCGAGCCCAGATGCGACATAGAAAGCTGCATGTCGATCGTGTAGGTAAATCACAGCCACTCGCCGCCACATTGCTGGATCTGTTGGTTGAGTTCATTGTGTCACACTTGATGAAAAAGTTCCCCATGGAGTTGTATCTGCTCTGCATTGGCATCATACATAGAATACTTTGCTACCAAAAGCGCTGTCGCGTGCGTCTCAACTATCCCTGGAAGGAATTATGGTCTGCTCTTATTGGTCTGCTGCGTTTTCTCGTCAATCAGGAGCAAAATTTGGTTAAAAAGTGTAATATATTTAATTTATCACTTCAGGTGAGTTAAATTCTTCAGGAAATCGTGATGAAAATACATTTATATATACTGCTTATAGGTAGTTAACATATTCAATCTATTCATAACATATGGAGACACATTCCTGGCTACGACTAATAGCTATGATGAACTCTACTACGAGTTAAATCGTGAGGAAAAAGTCTTCTCGGAAATACATGCTATGGGTATAATAATTTCAATGTTGACGAAGTATTATCTTTTAATAACATATTATTTGAATATCTTCACAGTGCTGCGCTACACAACGATGGCAGACTGCGAGTATAAGGAGGATGTTATCAAACTACTAAATGCGTTGGTTAATATATTGGCGATAGTGAAGCATTTCCAAAATAAAATCAAGGAATGGCTCGCCGAACAGGGACTATCCACACCTTCTGAAGAGCAAATTCTCGATGTGGTGCGAAAGAATTACGATTTAACCCTGAAGCTGCAAGATTCACTAGATCATTATGAACGCTACTCGGAGGCGCCACGACATTCGGCTTTTTTCAAGTCTATGGTGCGTGATGTGGTCATCGATACACGCAAGCACATCTACGGTTACGTGAAAGAGGCCATCTCTGCGATTCCTGAGCAAGAGGTGATGTTGACCTCCAATGTGACTCCTACTGCCTGAAGTGTACTTTTCATTCCCACCCTCACGTACATATAAGTTGTGCTAACTTTCAACTGTATACTTCAATTATTTGGACTGTTTTGTAATGTCGTAGATTATTTTGAATTTTTTTATATGCGTCTTTTGTTTATAGGAAATTAAATAGTAAATACAAATATTCTAAATAATTATTACTTGTATACTGTTAAATTTACATTTGCAGAGACAAATTATGTAAATCTTTAACATATTGTATTTATTCCAATTACAATCATTTTAAAATCAAATATGTAATCAATGTGATGATTATTTATTGCTAAAGCATGATTGTCAACCTTAAACTTATCAGACGTAAAATAAATGTAAACTATTTTATTAAAACAAAAATTTTGCATATTCTTGAAACTGAAAACTGATGGAGTAACATTTACTTTCAATTTAAAAGTATATACTCACTGTTTATTTAAGTGAACACTAGCAAAAAAACAACAGAACTTAAAAAAATATACAAAAATAAAACAAATTGTCTTTTATTGGTCGTAATTCTTTTTTTTTTATTGGTAGTCCGAGTTTTGCTTTCTTTGTGAGAAGAAAATGGTTTTTGATTGGATACATTTTATTTTTGCCGGGAATCTTGTTTTTGACCTGTATTTAGGTTTTTGCTTGTCGGATTTCTGCTTAAAATGGTGTTGATACATAATTTACCTGTTTGAAACTGAGGAGTGGAAAAAAAAAACGGAAATATTAATTGATACAAATTCATATTTATTTATCTGTGTTGTTAAAAGAGATTAATAGCATGATTATATTTTTATATGAATAAGTGACATTAATATATAATATTTTGTGTAGCATTAAAGTATTTCGTTAATCGGTATCTTATATAATTCTCGACAATTGTTAAACTAATTGCGTTTTATGTGCACACAAAAAACAAAAGAATAATTAAGGACTGCGAAATTAGATTTTAACATTTAATTATAATTGTAATGAGATGATAATTAATATTATAACTAATTCAAAATTCGAATTTTCGAATTTTACAATACAAATAAACTCAACCCAAAATATATACTATATAAATACATACATTATAGTGACCCCTAGTGATCATAAAAAATATTCTAGACGATACATGGTCTCATATAATTCATAACAGAGTTCTTTCGAGTTATTTACAACTGATGAATTTCGCACAAAATATTTAATTGAAAACATCCTTTGTTTCGTCAGTGGTTCCGATTTCCGCGAAATTTAATAAACACATAAAAGGCACGAAAAACGTTTCCCAATAATCGCTGAGTTCTATTTATACCAACTCAATAAAACTTTATATACTATCTTACTTATCTTGATAACGACTATTTACAAGTTTTTTGAGTTCATATCACTCCTGGGATAGATGGTGGATGATATTGGTGGATGGTTGTTCCTCGATTTAGAAATGATCCACCTTCACAGATACGGTGTGGGCTGCCGCATTGCTCGGCAGGTCGATGTTGTCCCATTCGGTGTGGAGATTCTTCTCGCTGTCGGTGGCCTTCAGCGCTAGTCCTAGGGACGCGGTGCGCCCGGCACAGTGGGGAATGTTGAGTGTGACCGGGACGAGGAACTCCAGACCCTGAGGACCACACATTACCAGTGGTGAGAGCATTGTTTCACCTGCCAGAGTTATAAATTTCATATATGAGTTCGCAATACTTCAAGGGTTAACGGTCTTCGAGGAAGTGTATTAAGTGTGGGGCTGAGTAAAATATTGTATTTTGTGGGGCAATTACGTTAGAAGAAAGGTGTTAAAGAAAATTAGAAATAGGTGCAGAAGGGATTGGAAAAAAATATACATAAATAATAACATAATCAAAGAAATAATAACAATTCATATTTAATACAATTGTTTGATTAAAAGGAATAAAGAAGAAATTTAGTATATTTAGATTGCCATTGGGATTTTTTGTAATCGAAATGTTGTAAATAAATAAATAAATGAAGAAGAACCGAATACAGACGAGCGACGTGATGTTTCTAAATATTGTATTTAGATGTCGAATTATTTTTGATAGTAGAAGGTTAATTGTATATGAAATAATGGAGCAGAAATACAGCGATAGAATGAAACTACACGGAAGCAACGACATCATGCGAATCTATAACATAATATACACATTATTAGTTAGGGATTCAAGCTACTTGTTAGTTCTGGCTAATAATATAAAAGCAATCTAATTGCAGGTATTACCAACATTAATAACACTCACACAGTCACACAAGTGTAAATGCAAAACAAAAATCATCATACAATCATACAATTATGAAATAACGAAAAAAATAAAAAGGGGTGAAAATTGTGAATTTGAATGCAATATTTAAGAACGGTCTGCGAGAGTCAGAAAAAAGATAACAATGGGACGAACCGTTTTCCATGTCCAGCGGGGGACCGCCTACAGCTTCGCCCAAGCGCGGGTCGCTGACGGTGAAATAGATCTCCTGCCTCACGCCCTGCGGTATGGCGCCGGCCGGGATCTGCAGCGACACGTTCCACACGTTGTCGGACAGGGTGCCGCCGGCGCAGTCGAAGATGCCGCGCGTCGTGGTCGGCTCGCGCGGCATGCTGGGGAAGGGGCCCTTACCCGGAGCACTGGCCGCAGCCGGGGCGGAGGTCGGCACGGGGCCGGCAATGGGCAGCGACATGTTGCTGGTGTAGGGCGTGCTGGTGGCGTTCGGCGGGCCGACGGGCAAGCTGGCTTGCGAGGTGTACTGCGTCTCGATGGAGGTGTGACTGTCGCCGATCGCTGATGTCGGCGGCGGCCCGGTTCGCTTGAGGATGTTGGAGATGTGGAAGGGCGAGCGCGTCGATCGAGGTGTCAGCGGCATTGTGGGCTTGGGCGGTTCCAGAGCCTGTATTGGGGGGCCTTCGACGACGATTGGAACGGAGCTACTGGAGGCTGATTCGAACACGTCGTCCGATGTGTCTGCGGATTTATTGATAGTCGCGGAGGCGTCTTCAAGCATGCCCTGATTGTGCATGTTGCTCTCGATTGCCGTCACTTGGGCAACGGTCACCGATTCGTCCTCGTTGAACTCGTCCTCATCGTCCTCACATTCGCCCTGCACCAGGGGAGCTCTCACAGTGGTTGTCGTCTCTGCCGCCGTGGGTTGCGCGAGTGCGGCTGTGTTTTCGATGATCGTGTCGGAGGACTTCTGTAAATCCGAGGGACTTAGCGTCTCTTCGTCCAGGTTCGTCGTCTCCACCACGGCGACCACCTCCGTCTTCTCCTCCTTCTTTTCGTCCGTCTCGTTCTCGCGATGATGCAAGATGCTCTCCTCGCGCGACTCATAGATCGGCTCGGGCCGTCCGATGTCGCGTTTCGAGACGTACATCGGCTCCGCCATCGTTTCGAGGGCTTCGCGACGCGACTGATAGATCTGATCGCGAAGTTGCGAGCGCGTCTTCAGGGCGCTCTCCTTGATCTCGCGTCGTGACTGGTAGATGGCCTCCCGCTCGGCCCGCTGCTCATCGCGCTCTGTCTGGCCGTCGTTGTGCGGACTAAACTCGCGCTGGATCTCTTTCTTTCCTTGCGCGATGCGCTCCTGCATCTCCTTCTTCGATTGATAGAGGTGACTGCGCTGCATCTCGCGTTGGACTTCGCGGCGCGATTGGTAGGTCGGCTCCGGCTGGTCCCCCAGCTCGTTGGCCGCCCCCGGGTAGAAGCGTCTGCGCGCCATCACCTCCGAGCTGGGCGCCCTGCGTTGCTGGGCGTCCAACATGTAGGCACCCTGCCTGCTCTGATAGATGTCCTGCTGGTCGTCGTACCCCGTGCCCTCGCCTCCGTCGCCGCGCCCCACCCCCATCGGCCGCCTGCGCTCCTGAACTCCGCGATCCGCCGTCGTCGTGCTGTGTCGGCGCACGATGCGTCGCCCACTCCTGCCCGCAGCTACGGCCGCCGCTTCCGCTTGCCGCCTCTCCAAGTCGATCAGAGCGCGATTCGCGTACAAATCGTCGCGATCGTAGCCGCTGTACCCGTCCTGTCGCGGCGGCGGTCCTCCTCGGTGCGCCCGTGGAACGGTCCCGATGTTCCCGTAGATGTCCTCGCCCTCCAGATTCTGGTACGTGCTGTTCATGAGGTCGTCCTGCCCGGGATACGCGTGTCCGTATTGCTCTTGCTGCTGGTAGTATTGTTCGCGTGACATCATCGCGTGCGACGGCACACTGCCGGCCCTCGCCCCGCCGCCACGTCCGTAGCCGCGCTCCTCGAAGCCCGCCGGGTAGGTGGGGTACTCGTCGGGATAGTAGGGTCGCTGCATGCCCCTTTCGAGCATCGAGCGCTGCCGCTTGATTCCCGATTTCGGCTTTCTCTCCGGCTCGACCATGCTGTTCATCCGCCGCAGTGGGCGTGTCGTCTTAATGAAGGCGTTCTTGATCGCCGTCAGCGGACTCTTCAGAGCCGACTTCTTTTTCACTTTGTGCGGCGGCAGCGGTGGTGGTGCCTGCAGCATCCCGTTCTCGTCGTAGTACTGTTGGTGATGTGGGTGCGGATGCGGATGCGGTGGCGGCGGTTGCATTTGGTATTTGTAGTAGTTGGGGTCCTGTGCGTGTGGCGGCAGTTCGTCGGGATAACGCGACGCCGACCGCGAACGATGGTGGGCGCCGGGCGGAAGGGGAGCCGGCATTGAGTAGTAGTTGTCGTACCTGTCGTTGTTGTATGGCTCCATTTCGCTGAAGAGTTGTATTCGAATAAGTTTGGGTCTGGCTATGTTTGAGCTAAACAAGGGATAGGAATTGAACAGGGGTCACAACAAGCGGCTGAAAGGCCAACATGTGGTTGTGGAGAGGACAATTTTTGACAAAGTTCAGATGATGACTTGAGCTGTAACTCTTGCCGATCGTGTCCGCCGTTGAAAAACATTTATATCGAAAGCTATAAACTGAACTATCCGCTGTAAGGTTTGATCAAATTATATTTATGTATGGCTATAACTAGGTACTAACGATTATGGCAATCACACACGCACGCACACATTCTCAATTTGTATTTTGTTGAAATTGTAAAGTAAAAATTTTGTTTGTTTGTTTAAAGTAAAGGTTTTGCAAATACCAATTTCAGAAATTAAGTTAAGAGTTTTAGATTTCTATCCACGTTAAGGAAATAAATGACTTCCACCATGTAATAGGCTATAAAGTATGAATAAGTATGTTCAGAATTGTTAATAGATCACCATTATTTAATAAAAATGTCCTAATGAGTGAGTTAAGTAACCCTTTACCGCTTTTTGAAGAGTTGTTAATAATAATATTACTGAAATTTAAGGCTAGAGAGTTTCGAGAAATCGGCTGAAACCAAGTAGAGCATCAAATGATTATTGAACAAGAAGTTATGGAGAACAAGTTAACCCGAAAAATGTTTTATTTTCATGTAATTATTATATCCGTATTTATACAAAATATACATATGTATGCGACTAATGATTACTCGTCCATGGAGTCTTTCTTAGAGTTTACCTCGTATGTTAAACCTCGTTTTTCAACCTAGTTTTATTATTTAAGATTACGGTTATGCAAAATACAACAAAATTTTCGCCTTCAATTCAAACAAAAATTGAGATTTTGTGCTTAGTGCGCATCTGAGTCACAAATGAATGGAAATTTTATAAAAAAATCTATGTCTATCCTTTTGCTTTGCTATGAATTATGCTTTTTATCGCTTGAAATGAGATACAAATGGCCGACATCCACATGAAATGATTGATTGATTGCGTCAGATGATGTTTGTTGATGTGTTCGGATTTTGCTCGAAGGAAATTAATTAAATCTTGTTTAGCGAGCGAGCGACACAAGATCACAAGTATCGAATTAATAATAATTATTGACAAAAATTAAAACATTTTTCGTTAACACACAAGACTTCATGTAGTAGTATCTTCGCTTGGGGCTGGGGCGAAGTAGAGCGAAGAGAGCGGCGTGTCTGACACGTCCGCAAAGATCTGGGAAGAAGTATATCCTGTGGGATGCTCCAGGAGAGCGGCGAGCGAGATGGGATCATAGGATTAGAGGAGTTTTGGGACGGCGCACTTACCTCATGTTGTGATGGTGCCCCCCGGTGCCGATCTGAGGCTTACGATACAACTCGAATGCGGAGCCGCGCTGTTCACGGCTTCCGGCCAGGTCGAGGGCGTGTCGCTCGGGAGTGTGCGGCGGGAGATTGCCTGCTGGTGAAAGTGAAAGCCATTCATTAGTCACCAATAGTGTTTTCGTTGCAAGAGTGTTCATCATACCTATCGGCGGTGGCATGCCTCGGTGGGGCGCAATGTAGGGCCCGGTGCCGCTGCCGCCGTTGTAGTGATGGCTGGTGCCGTTGTAGCCGTTGGTGGGCGGGAAATGCTGCTGCTGCTGCTGGCCGTAGGTTCCGGCATTGACACCGCCTCCGCCGCCACTGCCGTTGGTGCCGTACGTTGGCTGCATGCTGCCATTGGGTCCATGGTGCGGGGAGCCGGGAGCTTGCTGCGAATAGTGATGATGGCCCGCGGACGGTGGGTAGTAGAAGCCATTCGGGGAACGGGGAGAACCGGACTCCTGCGAAAGTTATTCAAATCGATTTGGGATTAGTGAGTGTTACATTGATGATCCACTCGTGGGTGGTCCACTTACCCCATTCTCCCACTGCCCCGGGCCGCCCTGCATGGGTGGCCGGTAGTTCTTGGGCTTCGGCGGCGGCACCGGCTTGAAGGGACCGCCGCTGCCGTTGCTGCTCGGCGTGCCGTTTCCAGAGCCGTTCACGTTCGGCGGCGGTACAACCATGTGTGGGTTCTTGGGCAGCTTACTGTAGTCGGCTTGCGAGGCGGAATTGTTGCGACTGATGCGGATGCGGATGCATGGGCGTGGTGGTCAGGAGCGTGACGAGTAGCGAGTGTTTGAAATGAGTTTTGGACGGAGGATGGACGCAAAATCATAATGGAAGACAAGAACAAAGAGAAAACACAAACAATGAAGTAAGATAACATAACATAAGGACTTCGAGGCACATCTGATGATGAGGACGGCACACAAAAAAGCGGCGCGACTGACAAATTTCGAGGCTCGAACAAGGAGTGGATGGAACATAGATTGGTGGCAATGTATGTAGTTCCGCCCGGAAGCGGAAGTGGGCCACTTATACGAGCGTGTCGTAGGTGGCGACCGTGCGGAGGACGGCCCTCGGAGGATGACGCAACAGTGTGTGGGCGATATAGCCGCCTGAAGTAGTGCGTCGCACGCCGGAAGCGGATGTGGTGGCGGACATGAGGGGAACGAACGCACAGGGTGGAGCGGGCCGCCTGAACGGCAGGCGCAGAGGTTGGCGCAAGTGCGGGTAGAATCTGGGTTGAGGTTGTGGGGGTGATGAAAGCGAAGGACATGCATGAATCGTATACACAGGGTGTTCAATAGTTACGTGTTTGTTTGTTTGGGTCGTTTGCATGCGGTAGTTGCAAGTTCGGAAATCGAATAGAAAACCAAAAGAGAGAGCGAAATTTACAATCAGCTTGGTTTAATTTCGCAAGGGTGTTCATTTTTGTTAGTTAGACTATATGACGGGCGCTCCTTTGAGGGCTCAACAGGCGAATAGGTTCCAGACTCACCTGTATTTCCCGTAGTCGGTCTTCGTCTCAACGATTTGCTTGCGAGGACTTCCGTCGAGGCCGAGGTTCGATGGCCGTTGTGGCTGCCCGTTGCGGGGATCTGCGGGGTAACGACAAGTGTCAGTCACGGCAGGTGGAATCAAGCACCAAGCATCTACTCACCGATATTCCGCGCCGAGTTCATGTCGTGGTACTGCGGTCGGCCGGGACTGCTCTGGCGGTTCAAGTCGTTGGCGCCCGCAAAGTTCCGCGCGTGGTGATCGTGCGTGCTGCGCGCATATTCAGGCGCATTCGAGTTCATGCCCGCTGGAGGCAAGGGACGTCCGCCACTGCAAAATAAGAGATGAAATTTTCGAATATTAGCATGCAATCCACGCGTCGTCGACTACTCTCTGCAGCGAGAGAGCAACACATACTTTGCACTCGGTACTGACTTAAGATCATCGGGAGCATTGGGCCCCAGTCTGCCGAGGTTCTGCATCGTCAGCTGGGCCGCGTTGTACGAGTCGTAACTGGACACGCTGTCGTACGAGCCGTTATTCTGCTGTTGAACCACGGCTGGCTGATGCATGCCGCCTCCAGGTTGTTTGCCAGCGGCCGCGTTCATGCGCGCCTGCCGCTCCAGCGACGCCTGCTGGCGGTCCATGGAGTCGGTGGCGTTGCGCGAGACGTACTCGGCCTGGACGTCGTCGCTGACGGTCGGTTTGCCGAAGAGGCGCTCCTGCGCCGAGCGGCCCAGAGTGCCGCCCGAGCTGTTGGTGCGCGCCGGGGTCGGCAGCTCGCCCGGGCCCGGCTTCGACTGGCGGTCGATGCGAGGTGGCAGGTCGGGAGCGTTGATGCCGTACAACGACTGTGGGCGCGTCGACGGCGTCGAGGGGTCGGAGGGGGCACCCATCATCGAGGCGCCCGGGGCGTAGCCGTACTTGCTGGAGTCCATTGTTTGGCGGCGATTCGGCGGCGGATTGATGGAGTGATCGTAGGGATTCTGTTTGAACCAATGATGTGGGTTCGAATGAAAGAGCGAGGATTAGTTTGGTTGGTCGCACAAGGATGTGAAGGAGCAAGCGGAGGCTGGTCATTCACGTGAGGGCGTGAATGAGCCGGCCTTCGCTTGGAGCTTAGATCATGTAGCCTAGTAGCATATATGCAAAATATTATTAGCACAATGAGTTAAGTCTTGTTCCTGGACATGCACGCCCAATCAGTTCATCTAGTAGTAGATCCTTTCATTATTTTACTATCATGAATGATTGCGCGGGGAATAATGAAGCTCAATGTTGTTGGTAATGACTGCGCATGTGGAATGTATTTAATGCTATTGTTGTTGTATTGTTTTGTTGGCTTGTGTTTGTACGAATAGTAGGAGTAGTAGTAGTAGTTTTGAGTTTGCCTCTTACCGTATATGGAGGTGGAAGTCCTTCACCAATAATGTCTCTATCCCTATCCAAGTTATCCTGATTAGTCGCAATCGATGGGTCGGAGCTCGATTTAACCAATTGCGGTAAATTGCCCAGTGATAATGATGCCGACGGGCCAGGACTTAATTCCAAATCGGATTCAGGACTTGACGCGTACGATAAACGGGACGTGGTCATGGGGAAGAGGAAGTCATCGGAAAGGGATTCAACGGGCTGTTGTTGTTGTTAGTGTAGGTTGTCGGGGAAAATGTGGGTTAAATGAGAGAGATAGTGAGGAGTGGGAACGAAAGAAAGGTGGGGATTCGGCAGATTACGTCGGAACGTAGATTGAAATTAAATTTGCAAATTTGTAGTTTAAAGGAAAACAAAACAAAAAGCGTGTTGGGGTTGGTTTAAAATCAGTAGCAACAAACGTTTCAAATTAGAATTGAACAAAGGCAAAACAATAAACGTGGTAATCAAATAATAAAACAATGTACGAAACAATAACAGTTACAAATAATGAAAAATTTCGTTTGTTGGCCGAGAATTAGTTTTTGGATGATTCGACGACGGACAAAAGTTGTTGTAGTTGTTGGACGGTTCACAATTTGTATGGAATGAAGGTAGATACGGGATGATAAAAAGCAGGGAAGTGACCATGATGATGTGATGTTTGAGTTTGTATTTTTGGTTTGGTATCAATTGGTTGCAAGAAAAAGAAAATGAGAAACAAAAACATTTGGTTAGCAACTTTTTAAGTTTAGTTTAGCAAAAGTTGAATCGCAAATCGGGGTGGAGTCGAAGTAACTAAATAAAGAGCCTTCGAGGGCCTACTTCGATTCACACGCAGATCGACGTAAATGCCTTAACATAATGTCTAACATAGAGATGTGTTTTAACGTGATGCGACCGTGGTTGTAACATGCAAATACTTATACGAATATGATAGAACAATAGACCAACAGAGGAGGACTACGAGGAAACACTTAATAAATACAAATACAGCTGCAACTACAATCGAATGTGAATACGACTAAAATGCTTGAGTTAGCAACATGTACATGCAGGTTGCTTTAGCCGAGCGAAAGGCGATGATATCCGACAGATGGCGAGGCGAGGGAATCTTTCTCAAAAATCACCACCCTCTTTAAAGAATCTTACTGTAAATGGCCGATTGTATCGTGCCCAAACTATCATCGGCCCTTTCGCTCCACTAAATCAACGATGATTCTCATGCATTACTTTTCGACATATAGTTGGCGGAGGAAGTAGTGAAGGCGGTGAATTGTTGCCTGGCTGCTGGAACAGGTCCGAAGCCCGTCTCATCGACCAACGTAACAGCGCTGCTGCTCCTGCCATTCTCTGCCAAATCGATTGCGGACGAGAAGCCCGCAAACACATCCGACCCGCCTTCGCCACCTGTTCCCGGAGAGGCAGCCAAGTTTGTGCTGGAGGCAGCGAGTCGGGAGCTGCTGCTGAGTTGCTGCTGCCGAGGCTTGGGCACTACTCCAATGTTGCCATTCAAAATGCTGGCACCAACAGCAGCGGCTGCCGCAGCAGTAGCCGAACGGCACTGTTCCTTGTCTGTCGCCTTGGACTCGTCGAGCAGATTCAGATTCGAGTCGAAAACGCTGGGCCTCTGCAGCAGTTCGTGGTAGTAGTAGGGGGTCGTGCGTCTCTCGGTGGAGGTGCCTCTGCTGCCGGGCATTCCGTAGCCGCTGTACAGGGTGGCGTTGGACTGGGTGGAGGAGGTCAGAGCTGTACTGGCAGTCAAATTGGACACCGATAGGCTGTCGTGTTTCGGTGCAGAACCATAGTCGCCTCGGAAGGAGGAGCACAGGAGGTTTGGCTGCGAGCTGTGATACTGCTGCGACTCTGTCTGGGAGACGGCGTCCGCGTCTCGGGCGGAGGGCAGGGGGAAGTGTTTCACCTTCGTGGCAAATCCGCCCGGCATTGAGCAAGCCGTCTTAATTATTGGCACCATGGTGTACGAGGTCAAGCGCGACGTTGTGCCGTCTGCCAGGCCAGCGTCGTACTTCGGCTGTTCGTAGGCGTTGGTCGATGGGCGTGGCGGTGTTAGTGGGCGATTGATGGCTAATAGCGTAAAGGAATTTCGCCGGCCCGAAGGAGCTGGCGGGACGGAAGGCGTGGACGAGGGATTGCAACAGGATAGATTGCATGGAGGCGCAATGTGAGGCGGGAAAATCATTTCGGAAGGGGAGTCGGGCAGCTGGGCGAGTGAAGTCGAGGGTTGATGAGGGCATGGTGGAGTTTGAGTGGGAGGAGAGGGAAGGATAGTTGGATTGTAAAGTTAGAAAAATCATGTTACCATCACCAGCAAGTGTTAAGTATTAAGAAGAAAATAATAGTATTATGCTTAGTCTAGTAGTTCGGGCAGGCAGATCAGAGATTCCACAGAATGTAGTCGGGATTTCGGGATCGAGTTCATAGCTACGGCCAGATGAACCCGAACTTCGACGTGGACTCGTGGGATCTCTGATCTTGCGTGTATTAGAACTTGAGACGGATCGACGGATTGAGATTTAATACGACATTGAACTAACTACTGTTTATATTACAAATACAACATCTATTTGAGATCTATGTTCACAGTCGCATTCAGTCGACGGTACAAATCCATCACCGACCATGAAAAGGACTACGAAAAGTTCACAACCGGCACCCGATCGAAATGTGAAGAACAATCTAATCATCGAATCGGACCCGCCACTAGGAACACCTACCTTCGACTCGGACATCCAGACGGCGCCACTCTGCTGCATATCGATTGCTTCGCGCAGCTTCCTGTACCACGACTCCTCGTCGTTCAGCACGATCTGCGTGCTGAAGATATGCGACCAGACGCGATCCAGTTTCTGGCACTGGTCCAGCAGCTTCTTCGAGCTCTTGTGGGCTGACTTCGGGACACCCTGGCGCAGTTGCTTGATCACGTGCTTGTTGTCGGCCTTCAGGAAGATCACGATCGGGTAGAATTGTGCGTAGTTGAGACGATCGACGGCGTTGGGCGTGATGTCGAGCAGGGCGTGCTTGCCGCGGTCCATGATGTCGCGGATGTTCGAGAGCCGCACAATGCGGCACTTCGCGTTCGTCTTGTCGTCGTCCTGCAGGGGCGCAGTAAACTTGTCCGGCGAGTCTTTGGTCAGCTTCTCGTGGGCCACGTCCGACACGGGACCGAAGAGGACCACGGGACGCACGAAGCCCGGGTGACGCAGGACGACGCGTTCGTAGGCTGGGAACTTGGAGATGCTGTCGGAGAAGACGACGTCGTCCCAGTTCTCGCGCGACAAGCTCTTCGAACGGCGATGAGTGGAGCTGCAAGGAAGGAACGATTAGAATAGGCGCCTGAGAAGGATTGAAGCCGGACTTACCGTCTCCTCCGGAAGAAGTTGCCCCTCGACTCGTTGGCGTTCATCTCCTTCTTGGTGGCGTTGAACTGGGCAGTGGCCAACTCCTCGGCCCTCGACTTGTTCGGTATCACGCCGCGCTGCATCTCCTGGTGGCCCCGGCCGATTTTCAGCACCTGCCACGAGCCGACGACCCCGTTGTGCAGCGTGTCGATCACCCGGAAGACGTCGCCCGCTTTGAAGGCCATCTCGCCCTTGGACGGGTTGTCGCAGTGGAAGTGCGTTTTGATGTGGAACGAGTCTCCGCGCTGATTGGCGACCACCTCGTCGTACTCCTCCTTGCAGAACTGCACGATCAGATCGATGCGGTCCTGCAGGCTGAGCAGGAAGAGCACCGCCTCCTCGCGCGTCACCCCGTGCATGTCCATGTCGTTCACCTTGAGGATCTTGTCGCCGGGCGTGAGGCCCTGCAACGAGGCCGGCGAGCCCGGCTGCACGGCCGTGACGAAGATGCCCGCCTCGTTGCCGCCCGTCAGCCGGATGCCGACGCTGCCCTCCTTCTGGAACGAGATGAACCGTGGCTCGGCCGATTGGCGCGATCGCTGCAGCGCCTCTTCCTCGTACAGTTGGCGGCGCGAGCTGTAGAAGTCCTCGGTGTTGCCGTTGTTGAGCCCACCGCTGCCTCGTGGGGGCGGCGGTCGTGGCGGCTCGTCGACGCGCGACCGGGAGCTGGTGCCGTTCGGAGGCGTCACCGGGCGATCCAGCTGGGAGAGCGAGACGCCGCCATCCATCAGGGGCCCACGGGAACGACCCCTCGGCGTGAGGTTGCTCTTCTCGTCGTGCAGGCCGTTCGAGGGCCCGTTGCCCGAGGTCCGTGTGGGCGGCTGCACGTAGAGGTTCTGCGAGGAGTAGCCGCCGGGACCTCCGCCGCCGCCGGCCAGGTAGGACTCGTCCAGGTTGTTGCTGCAGTTCGACACCTGGGCCTGGTGGCTCGCGTACACGTTCGGCTGGGCCGTCGTCGAGTTGTTCAGCTGGTTGGCCACGGCGGAGGCGGCTGCCTGATTGGTGATGTCGCGCAGGACGACCAGGTTGAGGCGCTCCTTGCAGCCGTCGATGATCTTCTTGGCCTCCTTCAGACTCATCGTGTCGCCGCAGTTGGTGTTGTGGATCCGCGTGATGACGTCGCCCTCTTGCAGGCTGTAGCCGTTGGCGGCCAGCTGATCACGCGCCTTTCCCGAGATCTCCTTGACAAACAGACGACACCCGAGTACGATCCCGAAGTCGTCCTTCTTGCTGCCCTTCGACAGGGTGACCTTGATGGGCTGGCCAGGAGCCGGTGGCGCATTGTTCACCATCGAGGAGTTGAGGGAGTTCGGTTGGCTGAGACTCGTCAGGCCGCCCCCAGGCACGGGCATCACGTTTCCATTGGCCGCGGCCGCCAGACCCACGGAGCTCATGCTGTGCGCGTGCTGATGCTGGGGGACCGAGTTCAGGGGCACCCGTCGCTTCACGACGAGGGTGACGGTGTTGCCGCTGTCGCGCAGGACCTGAACGGCCGTGGCGTATTCGACGTTTTCGAGCGAGACTCCATTCACGGAGATGATGCGGTCGTTGACTCTGCAAGTGGAAAGAGAAAGGGGTAAGAGGAGAGTCTCTGACTATGATTATCTGGGTCGTTTCGGTCAGATCCGTCAAATCATTGCAGAAAGACGCGCTAAGGCCTTGTACCGCGATATGAATGCCAAAATCACTGCAAAGAGAGAAGCCCATCTCTTGGTATTATTCTGTGACAAGTTTTCACTGGAACGACGAATAATACTTCTGAGTGGTAGGCAGTGAGAATGTGAACGTAATGGAAAATGGTCCAAACAATTGCCTCGCAAGTACATTGGTCTGGCACATCTGTGCGTCTGTGTTTATGTCGATGTGTTGGCATTAGTCTTAAGCCCATGTACAGCTAAGTTCTTGTCAACTACCTGCCAACTACTCCATTCCACATGGTTCCCCTAGAGTTGAGACTTAATCCAATTACACGACTCTCTTCGTAAAGTTTCTATGCCGCAGCAGCAATTATTCATTATTTAGCGACATTTCTGAGATATCTTCTTCGTCTTCATCGCCTGTCTTCATCGCTGTTATGGGTTAATAGTGGCCTCGGCGCCGTTCACGCATCGGCATTTTTCTTGTATTATTCCTACACCCCGTCGTCATCGCCACCTGTTTTCATCTGCTCAGGTTTGTACTTTATTAATTTGTTTTGTGCTACTTCTTTTGAACAACAACAAAAACAACGACACAGCAGTGAGAATTTCAAGACAAGCACTGCTGTCAACATGTTTGTTTAACTTGTTTTGTTTTGTAGTTGTGGTTATTGTCTCCGTTCGTCTGTTTTTCCAACATTCTCCGCGATCCGCGGCAAACTCTTTGCTCTTTTCGCTCGGAGTTTTGTCTATTTTCTGCCTACGTCAGAAGTTTAGGCTGGAATCCGGCCATCCGGCTATTCGTGATCGGTTAAGAGACGAATTTCGAGATTCAACCAGATCGTGATCGGAAGCTGAAGAAGTCCTAGCAGTCACAGTCCATCTACCCATCTTCCTCAACGCAAATCCCCCCCAGATCTACTTTGAATACCATTACAAATTTGTCTGTGATGTAGAACCAGAGAAATCTTATCAGAGCGACCAAAGATAAGACTAGTTGCGAGACACGATATCTGTGGACAAGAAGCAGACGGCGTTGAACTTCCTGTGTACCCGGTGGTACACTCGCCAAGAGAAGCAAGCAACAAAAGACTTGAGACACACTTGTGGAATGTTTGAAATTAGAAACGCATCGGGGAGGGATCCGCCTCAATTGCTCGCAAGTGGTCCACAGATTGTCGACGGCCCGAGGTCGGAGTCAACGTGGTTTCAAGTACCATGCAGGGCTGCCGCTTCTGGTGGTAACCAATGACCCAAAAATGTCATGTCTTCATCTGGCAACGCCGGTCAATACTTACTGCAAACGATCCTCGGCTGGACCGCCTTTGAGCACATCGCTGACTGCAATCGACGGATCGCCGTTGGCGAAATGCGGATTGTCACGTCCTCCAGAAACGGCGATGCCGAAGCCGTAGCCGGGCACACGTGTCACGGATACGGTGTGGTACTCCCATGTGGTGCGGTCGCCCTGAAACGAGAAGGAGAGACAGACATGAGAATGGCTTTAAACGAATCGCTTCCAATTTATTTCAATCAAAATGATCAAATCGAATAGAGGAAGTGGACATCAAGCGGAGGAGCGCAGTGACCGGAAGTGTACTTCTGCTTCCGGTGGGAGCGCGCGCAACATCCTCCTTTCACACTCTCAGCAATAGACGCCGCAGCCATTTGCATGCGTTTCGGGTTCTTCGCCTTGGGTTTTCGGGAATTACAAATCACAATCAGGAGGAGGAGACAGGAAGTGGAGGGAGAGCCGGCGACGTGAGCATATGTTGATCGCCCGCCCTCGTCGTCGTTGGTTTCGGCAGGACCCCGCTCCGACGGAGAGAAATTTACATTAATTGCTTGGAAATTTGTATGCATTTCGGGGGAAACTCTTTCGTTTTCAAGATAAATATGAATTTTCATAAACGAAAGTCTAGATCGCGCCCAATCGTCACGCTCCGACCGCTGCGCGCGGGAGTCGACGAATGCAACATAATTTCTCCGCCTCTGATTTCGAGACTAATTACGATGGGTTTATTTCATGCTCCAGGTGGCAGGTGGGAGTGGGAGCGAGACGCACAGATGCCGCACAATGCACGCCGGATGGCTGGGGATGTGGGTGCAGATGGGTGCCAGATGATTAGCTCGTTGACGGCAGCCAAAAATTGGGTGCGTCGAGGTCTCGACGAGGCTTCAGCTGCAGTATTGACTCTCGGCGAGACACAGGTGTGGAATCTGAGCACGCGTCGCCTTCACCCACTTCCAGGGAGGGGGAGGTTTTATTGAAAAGTAAGAAGAAGAGAGGTCGGAATAGGTAAATGTGGAGCAGAGTAGGGAGATATACAAATCAATCAGTGGACAGTGAGGATCACAGAAGTCCGAGGTTTGACGTCCTATCAAAACAGACGCTCCCCAAGTGCGAGCCAATTGTCTCCAAAGTAGCAATTGATCACCCGATTCACATTCAAATGACCAGTATTTCGACGGAGCTTACCACAATATTGTTCGGCAGATAATCCGGAAATTTCATATTTATTTTCGTTGGCTCGCGTTCAGAGTGAGCTCGTAACTTGTTTTTCTCCCAGTTCGCAAAAAACAAGCTCGACCACTTGCGAACGGTGGCAAATGCGATGAGAGCGCGCGTTTTATTCGACTTATTTCTATATTTCGGTGCAATTTATGTTCGACAATTTGCATTTCGGGCGAGGTGAGGCTTCAATCGGATGTCGCGCACTCGAGCTCCGGATGCCACCTTCTGTCGGCATCGAAGTCCGACGAAGTTCGGACACGAACACGGCAGATGATGTCAACACTTGGGTATTAGTAGCGCACTGTAAAAAATATCCGAGGAATGCAGTTGTCTGGGGCGGTGAATTTCCTTCTAATTAACACGTTGTGTGCTAGGGCATAGGAATTGATTCAGTGTGTGATCGTGTCTCGATCGTTTTCAGAGAGAGGTGGCAACGTCGGCCAAAACAAGACTTGCTCGACCGCTTTTGCGGATGATGTCTGAGCGAGCTGCGTATTTTGGTCCGGATTTCATCACTGGAAACATGTGTCAGCGAACGACAGCATGTTCCCATTCATTAGATATTCCAAGCGTAACTATGAGATAGTTTTGTTTTTATTTTCTCTTCGCAAAAACCGTTCGAACTGGAACGCGGAAGACGTTGGACACTTTTGGTATTTCCAAAATGGGTTCCTTCAGACCGTCGAATACGATGATTTCACAATTTCACAAACATTTCACATTCAATCGTAATCCCTTAGATACTTCTTGGCATTTCAGATACTTCTGGGAGTCATGTTTCTCAGCACTCAGTTACATTCGTCGAAGTTTGCTTATTCGAAACCGAGAAAGTACTCCTAAGAATCGTACACGTTCAGTTCACCCAAACAAATTGAGTTGAATGCGAGTATCTGCCGGATACTTGTCACGTCAGCCGATGCAGCATGTCCGTGCATGAATGTGCATGCAGCCGACAGCCGGCCAGTCTGCACTTCAGCCGGAAACCCGACGTTCGCGGCGAGCACAAATAATGCCAATTGCACGGCTACAGTAGATACAAAAGAAATGCACTCGGTTTCTTTGTGTTTCCATGGGCAGCTGGGTTAGTTACGGGGCAGCGAACAGCGAAAGTGAATCAATCCGGTGAACTTTTGCGATCAGCCGGGTTCGACACGGCACGTCGATAGAACGCCCGCTTACTTCACAAATGACTCGATGGCGGTGGCGCAACCGATCGCTCTTCAAGCCACAGACTATTAATCGAGCTCTCTACCTCCGGACGTGTGTCTATCGCGGGTCAGCCCGGCTTCTGTGGGATTCCGACGCGTCGCTGCTGCTGATTCGAGACGCGCGCTCTCGACTTGAAACTCGCCTCGAAACTGTTCAGCCGTCTGCGCTGAGTGGTGGGCCGAACCCACGACACAGAAATAAACCAAAATGAACCACGCTCGGTGAACAACGAACGAACGAGGCAGAAGGAGGCCGTGAAGAGAAGCAGAAACACCAGAGAAGAGGCGCAGAGCCACGGAAACGAGAGAAGGTGGAGGAGACGAAGCGTCGCAGCTGAAAAATGTAAACAAAAATAAACAAGGTACGCGGTCGTGAGTTTGGAGGGAGGGAGAGATGCCGTTGAATGGAGCTGCGAGTGGGGCGTTGCCACCGTTTGCCGTTTCGCTGGCATCCGATTGAATGTTTCGACTGGGCGAGGCTCCCGGAAATGCACCGGGGTTCGGCTGGCCGCTTCCACAACTCACAATCGTCCAGTGGAATGATGGCTTCGCTTTGGTTTTCAATAGATAAAACGCCGTCTGATCCCGGGTTCACGGCCCACAAAGCCGGAGCTCTACAATGAATTGTGGAAGCCGATTCGAATCCGAGGTAGGGGCCCGCATGAACCTCGACCCTCGTGATTTTCTCCCTCGGACAGTTGTGTGTGTGAAAATCTTTGCTTTATACAGCCCTCGGTCTGTACGACGACTACCTGCCTGTGCATCCCTACCGAAGGGTCCTTTCGTCCCGCGCTACCTGCCCCTTGAGCAGCAGCCATCGTGGCCTCAAGATTCCTGAGAACTTCTTTAATCGCCAGCGAGCCAGCGGCAGCTAATTGAAGTGATCGCACTGTGGAGCAAACGGCGAAAAATCACATCACTTCTGTGGGCTCTGAACATGCCGCGAGTCTCGACCGACCGACCGACCCCATCCAATTACCTTCCGAGGAAATGCGACGATGACGCAGACATCTCGGTGTTTCGCTGACAAATCAATTCGCAATTCGCTCTCGACCACGGCTCGTTGGCTCCTTGGGAATGTTTTGTATGTCTAGTCCCCTCAATCCCCTCGAACGAACTCCATTCGTTTCTCTGTTTACTTCGCGAATGTTTTCGTTGCCTCGCCTCACGTCGTCGAGCTGACACTTTGCATTCCATTATCCGCTCGCTCCGCTTTCATTCATGGCGATTCTCTGAATTCTCTTCGAACTGCAACCACATTTTCCTACTCCGCTCGGAGAGAAAGCGAAGACGAGCCCAAGTTGGTGAGATGGGGCGGACTTGACGCCTGATGTCGCTGTATTTGCCTCACTCCTCGTGTCCAGTTTCAGTTTTAAGTGAGGTAGTCATACGAGCAACGAATACATTTTATCTATTTGGAATCCAGTTTAATTCTCGAGTCTGACTTTGTTTGGAATTGTTCTTTTCAGTTTTGACTCACTAATTAATTAAATTAAGGCTCGACTGCTAATCTACAGGAACAATCGGTGAAATATCCGGTAGCATCATCCCGGCTCTGGCCAAAAACGAATGACTTCCCATTAAACTGTCGCGACCATGTGATGCCACCAGCAGGAAGAAAGACTGTCATTACACCCTCCTCTTCGTCGCCGAGGCCGGCTTCATTTGAGCCAATAATCGGGCGGCGAGGACGAGACATCGTCGTCGCTTCGCAAACTCCAGTAAATGCTTTATAATCCAAATACTACTGCAGCAATAGGGAGAGAGACAGAGAGAAAAGAACCGCGACACAAAGCAGGCTCCGTCCCCAGCGAGAACAAGGTGCAGATCCACACAACCGTGTCGTGGAGACCCGTCGTTGCCAGATGCAGGCGTCGCGACCAACGACCAGAGCACGGGGAGCAGGACGGGTCCGTCGTGGAACATGTCACATGTGACAAGTTGCGAGGAAAACCTGACGTGCATACGAAGTAGGTGGTATCAAAGGATGGAGCGGACGGTGGAGCAGGGCGACAACCATGGCGAGGTGACAAGAAATCGTCGGCAAACTCCTTCTGCGGACGGAAGAACAACTGACGTTGATGGGCGACAGCGAGCAGAGGATGAAACTGGAGGAGTCTTTGAAGCATTGAAGGACTTTCAGAGTTGAATGGACAGATCTTCCGACTTTCCTGCTGGACACTTGGGGAGCCTTTGCTTAACATATTTACTCAATGATGCCGGTTGGGGCAAACACCAAATTCCACCGCGATGACCCGCCACTCAATGAATCCCGGATTAGCTGACTAAAATTCTAGCACATCTGCATTATTGTTGGCTGTGCATTTTTCAGCGTGACTTTCGCCACACGAGCATGAATCTATGGATCTTTGCGGATTGTGTGGGAGCCCCACCTACAGTTGACTTCCCGCCATCGCCTCGACTCCGCTCAGACTTCAACTGCAGAACTGAACACGCTTTTGCCGCACAATAAAATCCAATTAAGTGAATGTGCATCCACATTCGACGCCGCCGGGTCGGAGATTGTGGAATGTGGAGATTTCTGTCGGATGCATTCAGCGGGGCAGCTTACGTGATAAACGATCTCTTACAAATCTTCTATTCCTCCTCCTCCTCTATCACTTCGCGACTCTTGCCTTCCATTAGCTGTTGCCATCGCCCTGCTCCTCTTGATATCGTTGGACCGAGAGTCAGGTCAATTGCATTTGATGTAGAGAAGCCAGAGGGGGTCAAGGGGTCTTTACAGATTCTGTGTTCTGTGGCCAATGGGCAAAGAGGCCGTTTGATGAATGTTCTTTTGAAGAGAGAGAGTCATTACGGGCTTCTTTGTCGAGATGATCTACAATAAGGCGAACAACAGGGGCCAGGAGCGAGTCGATTTTTCTAAACAAGAAGATACCTTTCAAACGATGCTCCCGCTTCCTCACTCTCGGGCCAACCCACATGAATGGAGCAGGAAATGAAATGTCAACGAGCCACCACTGGGTCAGCGGGGACAAGACGAGCTACGCCCGTTACCTTTCAACCACACTGAACAAGACGCGCGACTTCAAAGAGTTGGGCGTCGATCTTCTTCTGGGACAATCAAAGACCCTTGTGTCTTGATCGAGTTATGAATGCAAAGCGCACAGTCCCTTCCGCGTCGAATATCATATTATGGGATATTCAAGTAACTTCCTGCTCTCTGCATTTAAATTACACACTTGGCCCCCCCATCTTCGCCGCTCCGACTTTCGCTGTCCGTCACTGCAGATGTCGCCACTTGGCACCACAACACACCATTCGACGCAAGCTCGGATTTTCTTTGAACCGCTTCTCGAAAAGAGTTTCAACGCCTAGCAACTTGTGGGCGAACTCGAGCCCGTCGATGAGTGTTGGGTTCCTCCGTCGAGTGTTTGATTTATTGCGCGTGCGTGCACTTATGTGGAGGAGGAGGAGGAGTAGTGGAAATCGAGAACTCTTTACTTCTCTTCCCGAAACATTGTTTGGGACAAAATTCTACTCTCCCTCTGTCTGCACCCTACGTCCAGCACACGCTTGAGATGTGGCCGTGTGTGTGGCAGCTCTCGTATCTGCCAAACCACGGCCATTCCTTCTCCACTTCGACGTAATTACTGATCGCAAATACGGCTGTTAGCGTTGGAGTTGTTCGCAATCACAATGCAAAACAGATATGCACCAGTCAGATCGGTGAGTTTCGACTCCGAGCCAAGAAGCCTCAGTTACTAAAACCGAGGAGTGGAAATCGCTTGCAATTAGCCAAAGCGTGGTTAATGGCCTCGATAGCTTAATTGAAACGGCGCTGAGCGAACCGCCGCGCCACACCAAGCGTTCGGTCGATCCTTGGCGTCAGCGAGACTCACCTGACATTTGTCAGACTCACCGGTCTCACCACAAGCTGGTCGCAGTCGCAGGCCAGTGGAATTCCATTGCGCAAGTCGCGCTGCATTGCGCATGTGCAACAAACAACGCAATTTCAGCCATTTTTCATTTTCATTTCGCTTACCGGTTCGGTTTTTATTACTTCTTGTTGTTGTTGCTATTGCTGTTGCTGTGTTGAAAGCGCTTGGGCAAGCGTTGCGTTTAAATGGCCAACAAAAAAAAGAGGTGAGTTCGCAATTGTTCGGCCCTCTGCTGTTCATCAGCAGAGAAGTGAAGCTTTCAAATTACATATTTGCTGTTGCATTGTTTGGAATTGTGGAATTGAACAATTGCAATTATTGTCGTCGTTGCCGTTGCCGTCGTGTGCAGAAAGCGTGCCGCCTGCTGCCAGTCGATTGTCTGTATTGTGAATGGGATTAAATTTGTTCACCCCTTGGTTTTTTCAACGTTGGCAGACGGTGAACGGAAATTAACAAAAAAATTCACTAAATTAGGCAGCACGGGTCTATTGAAGTTGACTTGGCTTTCGAAAGTCACAGCACACATTTTGATACATATTTATATACAACTCAATTCTATTGAATTTCGTGTTGTTTTCAGTTTCGTTTACTCTTTCGAAGTTCCATGCCCATGATATTCACAACTAATCTATTGGTTTCAATGCCAGCCCAATATTCAATACTCGATCTCCGCAATTCACAATTGGTATCTGGTCGTCTCATCGCCCATAAATCGACCTACGCACGTTGCTTCGCGTTGCCAACTGTTGGACCTGCAGCCAGTCGTTGGCAGCGAAGCCGAAGATGTCGGAAACACTCGCGCCCCCAATCGAAATCAATTTACGACGCTGCACCAAGATTCAATTTCCATCACACACCTCACAGAGGAGGCGTTTGAGAAGAGACGTCGAAATGTCAAATGATCGAAAGCGAAATGGGATGAACCGGGGATCGCCAAGTGCAGAATCATTTGAAATTCTAATTCGCGCTAGACAAACTTTCATCCTGGTGGAAACCAGTGAAAGTCGTATGTTCTGGCGATTTGTCGACCGGTCCAATAAACTCGCCTGATTTTCACCTCAGGTCGCTCCCTCGTCAACAGAAATTAGCAACAACGATGAAACCATGAAACGCGCGGAGCTGAGACAAAGACATTCCGCTATGAATCATTCGCTTTTACGGCGAATTCCTCGCACTCTGTTTTGTTGTTGTTGCCATTGTTTACCAGGCCGAGAGTTGAATAATTTAAAAATTTCAAGCATTTGGCGACGCAAATGGCCATTAAATCACAAGCAAGAACTATCGGCTAGCAGTGGGAGTGAGACGAATGAGGCTGAAACGAAGGAGACGGAAAAGCAAGACAGAAACTCCACGAAAACAAACGTGTGCAGAGTGCAGGTGTTGGAATGGAGTTGAGAGGAATTCCTACCAGGTGAGAAATCAATGGTTGGTCTCTAGTGCGAAATCGGATGAAGGAGACGTGATGTGAAATAAGAAATGATCATTCGACTACATCCCAAGCAGCACTTCAGATGACTGCGGGTCAACAGGTACAATATCGGCACAGATGCAGATCCGATCCATTTGCTGGTGGAAGCGGCTCAGAGCATTGCAGCCCATTGCAGCAGCCGCACGCGCAGTTGCATTGTGGCTGTGGAATCTGTGAGCTCGAGCTTCAAAACGGCTTTTGCTCGCGAAGTCAACTCGCGGTTAGCGGCCGGAACGATTTGTTGTGCGGTTCGGTTTTCACGCTGTTTCGCTTTTCCAGTTCGAATGCAAAAATTCCATTGTCGCAGTGAGAATCGTGTTACCGCAGACGCAGAATACAGCCTTCGCTGCGGATGCATAAACTACTAAGCCATGACATTCCTCAGACACACTTGATCCACCATCTCGTGCTGCGTCCGTGAGCTGCACTTAAAAAACGATTTAATAATTAATGAGCTTCGAAATTGCTTGTCTGCTTCCCTCTCCTCCACCCCCGCCGTCGGGCACAATTCGACTTTCCTCGTCCCCGACGAGTTCCACCCCGAGAAGCCTCGCAGCATTTTGTCGAGCTCTTCAAATTCACTCACTCACTACCTCCCTCTCTCCTTCGGTTGCCTTCGGATGCTCGAAATATTGTGTAAACATCTTCGTTACAAATCACCCGGCACAAGCCGAGTATCTGCTGGATACGAGTATCTTTCATCGCATGATGACAATCTTCTTGAACCACTCCAAGCCCAATCCAACAGATGCTCGGATTTGAATCGGGGGAGTCGGGTGGTTCAGGGGTTTGCAAGCGAAAAAGATGACTGCGACGAAAAACACCTCCGTCCGCCCCTCTCAATACCACACCAAGTGTGTTCCACCCTTTCGATTATATCATATTGATCGCCGGTCGGAAATACGCGTCGACCTTCACGAAGGTATGTAAAACACCTTTTATCTCGGACTCTGGGCAGAGCCGGTCATTAAAATAGTTGCTTTGCCTTAATGGCCCGGCAGTCGTGTAGGTTGAAGGCGTTCGCCTCGATCGGTTGACCCGACACCGCTCTCCGAGACCCGAACCTCCTTGGGCGAGCCCATGGGCGATAGTTTTATTGCTTTATACTTGATTGAGACTTGAGACTTCCGCGGTGAACATTCCGTCGATTATGAATTCCACGCCCGGCTCTGAATCAAGGGCCATGGAACGCGTCCCATGGGCTGCGGCTACGAAGGCCCCAGCCTACGTATTCGTATTCGTTCCGGGGGCCATCGAGCGTAATTGATTCGGGAGAAGCCGCGTTGGGGCTTAAAAGTGGCTGGGTCCGAACCAATTAACTGCCGGAAAATTAGTGTTAAATTTTCAGTTCGAAGCCAGAGTGGTAGGTGTTAATTTTGGTAACCTACAGACGCCCGGACCCGTCGCTAAAGAAGCGTCTGATAATTAACGGCCTACTACTACACAACCTCTGAAAACGATTCTTGCAGCAGAAGCGAAAAAAGTAGAGGCGAAACTACTGCGAAAGCCACACCGAGAGAAGGAGAGCGAAGGAGACATTGAGAGAGCGAGAGAGAAGTGCTGTGCTTCAACTGGGGGCCCCCTCGTGCCAGGCCTCTGGCTACAAACCTGTTCAACAAGTTTTCATTCTAAATACTTTTTCTTTCCTTTGGGTTCGAACCTACGAGTGAATTGAGTGGAACGTCGAGTGGAGTTCGAGACGACTGAGTTGAGTCTGAGTCGAGTTAGAGCTGTTCGATCGCTGCGACTGGAGACCCTTGAGGCCAAGCTGGTTTCTGTTGTTTTGTTTGTAGTCTAAATGCTTACAAAATCGTCTTAAACTTGGCTTATAAATTTGTAGCTTGCGGTCCGGTCCGTTCGATCGTTCTTTCGTTCAAGCGGCGACATGAGTTTCGTAGGCCCAAAACCAGTTTTTATGCTTTTGTTCTGCTACCCCGACCCTCCCCTGCCGCGTGTTGATCACCATTACATTTCTCTCTCTTCTCCACTCCCACTCTGTCGCGCACCCTGATGACTTTGAGTGCACCATTTTAGTCGTTGTAATAACTGTGGCCTATCGATTTCAACGGATTCCGAGTATATGAAATCGAAGATTCGATCCAAAGTGTTGGTGGGGACTTGCCAAGGGTCACTGAGAAGGCTCAGGATGCAAACGGTCAGCTCACAACTTACGCACTGTTGAAGAGTCTGTGGAGTCAAATAGGGAGAACGCAACTTACCTGGAAAGAAAAGAAAACAATCAGATATCAATATTTGATGGAATACTGATTCTTGATGGAATAAAAACGCGTCTTTTGGAAAGGGGACGATGCGAATCATAAAATCGACACTTAACAAGAACCTATTCTGTTGTCTGATGGTATTTTCGCACAGCTTGTGAGAAAAATCGTGTGAGCCAAACCTCATTCTTGAAATAACTTCGTTCTTGATAACTTAACCAGATCGAAGCGATCACGGAGCCACGGAACCCACGGAACCAGCTTCCCGCGCACTATAAATTCTTGAGCTACTCGTTATGCCTCGTCGATTGCGTGAAAAACCACGATCTAAACCAGATCCGATTCGCTTTCGATTGACCGCAGTCGAGGGGACAGAGCGGTACGATATCGAGCCAAGAAGCTATATGGATGACGGAGCGCTTGCAGCAGGTGCCGTGAGAGGGAATTGGAAACGCTCTTAAATCTAGAAAATGCTGGGAAGTTGATGCTGGTCTTTGAATTATACAAACCCATCAGCCACTGGACATGCCCTCGCCATTGCATCCACATGAAATCGCCTTTCGCCCGTGTGCTCCATGAACCCCGCCCCATCCTCCGGAGATTTCACTTTTCACCCGAGTCCTATGTAAAATTCGCGAATCGACGACCGAGTCGCAGCTCAATTGATGTAAAATTACATGTTTTTCGCTAATTGATTCGGGTCTCATGAGCCGGGAGCGGGGGAGTTGGACAACAAACATAGGTTTACGAAGTTATCAACGGGTTGATGGATGGATGAATGGATGGTGGAGTTGGTGCAACTGGTTGGTCGCTTATCGCTAGCTGCGATTCGCTGAGGAGCCCCGCTGGTCACTTTATGAATATGGTCTTCGGCGACTCCTGAAGTGCAGCACTAGCTAATTGCAAACGCTCGAACTTTCGCCACTGGGAGTGGAGAACCGCTTTCCTTTTCTCTTTGCATTGCATTGGCACCGAAGGTTTCGAATACACCGCTTCCATCGATGGACAAAACATGCGCTTTTCACAGCCAACAACGACAAGAGTGGCGATGGACAAATTTGTCATGCGTCCACAATTAGTCAGCCTTCGATTTCGATTTTTCCACCCTGGCGATTTTAAGGCAAGCTGACGACAAGGGAAGGCGATGGAGCGGTGAAGGTTTTCTCACGACGGCGACTTTCTTCTCGTCTCCACATGACTTGCATTTCTGATCGCTGTACAACAAGTGCGAGCCCCGAAGCGGACCCAGATTTGCGAATGGAACCCAAAGAGACGATCCAACGATCCGACTTCTGCTGGTGAAAAACCAGCATATGTCTAAATCATTCCTGTTAATGACCAGATCCCAACGAACCGAATGTTTCCATCGCTCCGAAGAATTCACCCCGGTACCGAGTACCCGCATTTACCTGTTGTGAATCGTTGCGAAAGTGATTGTTGGGCAGCACGAGTTGGTTCGGCGCAGGTCCGCCTACAATATCCATGTTGGAGGCACAAAATCAACGAATGCACAAAATTGACGAAATCAAGGGCCGACCGGAGTAAGCAGCATTTTCGATATGTCGATCAAACTCGATCGGAACTCACAGTAACGAATAATCGAATAATAGTCGGAGAGTTCTGATCCCCTTTCAAGGGTTCGCCAAGGTTCGGTTCTGGCGAGGAGACGACGAACACACTCGTCGATACGACCCGACCGACGCTACACGACGCGACTCCTCTCGTGGAGAGTTTCGTAAGGCACTCGTTATACGTTATTATACGTTACACGTTACGGACAAGAGCTCGGCTCATGTGTGCGCACGTGTGTGTGTATGCTGGTGAGAGTGTGTGTGTGTATAATACAAGCAACAGGTTCGATTTAGAGACAAAACAGGTATTTTATGGTTAAATCGGGACGAAGCCAGCTCAGAAACCTCTCAGGAGGATTTCAAGGACTTGGATTTCTTAAGAATTCACAAACGAAATCACGAAAGGCACTTTCTCCCCTCTCACGGGGTGGTTTTTTAGCACACGGCACTTGTTTCTAGCTCGAAATCTTTTTTTGGGAGACAGGACTCCTTTTTGTCGCGATCGATCGATCGAATTCCACGTTCCACGCACACACTTGGCTGGCTGGCAGTGGACAATTAAATACAGCGCTCCTTGCCAACTGTAGCTCCAAAAAGTACAGACCTCACAGACACAACAAACAATGGGCCAACGAAGGCAACAACAAAACGAACAGAGGGAACCGTCAGACGCGACGCTTCGATCAGAAAACTTCATCCGCAAATCTCGACCACTCGCCACGAAACGCCGAACTCTTGTGAGGCGGACGCTGCGACGAGCCGAACGCTTTGGTCGAAAGCGAAAAATTCCAGGTAGAGAAGGTGTCGCTGCCGCAGTCATCGTCGCCGTCGACGGCTGCAGTGGACGGCGGCGGAAAAACAGGCCGCGGCAACAGCGAAAATGTTGCCCGACCGCTTTTGAGGCGGCTCGAGTTCAGCAACATGGTCGGGAACCGAAAGCCACGAGTCTACACACGGTTGAGTGGAGACTCGGCGAGTGGAGACTCGGCGAGTGGAGAGCGACAAAACCGCAGGAGTTGCAGTTTCATCGCACGACGATGGCACGACGCGGAGGGACGGGGAGAGGAGCGGAGGAGAACATACAGCAATATGCAGACTCGACGCCGTAGCTTAGTCTTTCGTTGGGAAGTTGTCTGGTCGATCCGGTCACGTACCTGGGCCGTCTCATCAGAGACAGGTAGGTCCATACGAAGGGCCGGCTTGTCGCGAATGGTCGGTGTATAGGTTGTTAGTGGCTTCCAATGCCATGTCGATTGTTACAGCATTCGATTAGCGCACAATTACGAGAGAGACGTTAATGGGGTCTTGAGCAGACTGCAGGACGATTAACGGTTAGCAAACCACTGTCCTTCGGCAAAGACTCACATCATAGACAGACTAATTTCTTTCAAACGAGCCATTTGTTGATCGATTGTATTTGACATCCGCAATAACCGATTAGCGCACCTCGGAGTTTATGACGGGTATTTGTAATTGTTTTGAAAGACAGATCTTAAATTCCGTAGCTCATGGTTCTGTAATGCTGCATAGTTTGCTGGCAGTGAGTCAACCTCGGACTGAAGTTGCGCACTCGATTTCCGCTCGATCGCACACTCAAACCGCAAGTCTCCACTTCAGCCTGAGATTGGCTTCGAAGCTTTTCGAGTCAATCGCAAAGGAGCCCAAATCAATGCTCAACGAAGCTCGCTAACTGTGAGTTGAACAAGTTTACATAAGCTCGGCGCGACCCGCATGCGAGCGAGGCAAGTAAGCGATCGAGTGAGGCAACCTCGACTCCCGACCGAGTTGAAGATGTGGAAACAAAGAAATCAATCGGAAACGTCATCGATTGGTCCAAGCGAAGGCTACTAAAAACACACTGCGAGAATAATATCGGAATATCGGATTCTCGTTGATTTCCGGAGTATATTCAGCAGACCTCAAAAGTTAAAAGTTTATCGCATCAATCCCCAGCCGAGAATTTCAGTTCTAGGCAACCGCATTCCCTCTGAAAGCTGGGCAAACAACGGAATCCCACTCTCGAATCGAGTCGAGTGCAGCTGCAAACGTCATTCAATGTGCGCTCAGCCCCTCACCACAAGACCCACGGTTGCCCGCGAGCTTTTGGCTTTTGAGTCCCAGATATGCTGCTTGCTTCCTTTGACTGCTCTGAAAGGAGGGTTGAATTCGCAATGAAGTCCTCCGCCGCTTATCTGCTCCGCCGTCTCTTTCGATGATTCACGACACGTTTTGTCCGAGGGTCCAATTATGAAATTGCTATCAACTCATTTGGAGAAGTCCTTTGATGGCATGCTTTGGGTGTTGGAAGCCGAGCTATTTGGGAATCTATGGCAGCATGTAATTTCATCACTACAATGATTTTACGAATTAGAGAACGAAATATTGAAAATATGGCGGTCAACATCCGTCGGTCAGTCTAAAGATAGCAAGACCCCGACTGCTTCCTTCGCCTTCTGGTATTCGTTCAGTGGTCTTCATCCGCAGTCTGGACCATTTTCCGCCAGAGGCTGCCCGCTGCGTCGTGCGCGAACGTGACCGACGCGACCCTAAAAGGTATTTCGCCTCCTCCTCCGCCTCCCGCAGTCGAGCCGAGATGTCCACAAGCCATTTGCATTTGGCTGTACGAGTTCGGCACGAGCTCGTCTCAACCTGAAGCCAAATATCGAACAAATCACGTTTTGACCTCAAAATTTTTGGCATCCCGTGCCATCGTGTTCGAAGTGGGCGCAGAAATAAATAATTGCGAATGCACTTTTCCCCTTTTCTTCGACGTCTGACAACGACGAGGAACGTGTTTCGCATTTTAAATGCAGTGCAGGGAAATCGTTCGAGATTCCGACACGTGACTCCTATTTAAAGTGTCGCCGCGCAGACAACACAACAACAAAAGCAGTCAGCAACGGCAGAAGAGCACAATACGAGTGGACCCGAACATTCGCAGTCCATATGGGTTCCTCGGCTCACACCGCCCGGGAAAGTCCGAGGGGCGACGAGGATTTGAATGCGCGGGGATGGGGCAGGAAGTCTTGTCCTTGGTCCGTCTGTCTAGCCGATCAAATGACTGGCTCCCATTTTTTTCACATTGTTTGCTTTCCGCGAACCTTCGCGTCAGGTAGAGCAATGAGGAGGGTTCTTTCGAAGCCCTGCTCTAAATCAAGGTGCGGAATTCGCCGAGCGGAAGTTGAGTCACGTCACCGTCCTCGAAGCACAATGGAGCCAATCCGCAGCTGCGAATGTGGCCAAGCAACGGTGGCGACGTTTTTTCCCACTGTAGCGCATACGGTTTCTCAACCGCACGCTTGCAGATGGTCCAAAGGCACAAAACCGAACGGCCGACTTACTAAAACAAGAGCAAAAGATGTTCTCAGAGCGCAGACACATGCGCTCCTTCTCCCCCCGCCTTCCCTTGGGGCTGAAACACTCCTCGTTTTGACCGAGAGCTCGGGACAGACGCATGAATACTCTGGATTCCGGCCATCGTGGGGAACTTTGCCTTTGGAATCTCGGCAGTGAACTTCAGCGAGACACTGAATGAAATGCACACAAAGTCACGAGGGAGCGGAAAGGTTCCAGACTGCGGAGCAGGTGCACTTTGTGGTCTTTTGCCCATCGGACATAGCCTTGATAATGAATCCGTGGTTTTTAGATAATTCTTCAGTCGCGACCCATCAACTTTGTCAGCCACTGAGCATGGATTTGAAACTCTTCCGAGCCGCTACACACTCGACTTCAACCCTTTGTAGTCAGGAATTCGTTGTTTCGGCCCCTCTCCGCGCATTTTGATATTTCTGTTGACAAGATCGATTTGGGCTTGGCCCTCGCTTCATGTGGCTTCACTTCGCCTTCAGTCGATCGCGCATTTAATTGGATTTCTTTGAATGCGATTGGAGTCCGTCCACTTCGGGATTGATTGAGGTACGTGGCTTTCTTGAAGTTGAGAGCCGAACTGCAAAAAGACCATCCAGACCGATTTGATCGATTAGTCTGAGGCGTATCAAATGCAGAATCCCCTGGATTCGAATTATAATCGATTGAGCTCCGAAAAGAATCGCAGTTCACGCAAATCCGAAGCAAATACCACGATGTCACATCCTTCGCTCAGTGGTGTCTGCACCAAGACAACCACATATTTCGAAAACACTACCAGCAGCACGATTGAAGCCAATTGGAAGGTTCGCTTGAAGCCCAAATTACTCATAATTATTTCCACCTCATTACAGCCCAATTGGTGCACAACTTTGAACTCGCCCCAAAAGCAAATCCGCAGTCAACAGCCCCCCCGTTGACGACAGCCTTCGACAGCAGCGAGCTGCAGGCACCCTTCGAAGGACTTCGATTGGCCACGTGCGCCTCTATTTGCTCGACTAATTGGATCACAGGGCCCCAGGGCACGGCGAATTCAATTTGGCCAGAGACCGGCTCGCGTCACGAGTCGACGGCACAGCCAGTTAACTGGGGAACCGCCGCTAGAAAATCATTGGACCCTTCCTCCCGTTCCAAACCCCGCACGGCACTCACCTTTCGTCGGCGTCTGTGCGAAGCGCTCGAATGCGGTGTACCGCATCGCGCAGTCTCCCCCTCGGCGGCGGCGGAGGACTTCGCCAGCGACTGCAGCAACTCGTCCACACTGCGGATGCAGCCGCCCCTCGAAGTCGTCGGCAGACCCGCCGCCCTTGCTGGATCCTTCTTCTGCAACCCGTAGACATGGTTCGCCCGGCTGATCTCGGCGGCGGTGGCCGCCTTCTTGGCGTTGCGGCGTGCGCTTGCTGAGGGCGGCGTTGGAGCGGCTCCGTCGCCGTTGGCCAGATACTCGCCCGCGATATGGACCTTCGGCGTGGTGACCAGTTGGAGGCCGGCGGCGCCCGCCTGGTCGGGGAACTCGTGCAGCTCGTAGGGGAAGCGCGGGTCCATCGGCTGGCCCGGCTGGCGCGGATACATGTAGCCGTCGCGCAGGAACATCTTCGACGTGGTGTAGACGCGATCGTCGATCTGGTAGAGCCCGCTGGCGCCGGGCCCCTGGCCGCCGCCGATGATGCCGTTGCGAATGAGGGCCGTGGGCACGTAGCCGGCGCGAATGAAGCGCGCCTGCGCATTGGCCGGGCTGAGAAGGCGGCTGCTGCTGCGCGCGCCGTTGGCGGGTTGCGGTGGCAGCACCGTCTTGCGTTTCGCTTTGAAACTGCGGCGCCGCGAACTATACTTCATGAGCTTCATCGCAGTGGTGGTGGATTTCAATGGTTGAACCGCGCTATCGTGGTGGGTTTCTCAATACGCGATCCTAAAGGTATGCAACGCTTTTCGGGCATCGCACATGGGTTGCCAAGTGCACGCGAAGCGAGACTCGATCGCGGACAGAGTCTCGATTTTCCGATTATTGATGGATTCCGCGAAATCGAATTCGAAAATCGGTTCTCTCAATTTCTACCCCTGGTCTGCTGGTCGGTGAGTCCGAGGGCGTAATCCAATTAGTCGTTGCCTTGTTTCACGTTTGCTTTCCTTCACTCCGAGCTATCCCAATGACACGCAAGCACCCGTTCTAATCCACTCTGTTCATGCCAGATTAAGGCCCTTAGAGTCACAGGGCGTTTGGCAATTGTCTCGAAACCAACTGCAATAAGTTGTATCACGAATTTAAGGATCACAAGTGACCGTATACAATTATGTGTTTGTTTTAAGACCCCAATTCAACCGACAAAATTCAACATTCGAACACCCGTTTCTTCGACGTGGAGCCCATTTCGGGAGACAATTTCGCAGGCCTATTTTTTTGTGCTCCACTCTACGATCCTCTAGCGAACACTTGTGGCTCCCGCGACTGACCGTCGAAAACTGGAAGCCCGCGGGCTGCGAATAGAATTCCGCCCGGAGCGACGAGTGACGCAGCGAAACGGAAGGCGACAGATAACACAACGCAAAAAGGAAACTCGGAATAATCTGCCCGAGCACAAACGGCGTTGACGATAACTTTGACGAGGGCCAACTGTTGGCTCCAGCCGTGGTCGGGTCGCCCTGGCAGCGAAGACACCCCCAAACAGTTGAAATCGCCGAACAAACCGACGAGTCTCGACGTCGATGTCGATCCAGAGCAGCCTCGGATCGATTTGAACCGCGGAAGACCGTCAAGTGTTCTGTTTGCTCTCACTCCCCATGTTTTGGCGCTGTTCTGCAGGCCGAGCCTCACCTCCCATCCCCGCACCAGGGGCGTTTTCCACCAATTCGGTTGTAAACGCGGATTGAGTTCAGGCGATAGAAGGCAGTTCGATTCCATCGCGCGACACAGATCGAGAGACAAATGCGATTCAGTTGGATACAACAACAACAAGCAACCTATCGGAACTCAATTGGGGGGCGTACGCGATGGCTTCGAGAACTTATCTGGAGCTCAAGCTGAATCAGACGTGGCTAATCGGTCGACAACTATACATCAAAAGAGGGAGAAAGGGAGAGGGTGCAAACAACGCTTATCGGAGTATTAATGCCATGGTATCCGATCCCCCTCCCCTTCTCAACAATGTAAGTGGAAAAGGATCAGGAAGTGAAATTCTGGGTGAACTTACGAAAAACTCATCCTCGATCACTGGATCCGCTAGCATCTCGATGGCCTCCGTCATGGATCGGCATGTTCGGTTCGTGTTCTTCTTCTTCTTCAACTTCCGGCCCAGGGTGGCGGCGTCGCTGAAGCGATGCAACAGCTTCTCACGCTTCCGCACCGCCAACGGGCTGCCCGAGGAGCCGGCGTGGCAGAGCAGCGACGAGTAGTTGTTGTTGCTGCCGCCGCCCGACGATCCCACCAGCGGCGTGTTCGCGTAGAAATTCTGCGGCTGATACTGGGCGGGAGCCGTCAGCACGCTCACTGACTCGATCTTCTGGATGAGGTTGTAATCGGACTGCGGATACTTGCTGGGGATCGGCGACGCCGTGTGGCTTCCCGACTGAATGGACGACTGCTGCGAGAGCGCAGGCTTCGGCGGCGGAGGCGGCGGCGGGTCCTTCATCAGGGAAACGCGCCGGGGGGCGGCGCGCGGCAGAGTGGTCGAGATGGAGGTGGGCGTGGAGCCGCCGTAGCTGACGGCGCGACGCTGGCGATCGGCTTCTTTCTCTCTGAAATGGAAATGGAGAAGATGAGCGGGATTAGTGGAGTTTTTATGGAGCGTTCGAAGGAGAGTTCGTCTTTGGTGCGTGTTCGGATCGTTACCTCAGACCCCGCCTCTGCAGGGGCGGGCTGAAGAAGTAGTTGGGCGCCAGGGGCACGAAGTAGCCCCACTGCGGCGCCCCATCGGCCCCGTTCGTCGCCGTCGCCGGCATCGAGATCCTCTGGCCGCGCGGCTGCCACTGGCTGCCACGGGGCCGAGGGCGCAGGAGGTTGCGCCACACGGACGAGGCCGTGGATCCGCTGGAGGTCAGGGACGAGTGGCTGCTGGCAGCGTCGTCGTCGGTGGAGCACTCGGGCACCGTGTAGCAGGTGAAGTTGTGCGGCTGATAGTCGACTTGGAACATTTCGGGGGATTTTCTTCGGGGTTCAGTTTATTTATTTCACACGAAACCGCGTGTTTGGCAACTCTGGTCGCCTCTCTCTCTCTCTTTCTCACACTCTCTGCCGACTATCTCGGAAACAGTATCTCATTTGAGTCAATGAATATTCAACAGAGCGCCGTCCAGAGAATGGATCTTGACAATCGCGATAACGCTGTTTGCTTGTGCCTAGGACTATTATCGAGACTTTTGTCAAATGAAGTGATAAAAGACATAAATCCGAATCCAATTCAAAGGCAACTCGCAGACGAGTCGAGTTACGAGAATAGAAATTTCGTTATGTAAATTTATGCACGCCTAATTTCACTCGCGGATAAAACAACAAAGGGTTCGGACCCAGACGAGACGAGCGAGACACGCGCTTCCATAGGGGCGGACGGTCAACGAGTTTATCGGAACCGATGAAGCAATGAAAGTGATTGGAGAAGATCGGCTAATCGAAGGAATCTCCGATCGGGTCTGGTCTCTATCAAATTCCAGAAGTAGACCCGACAGGTGAAATAACAGCAGACGATGTGGAGGTCGACGATAGCAACGTAAGTAGAAGCAACGATGTCGAGGGTGGAGGACGACGATCGATTGGAATGTAGTGAAGAGGGGAACCTGAATACGGATCCATAAAAGGCTGGAGGGCCGGCTGAGTCACACGCTCAATACACATTTGTTTATGTTTGGCTATCGTGAAGCTATCATCATTAGGGATCGGTGTCGATTAGGGCCGAGCAATAATGGATTTGGGGCAGTAGAGCTTCTTATCAAAGGTGTTGGGTTGCATTGGAATTAAGATGAATCCCGATTGATAGCTTTTACGATACGAATTTGAATAGCCGAACCCCGATCGATGCTTGAGGTGAGATCGGTGAGCACCAGGTGGAGATCAATCCAAAAGTTCGGCCCATATCTCAGAAACAAAAATGCGGGCGGCGGTGGTTTTGGTTCCCGCATAAGACGACGATTGCCCAAGACAGACAGACAGACAGCAATTACTGGACCTCGTCAATTACTCGGTTTCCCAAAACAATTACGACATTTCGTCAACAACTGATAATTACACCCAGAAAAAGCCCGTGAACAATGCGACCCCGTCCCGTCCGTCGCTTCCGCCGCTGCAGTGGAGTCGCCAACGATTGCGCCGGCGCACGAGAAACGATGGACGGCCGAGGGAGCGGTTGGAAAAAAAACAAACGAAATAAAGATCATTTGTCAGTTGTCATCAGCGCAACCCGAAATTGTCATCGAAACAATGCGCGAGGAGCGAAGCGAAGCGGCGACAACAACCATTGAAAACATTTTGAAACAAAATAGAGAAATCATTAATTGATCCAACAACAGCAGAGTCCAAGAATTTACACGAGTCTCCTCCGAACGAAGCGTGGGAACTTTTTAATTGATTGCCGCTGAAATATTGCGCAAGTCCAAAGAAGATGGCAACCCAGAGGATTATGGTCAATTTATTGATTAACTACACAGATTTGCAATTTGTTTATAGAAATGAATATGTGTTTGTTGCGCTCTGATCTCCAGGTGTGATTATCTTTGTCTCACTCCGAACCGGGCCGAACGATTTAAGGTCTGAATCTACTGAAATATACTTCGATTTGTATGCAAAACGGGAGACACGGCAATCGAACAGTGGCAACGCCGCCAAGAGATGCCAACGGCGATGACGTGCGGGAAAATCCGAAAGAGTGAGAGAGCAGAGAGGAAATTGTACATTTTGGGGGGATGGTGGAAGCAATTCAAATTAAATATGAGTGATTAATGCTGCGGATGAAATCCCAAGAAAGCTGTAGAGGGGAAGGTAAAGTCAGGAACGAACCACGCCCACGGGCACAAAGGGGCGGAAGAGTGCGAGAAAATAAGGAAATGACTTCGATCCCCGACGGTGGAGCGAAGGGGTGCTTGATCGCGAAAATCGTCGAAATCTGAGTTTTACGTGAAGAGAGCCCGCAGTGCTCCCGACACCACGTGCCTCTCTCTGCCGTGGGGATTACATTCGACGTCTTCTCTGCACTGGAGAAGAAGCCTCATATCTCCGGCGAGAGATGGGGCTTTTAAAAATAGTCGTCTGCGGCTGCAGTGCTTCTGCATCCGAGCGGAAAACGTTCCCCCCGCGGAAAACGTTCTCGTCGGCGATCGCGCACAAAAGTTCTCGCTCGATATGTGTTCAAATTCCAGTTGCTATTGCGAAAATGTGAGAAAATTAGACACTCGCCACGAGCTTGCCGACGTTTCGGAACGAAGCGACGATCGCGCGGGGATTTCCACGGAATTTCCCGGTGACTGCGAACGACGAGCGGACGGCGGACAGCGCGCGCTCCTCACGGTGAAATGTTCTGACCGCGAGCTCTTCGCACACTGAGGCCGGGCGCCGCGGACGACGCCGAAACAAAGCGACATCCGAGGGAAAGTAAATAAATTGACGAAAATAACGCGTCGGATCGGATCGGGTCGGTTGACGGTTGGTTGGTGAGAGGGGGGGAGGGGGTCGGCCGGCGGACGGACGGCCATCGCAGCCAAATCCGCAGACACTCGTCGCTGACATGCGCCGCGCCGCGTTGCCAGCCACCTAAGGCAGGGCCGCCGGATCGCTGAATTGAAGCCGAAAATAAATGGAAGGAAGCGTCACGCGAAATGGGCGACCGAATGAGACAGAGACAGAGGAGACACAGCTGGGGCGAGCGTGTGTCGGACTCCAGCGAAGAATTGGAGTAAGTGATTAAATTTAAACGGACGGATTTCGCCCGAAAGACCCTCGACCAAGTCTCCCCTCGCGACTGGAGGCTGCGACCTACGGCTGCGCATGTACCGCAGTCTTCACGCTCGAACACTCCCGCTCCGTTATGGCGCAAATGCGTCACTCAATTTGCCTCTCCTTCGACGGCATGAAAGGGGCAATTAAATCAATGTGACCCACTCAAGGGGGTGTGTTTTTAATTGCAATGCGGGCTGAGCTGCTGACAGACCCATACACCGGCACGTTCCACCAGCAGCAGCAGGAACAACAGCATTTGATCAGTCGCCAGCTGCTGCTGCGGACAATCACCGCTCATTAATACCCCAATTTAGATCTTGTTCGCGTTATAAAGACATCAAGCATTGCTGTGACATCGAGAGCGATTGCCAGAAATCGAGTACACCGCGTCTCAGTAAGAAGAAAGAAAATCGAGGATGAAGCACCCTCACCTAAAACAAGTTGAGATGCGGTTGGAACTCCCGACTGAACTATCGGGGTCCCTTATGTTCGGGGAATCACAAAGTCTGATCGATTTTGAGAGCCTAATGCCCATATGCGCTGCAGTGGCTTCAAAAACCCCATAAGTGCAGCAGCCTTATTATAATTACGTATTGATTAATTCCGAAGTTTTAGAAATCACATACACTTGTTCCAAAGGGGTCCCGCTGAACAGTTCACGACATCTCTGTCAGGTCGTGCTGCTGCTGCTGGGCAAGAAGTCACTTTGATTGAGGCTTCGGTTGGTACACGATCATCTACATCTGTAACACATCGAGCGCTGATGAACTCAAATCGGGTTCTTCGGGGTCAACCTGGAAGCGATCGATGTAAGAAAAAGAAGCTCCATTGGAGCCAAATACGAACACGATCGGTCGATCTCATGCACTCGTCCCCTCGATGGAGTTCGGCTGTTTATTCGACGCAATAAATATTGGTAGCTTATTCATCCAAAATCCACTGATTTATGAAATGATTCTAGTTCGAATGATTCTGTTCGTGGAGCGTCTTCGAAGGCGGCATCCGGTTTTTAATCCGGCCGTCGGAGAGCGTCCGACAACATTAAGAGAACTTTGATCTCGCGGGAGCGATTATCATAAAAGTTTAACGATCTAATCATAAATAAAACTTCATTATCGTCGTATGCGATCTGCGTTCTGCGGAAGCCTAAATTAATCTTCATCGCCCGCCTTCATCTCCCCGATCGCGCCGTCTCACTCGCTCGCTCCCTCACTCATTCCTCCACCGTCCATGAGAACTGGGTGAAGCCCGTTCCGACGGCGAAGTGTCTCCGCGTCTATTTTGGAGAACGAATACGACGACGACGATAGCGGCGACGATGATTGATCGCGGATGTCGCGCCCAAGTGACACTCGACGCCTCGCCCGCAGCAGGCGGTTGTGGCATTGCCAGACGGGCGAAAACAAAGACGAAGAGAACGCAAACACAAACAAAAGCATAGTTCGCAGAGAGCAATGACAACAAAGAATCGCAAGCGAGCAAACAGAGTCCGTCTCTGTCTCCGCGTCGCCTTAATTGCCATTGATGACACCCTTCAAGAGCTCCACCTCCCCCGCCCCCGACCACTGTCGCAGGTGTTTCCTCACAAGTCGATCCTTCGCCTGCACCGGTGACCAACGGCGGGTTCAACAGGAGGTAATAGTTATTAATCGCTTCTTTTTTAGAGTGCGACGGAGGTCTGGAGACCGTCGTCCCCTCCGACGAACTTAATTCGTTTTTCAGCGTTTAATTGCAATGAACATCCAGGTCTCCCCCAGTCACAGCAGCAGCGAGACCTGTGGATGGTGGCGATCGACGTAATCAATTGAATGAACGGCTGTTTCGGCTATAAACTGCAAGCTTGGAAATATGTTGGCGAGAACATTAATGGATGTGGGCAGTCCACGCCTGGCCTGTACTATATATAAATCTGGGCCTGGTCGATACTTATACTGCCTACACTCCAAGTAGCGTACTGGTCATCTAGCACATCTAGCTGAGAGTTATGAAAAGGAAGGCCCAATTTGTTTTCAATTTTCGACTTCACTTTCGCTTCACGCTCCCCAACCACTGAATGGAAATGTGAATTTTGCTAACACTACACGTTTTGAACACCCAGAAATTGCCCCCAGTGCAGATTCCCGGAACTTCCTCGAACCGCTTGCATTTGTTTTAATTTCTGGGGAAGACAGGAAGCGTCGGCGGAAATCTGGAGTAGAACGAATGCGGTTTAGTGATTTTCTCCACAAAAGAAATCGCAAGGAAGCTAATATGGCAAATAACAAACATATTTGGAAGTGTTTGTACCCTCACTTCGTTGAATGATAATCTAGTATTTAGATATGAACCGATATCTTCCATGAATGTTGAATAATTTGCATGATATGCCGCTTCCAGCCCATAACTGAACCCCGACCTCCGAGAACAGCAGATTTCGATCATTCAACTAACTGACTGAAAATCCTATTCATTTTCATAGAAAATCCAAAACTTGATAATTTTCATAGAAAATTCAAAACTTGATAATTTTCATAGAAAATTATCATAGAAGAAAATTATCAAATTTTAAATTTGATAATTTTTATAGAAAATTGAACAAATGACCATTTTCATAATCAATTCAAAATTTTATCATTTTCATAAAAAATTCAAAATTTGATAATTTTTATAGAAAATTCAAAATTTGACAATTCTCATAGAAAATTCAAAATTTGATAATTTTTATAAAAAAATGCATAAATTGATAATTTTTATAAAAAAATTCATAAATTGATAATTTTTCACAGAAAATTCAAAATTTGATAATTTTTATAGAAAATTTAAAATTATATCATTTTCATAAAAAATTCAAAATTTGATAATTTTTATAGAAAATTCAAAATTTGACAATTCTCATAGAAAATTTTCATAATTTGATAATTTTCATAGAAAATTCAAAATTTGATAATTTTCATAGAAAATTCAAAATTTGATAATTTTCATAGAAAATTCAAAATTTGATAATTTTTATAAAAAAAATTCATAAATTGATAATTATTCATAGAAAATTCAAAATTTGATAATTTTTCATAGAAAATTCAATATTTTATCACTTTTCATAAAAAATTCAAACTTTGATAATTTCTATGAAAAAGATCTATGAAATGATAATTTCTATGAGAATTCAAAATTTGATCATTTTCATAGAAAATTAAAAATTTGATAATTTTTATAGAAAATTCATAATTTGATCATTTTCATAGGATTTCCATTTAAATGTTGTAATTTATTATTTTCTCGCGATTGTTTAGTGACATTCGCGACCATGCCATCAACCACTGACCAAAGTATCATCGCGATCGGATAAACGGTTTAGCAGTTCACCTCAGTCAAGACGAAATCCAACTTATTTTTATATATGTATAAGATGTGGCACAAGCCATACATAAACACAGTTCGCGTGCTCAGCACAGATCGCGGACTAGGAGTCGTTTCTCTCCTCTCCACCCCTCGGCCGATCGCAATCTGTTTGACGGGAAACCGTCAAATCACACTTGTTATGAACAACCTGTGGTTGTTGTTGTTGTCGACTTTGTTGCTGTTACCGCTGAGCAACGAGAAGAAGAGCAAGAGCAGAACTGAGCAACTGCGCTCGACATTAAAATAGAAATGATGCCGAGCACGAAATGTTGAGCAAAGTCGGGGCAGGCATGTCGAAGCGAAGCCCGGCAGATGGAGGAGCAGCTGTCCCGACAGACAGACAGACTGACTGACGCACGGACAGACAGACAAACAGACAATCAGAGGGACGGACAAGACCGACTGGGAAAGACCTCCGACAGAGGGCGAGGCAGAAGTGGGTCGATGCTAGCACGAGTCAGGGCAGACGGGACGAGGTTTGTCGGACCCAGCTTCCGTTTGTTCTGCAAACTCTTCCCCGCTTTGGTGGGGCGAAAGCAGCGGCCAAATGTGTTCCACTCCCGAGTTTCTGGAAGCACAAATACAACCCCATTTACATGTACATGTATCCATACAAGTCGTGAGTAATTTGGCTTTTGTTTTACAGCCATTGTTGTTTTTGCCCATTTCAGTCCAAAGAGCAGATTGATTGAAGAAAGAAACCAAAAACAACTTCCAAGACTAGTAGCGTAGATTTAAGTATAATTATACAACAACAATAACATCCACCAACGAAAGCAAAGCTGCCCCAAGCTCACAGCTGGCTCAGTGAACCGAACTCGAGTCGCTTCGGTGAGAAAGCCGCCCTGGCGTGAGGTGGAGGAGGGCGATGGAGAAGACGGGGTTAATTTAATCTTTTTCGAGGGTCCAGCTAAGACGAAAGACAGGAACAAGGCGAAGAAGAAACTTCGGTCCCGCACCGAAATAAAACCAGTTGCTGCGTGGTGAAATATCCGGTTGATTATGTTGGGGATGGACGCGCTGGGAGTACTTGTGGACGGGTCTTCTCGAGTTAGGATTTCGAACGTCTCACCCGCAGAGATCGTTGCCACAACGTTCACACATAATTTTACCAGAAGGAGTATAAAATACGGTGGATAAAATACAAACAAATGGGACGAGGGGACAAAAGTCTCCTCGATGAAGAAACTGTCCGCTGTTTCAGTCGTCTTCTTCCTCGGGGACAGAACCGGAATTTTCTACATCAACAACAAGCGGCTCAACGGACAGTTGGACACGTTGACCGCGCGCGGTAGCCGCTTGGCCGAGTCCGACGGTGACTCATGATGCAGAGCCAGAGACCTGGAACCTCTCCAACAACGGGCCGGCTGCACCTTGTTGCAGTCCCGCTGCCGCTGGCCCCGGAGAGAAGTCTGGCTTCGTTGTTGGGCAAACATGACCGAAATTTGTCTTCGGTCTTATTCCTGTCTTGGCCAACGGTTCTGCGGCGGTCAGAGGCGGGCGTGAGCAGCAGCTGCCCTCAGTCTGAGGCAGACACAAAAACACACTCACAAGCACAGCGAACTCATTGCTTTCCACTCACGTCGAATGCTGCAGCTTTTGTTTAAAATGTCTCACTTGGTCGATTGCGTTTTAATGTTTTGCAGTTTTTGTTCAACATGTTTGCTGCATACAATTCGGTCGGTTATTGTTTGCGGCAATGGTTGTATTGTTGTTGTCATTAGAGATGCATCGACTGTTTTTCACCCCATTGAAATGTTAATTCCTCGCACATTCAAGCGAAAGCTTTAATTTCAGTGCTTTGTGGAGACTACTTTCTGTGTGTGTGTGTGTGTGTTTGTGCTTATCGCGTACTCAACACACATTGGCAACGGCTGCCCTGGAGTGCAATCGGCCCCACGGCAGACGTGATCTGTTTAATTCATGGGAAGCGTCGAACTTGGGGCCGCAGATGCTTGGCGCGCGTGCGCAGCGACTTCGGCCATTTTCGACCAGAGTCGCGTCGGCAATATTTTCAACTTCACCGCAGCAGTTGCCGCCGAGACGAAGAGAAACGTGAAGAGAAGAATGTTTTCAAAGGAAACACAATCGGTCGAGTTCGTCGCTCAAGTCTTTTGTTCAAGGGTTTCGAACTTGACGATTGTTTCCCGCTTCTTCGGAAATCGGAACCCACATATGGTCCAGGAAAGAAGGAACCGAAATCAAAGACGTCACATTGCTTCAAGAGTTGACTTTCCCCTCAATCGATAGTTTTCCGATCCAGGAGAACGCATGAAATTAGCAAAAATACGTAAGTTCAGCAGACGGCGTCACCGAAGCGAGTGCGAAAAGGAAATCGAATCGATTCGCAGAGAAACCCACAAAAGAAACATGAGAAAGCCAAGCAAGGCAGAAACTTTCGCTGAATTTTGAAACGAAACGAATGCAGCGAAAAGGAATTTGATAAACTTACTACAGAAACTTTAATACAGAATCTCTACTACGCCCGTGAAGATGCGAACGGCGTCGTCGCAGCTTCATCCTTAACCTGAACGGCCGCTAACAGTATTGTTTGTACGCTGTTCGACAGCACTCGATCGCGGCAAACACGATAAAAACAATGAAGACACGAAGACGACAACGAAACAAACAAACAGGTGTGACCGGTGGTATTATGCGAAGACCACGGCGAAACTCGATTCGCGTCCAGAGCGCATCTCTTTCCGTTGGCCGAGGCTTCGCCGGCGACTTCTTCTCGACGTCTTTGCCGCCTTCGAAGTTATCGCATCGAAAATTGACCAGCCCGAAGCCAAAGTAAACTTCGGCTTAGCTGTGACATAATTTATGGTGAAGAAATAGAGGAAAGCACAAATGAAACGGGCCGCGAAGAAAGTGAAATTTAGACAAAAAACGTCGGCAGAAGTTTCGAACTTAATGAAGATTTAATTTGCATTTAATTGTCAACCCAAATACTGTGCCAAGCTGCGTTTGAGACGAAATTAATTGGTCGATTCGCATTCGAACTGGGTTCTAGTACGAGCTCCTCATTTGAGTCTGGCGCGTTTGACGCCCGAGTCTTTTGTTTTTCCTGTATCGCTCACTCTCCACTAAATCTGCTGTGTCGAGAATTTCGCCAGACGCACATGCAAAGCAATTATATTGCGCCTGTCCTGAACCGCCCACATTGTGCTTGAAGCTTTGCCCCGCCCACCGTGACTTCATCGTGCATCGTTCAGGCTCCCAGTTGCTGTTCTGTATATTTCTGTGTGTGTGTGTGCCGGGAAGGCGTTTGGATCGAATTAATTTGGTGTGTGGAAACTGTGTCAAAAGCTTTTGGCTTTGCATTACATCATTGAATTATTTGCATAAAAAGCACAGAGAAATACATGGAAAACTATGTCGGAAGGAGGGAAGGAAGGAAGATGGGATCATGATTGCTCTGTGCGATTTGTTTTTGTTTCTTGATCAATACCAGGCTACCCTTCGAATCGACGATCAATAGAATTCAGTTCCTGCTTCTGCGCGCCACACTCGACGACGGTGCGACCACGACATCGATATCGACTTCTGGCACTCCATCGAAACCGGACTCTTGGGAAAACAATCGCCGCAGTCGGCCGTCACTACTGGCCACTAGTGCAGCTACCGCTGAGACCTGGTGTTGAAACCAACAAAGTGGTCTGCGGAAAAAAGTCCTGCGACCGCAGTTTGGTCGTCATTAGTTCGAGAATCGGTCTCGGGGAACAGCAGGGCGCGGCAAATCCGCTCAGAGCCTGGCGGCGAAGTGATCGAAATCAAGGCGGCTGTAACTTGAAATCGTTCGCAAACCATTCATTACGGACAGTCGGGCAATGGAGCCATTGCACTATCACAAAAACAACAACAACAAATACTCGATCGACAGGCTGCGGCTGGGTGCGCTTTTCACTTCTCGCTTCTCACTCATGGCCGCGAGTTAGGAAACAATTAAAAAATCGCTGCATAATTTCGGGTAACTCAACTTGACCAACTGAGCGCTGATCACAAAACTAATTGTTGCAATTCCTATTGTTGTTGTTCTTATTGTTGTTGCAGTAGTAGTTGTTGTAGTTGCAGCAATCAATACGTCAACAACTATTTGGCAGTCAATTGGCTGACTGACGTCTAAATCGTGGGGCAATTTTTCAAACATGATTTACTCACTTCTCAATGTAATCGATCGTCTCGAGCTCCTTCTGGATTTTCTCCTCGTTGGCGATGCTGCTGACAATCGTCGTTGCTATAAAGACAAGAAAAACAAATAAGAAACAATTTTAAAATTTGAATTTAAAAAATGATCCAGTGTCAGGATATCGGTTTAATTATAGATGGGAATAGATCTCATATTCAGTATCATTATATCTAAACAGCACAAAGAATTGAGTTTTTGCTCTCAATCTCTTCCCACACCCCTCGCAGCAGCCACGTGTCGGGCCGACTTCGCAGCATTTGTAAGCGAAAGTCGACAGCCGTTGGAACGACCTCGGCATATCAGTAGAAGCCCTCGCCGATCTCTTCAACGACCCCCGACCCGCTGACTGCGGCTGTCAATGGGATTACGAGACCCGTATTTAAATAGATCGCGAATGATACGAAATCTCAGTGTCAATAAAATCAATAAATGCCACACGAACAATCGGATTTTCCTCTCCGATAGATTGAAAACACTTGAAATATATACGTCAAAAGGCCCGGACCGCACACAGGAGGCAATGGAGTCGCAGCCACCGCACTCGGCTCAATAACAATAAAACTAACAATAGCACCAACGACAAAGCGATTGACAATTGACAGAGGCTTGTGAGACACGCAGACGGACAAGTGCTCCAGTTCGAAACCACAGCGATTCGTCGTCGCGTGGAAACCTCGAGTCTTAAGACGGGGTCAAGGCGCCCACATCGTCCAGAAGACCTCTCGTGACCAAGGCGACCGAGTTCGAGGGAAGAGTGTTTTCTTTGTCGTCGGGGTTGGGGGATTCTTACGACCTGACCATTTACTATGGACCTTGTAGTAATGAACCTGATGAGTAGAAAATACACTAGAGTTCACTGCAGGATTATAAACCAAAACTAAATCGTCGAACTAAACACCTCAATTCGCCTCGCAAGAACTTCATTCATGCCTAGAAATGTCTGTTCACGAGATGGCGAGTATTTTACTCGAAATTATGGCTTCACTGTCAGCCAGAATGTTTACAACCAACAAAAAAGTTATCATGCACAGCAAAACAATAAAAAGCACTTTGCTTGCGAGTCGGCAAAAGTCTGCGAAGACGCTGTGCGAACTTCGTACGATTTCCGCAGAAAGAGAATTCTCGCGCTCTCTCTCCACTCGAGTTCCGAGTTTCTGCAGCAGTTGCAGGCAGTAAATTAAGTCGAGCGTATCCCAAAGACATGCGTGAGAAAATTATCACAGGGCTTCCAGAGTCTCCTCACTCACGTCCCAACGTCGTGCCGAGTCGTTCGCTCCAGAAACCCCACCAACCTTCCCATAACCAGGGTTCCAGAAGCAGAGTCTATTGAACCTTGTAACCGAGGAGTACTTTGCTGCCATCGAGGCCAGAAATCGTTTCAAAACAATTGCCCAGACCTAACGGCAACGAGGAAGAAGGAGCAACAGAAGCAGGGAATCGGTTCCCTCAGCCAATGGTGTCAAAGTAACCTTTGGGTCCCTGAACGGGCGGAGGGAAGGGAAGGCGTCCATTAGCAACCTACATCAATTTGCGGTTATATGCAACATGCAGAAGAGAACAAAAGAATGAAACAGGCAACTACCTCTTGGGCTTCCGCATACATCGGACCGGCAGGGGGCGTGGCACAGAAGACGCCACAGGGAAGGGTGTCAGTGCGGGAGGGAGGGGATTGCAACGAGAGCAGTCGAAGGTGTCGTGGAGAAAGCTCTTCTGCGTCGAGATGAAATTGTCAACAAATCAGCGTGGGAAGAAATCGACCGCCATGGCGTATTATTCGTTGCAATCAATCAATTAACACAATTAAGAGCGGCTCAATGACGACAACAACAGGGCATTCTCCAAACACACACAAACACACTTACGCAGAGCAGCCACGTCGAAGTAATAAAGCTACAAAAGCGCCCTAATGCGCTCAAGTAATGCACAATGCGGCAAATTGAATGCCCCATGGTCGCCCATGAATGGACCATTTCTTTCTATGTGACATAATTTTCCGGCGACTTACGCGACTCGGACGGACGGATGGACAGACGGCGACTTTGTGACTGTTGGTATTGTTGCTGATGGGTTTTTATGACTGAGTCTTTCGGAGCTTCTTCCGAGACCGAGACAACGAGAACCAGGCGAAGTGAATCGGAGCAGAGAAGTCGCCGAGGAAGGCGAGGAAGGCAAGGAAGGGGAAGCGAAAGTGGAATTTTAAGACCTCTCAAGAACCCGAAGAGTGCCATGAGTTCTTGATTTCGGCCAACTTTCGATTTCGACGCAGGAGGATCTATGTCTAACGGAGAATAATAGAAAAACATTGTTTTGAGTGAATCGCGAAAATATTAACCCTTGCCAGAGATCTATTGATGAAGTCAGGCTTGTTGAGAAGTTAAAGGGTAAAAAAGAATTTCTTGTTGTGGCAGCCTAAATTCCATTTATTCCGATTGAGTCCGAGAAAACTTCGCACAGCAACAAAAACTGCAACCGGAAACGTTGCGTCGCGCCGGCCAGGGTTGCCATGAGTTGACAAAAAGCGAACCGCGGACGACTTCATTTTCCAATGAAACGGTCTGTGAGCCCGTCGCGGCCCATTGGCGTCGGCTATCGAAGCCTGAAGCTGTCGATCCGACGGTTTTCACTCGTCATTATAACGAAGAAGAAGAAGAAAAAACGCCGTCAATGGAGGTTCGAGGAAACATGGCTGGCGCGGTTAATGCGGCCATTGATGACTGAGTCGGGGCTGAAATGGTCGTCACTGCGGATGTTGTTGCCTTGTTGTCTTGTCTTGCGGTGGATTTCGCTGCTGTTGTAACTGATATGTGGCTAAGAAGCTGTGGACGATTTCGCCGGGATGTCATAAAATGCTGTTTGCGTCATGAGAAAATCTTGACTTGATTCCCCCCTCGTCTCGTGAGTCCCCTCTACTCTTGGCCTTCCCGCATTCTGTTCTCTCCAGCGGAAGCATGATTAAGCCGACTCGATCAACTGACAGAGGCTGTCGCATTTCAGTCCAAACCACAAGAAGTGGTAGAACCAGAAAGAGGAAAAGCCGCAGAGAAGTTGAAGTCGAAGCCGTGGCTGTTCAGGGGGAAGCGATCCATGGTGGAAGGATGCCGTTTTTGTTGTTGTTGCTACTGCTTCATTGACGGGTTGGCGAAGTTGGGGTCGGAGTGCTGACTTTAATTATTTGATGACGACGTAATGAGTTCTTCAACACCAACAGCCTCAGAATGGTATTATAAGAGGTAGATAGAATACACAGAGTCATTTCTAAGGAGGGGGGAAAGGGGCATTTCATTTAACTCGAACCCCCCACTACACGGGACATATTCGACAAACTGTTGCAGTCTCAACACAGACTCTCGACAATTAACAATTAAACACTCAACAGTGATAGATTCGAAGTGCGCAATTAATTGCAATTAACTGCTGAATAAATTGCGACATCTAAAGCAAGCTGCACCTTTCGCCGGAGAGAATTCTGGTATCGTACTGGGAGATGATGACTAATTGCCATATTTCGTCAACGATGTGATCTATCCACTGGTTGATGCGAACCAGGTGCCCGTCCGTCTGCGTCATGCGATTGTGGCGATCGAGTCCGTGCATGACATTCCACTTTAATTACAGCGGCTTCATTCTTTCTGCGCCGGACGGCGAGGTTCTAATCTAATTTGCGATGTTCTCGCGAGAGCAGCCGGAGGAGAGCGGCCGCTGCACGCCACGAATGCAAAGCAATGGCTTTGACCCAAAACGCAGTGAATTCGCGGCTAAAGTAGGGTGCACGGTACGTCGACTAGGCCAAGTGATGGTGGGAACAAGTTCTCACCAGAGAGACCAGAGAACGGCAGAAGCGTTCATTTGAAACGCAAATTCTTCCATTTCGAGGCGGGTTGTTCTATGCGCATACATCAGCTCTCATATTTTGAGCAATTATCGACTATTGAAGCAAGACTAAATTAAAGTGTTTGTGGCCATTTGAAAGCTTATAGCCACGGTCGTCCCCACCAAAATCGCCCCTTAAACCACTGGGAACTCCATCAAACATCAAAAAAGGGGCGTGTTTATGAATGCTTTATTTTACGCCGAATGCAACCGGTGTTTGTTTGATTAGAAATTACCAAAAGTAGCGACCCGAAACTAAGACGCCAAATTCAGCCAGAAAGGTGGGTGTCGAGCAAATACACCGACCGAGGTGAGATGTCGGCGGATTCTGCTCTTCGACTTCATAATCTCGCGGCATCCACCATAACCATGCTCAGTGAGATGAGCGGCCTGACCTTCAGAACGAAGACTCAGAATAGATGTAGGAACATGAGTAATATAATTATCGTCTGATGAGCTACCCAATCGATCAGAGCGCGATTCGGGGCAGCAGCTGCGTCCGTTGATGTTCAGGGGCTAAAGTTGGCGGCGACGACAGCTGAAGGCGGCTCGCTGTCATTATTCGGTTGTTCGGCTGTATTCGCTTGCGAAGAGCATCTGATCAGTGATCGACGGCCGTCGATGGCCCCGTGTTCCATGTGTCGCAAGGCTAACCTTTCACCTCGTTCAGAGGCGGCGAACCTCGACGAATGGTGGCTTGATTGGCGGTTTATTTACTCATTGATTGACTCATTGAATCCTATTACGAAACTCGACCTGAGATGCCAAAGATGCGCAGGCATATCCAATCGATAGTATAGTCGTTTATAGATTCCTACACATGATCAGAACGACATTCGACCAGAATGTTCGAATGTTTATTGATCAATTTTCTATAATCACCTTTTCAGAAGGCCAATAGGTGGTTTTCTATATAGTGTACAGATTTGGGAACGTAATATTTTGGTGATGTTGGATCAAACTTCGGCCACTCTTGCCGGACATCGAGTGCGAATCCATATCGAGGTTCGGGCGAATTTCAATAAGCCGCTACGGTTGATGGCTCCGGTCGCCGGTCGTTGATGGGAAGAATTAAAATTCGGCGCGTTAACGCCTGGGCGACAAAGCGTGTCGCCGGGACCCTCGCCACTCCTCGCCCTAGGAACCCGAACCAAACAAGCTGCAGCACGACATCGGGCACAAGTCGACGCGGATCGTAAAATATAGAAGTATGGAACCCGAAAGCAAGCAAAAGAATAGACAATAACCAGGGCCAACAACCCAACAACTTGTGGGTGAAGCTCATCGCGGATGAGTCGAGGTCGAAGCTCGCCGTGTGGAGCCTTCTGTGCGGAGTGGTGTCGTTTGGGCCCGGCTCGTAGAGCATTACGTAATTTACGATTAATCAAATCTGAAGAACGAGAATCGTACGCTGAGCATCTGGCATTGCCTCCGAGCACCGGCTGGGGCTGAAGATGACGGCTTTCGCCCCTCAGCCCGCCGAGCATCATGGTCTAGCGACGCCATGTGTGTGACTTCAACCCTTTTGGAGGCCGCCCTCTCAAAGTCGCCGAGGGCTTCATGTGCCACGTGCTGGACGACCGTTGACGACGACACCGTCGTCCTCCGACCCTCATGCAGACATCAAACGTGCAAGTGATGGAAAAACAAAAAAAACACAATCGACGAAATATCGATTATTCATATTTTGGCGTCGCTCGAGTTCCTGGTCGGCGGTTGTGGTGGCGACGACGATGACTGGCGAGTTCCCGCGCGTCGCGTTCGAGTCTCTTCTTTGTCTTTGAGCGAGGTCGGTCGGTCGTTGTTGAGTCTGAAGTGTTTCCGACAGTTTCGATTGAAGACCTATGGCGGGGAATGTGGGGCGACTGACTGCAGCGCTTTATGAATGAATATGTTCGTTCGGCCAGCCGTCAATGGATGAGCCCACGCTCACGATTGTGGCCACCTCTAGACCGAAGCCCCAGCTCGACACCCTACTTGGCATCGGAGCCTCCATTTGACTATTTCGCTAGAATACACGCCGAGGCACAGGTGGCACGGTTCTGAGAATCGAGAGAGAGAGAGAGAGAATCGAGGGGATCCCACGAGGCATGTGAGACCGAGAGCAGTCGGAAGCTGTTAATGAAACGACGACTCTCTAGTGTTCAACGACTGGGGACAGTGGGGTCGACGATTCATTTGCGGGGCTCTGAACCGTGGAGAGGCGGGTTCCATTGTCGAGTCGTCGGGCCGGGTGCTGCTCGCCGTGCGCCGACCGCACTTCGTTCCGAGTGCTGATCGGATGGAACTCGGATGGAAATGTTCGGAAGAGCAGCAGCAGGCACCAAAAATTGAAATCAGAAATCGTAAAATCGCGCCGCAACGAAACAAAAACCACTCCGCGGAAACAATTAATCTGTGCTCGAATGGAGCGCGAGTGATGTCAGCGAATGCGAAATGTGGACGCAGCTTGGAGCGACGAATCAACCGCTCCAGGGTCGAGCGATTATTTCCGTAATTAATGGACGACTCTGGACGTTCAGGGCATTTCCAAGCCGTGGACATCTCTTTCCACATGGACGACAGAGACGAATCCACGATTAATTGGCGATCGATCGGAGCGTGTGGCATCTCTGCCCAGGTGGGATTATTGATTTACGATGTTGCCACACGCTGGAATCGGCGACTGACGGCAAGACCGTTTCGGTCATCGCATCGACGACACGCATCGTCGAAACTAATGGCTCCATTCCACACAAATCGGCCGATAATTTCTGGTTAGCGGCGTTTCTTCCGATTTGGCGGCGACAACGAATATGTTGGCCAAACCAACGCCACCGACAACAATGTGCGCAGCCCATAAATCGTTGGCCGAAATCAATCTTCGCCGCATTTGCACTTCGCGCCATCTCGGAGCGGGCAAATATGGCCAGAAGCGACCGAATTGCAGGTGCGATCGAGTCGGGTGAACACATCGTTCTCAGAACAACAGGCCGTCGACTAAATTAGTTGTTGATGGAAACAACATCCCACAGCGAAATTGATTGCCTCTGCTCAAACATGGCAGCGACATTTGTCGCGAAAATCTAGCGGCCACTTCTGCGGGCCTCCTCCGACGATTCGCTCTCGCCGACTCTCGATTGAGACGGTGCCGATGGGATGAGGGTGGGATCCAACTCACACCTTTGATTATTGTGCACTTACTGTGTTAATACCAAATAATGATAAAAGAAACTCTCGGTGATATCAACTGGAGTTTCTAAACTAAACAAGAATGATCAACAGGATTTTTTCTAGTCTTGTAAATGTCGTCCATAGAGATTTACTCATGAGTTTATTTTCCAGACCATCGGGACTCTTCTTCTTCTCCTCCGGCAATAATTCATTCCATTAGCGTTTTATCTGTTGCTCAATGGCCAGCGGTTATGGACACGCTTAACTGCATCGGCGAATCATCTTCCGAAGCAGCTGCAGCAGCCCGACAACAACATGGGCAACAATAAAAGCAGCAACGAAAATGTCAACTAACAACGAAACATGACAGCGAAACAAGCTGTCGCCACAGCGACTGCGGCGCGGAATAAAACAATAACAAATTAGTTTATTATTTAATTTTATGGCGTTGCCAGCGCGGCCAGACAGAGGCAATAAAACTCTGTCATGGCCCGCCGCCACCATTGAGCAACTGCCAAACGGACTTGGGTTTCAGCCAAGTTGACGCGGACCATCGCGAATCCATGCCGAGCACCGTCGATCGATTCGTCGATGGATTCAATCGAGCAACCACTCGACTTTTCGCCCGGATCCACATGAGCTCGACGTCCCTCCAGCCGCAACTCGCGGTGCCAATGGAAATCAGACACAAGCGCCTCGGAGCGAATCCGCACGTAATTACTGTGTACTTTACTAGCGTGGCCTAAAGACTGGTCGGCGCAAGTCTTGACCATACTCGCGCCGTCGTTCGGCTTGATCTGCGGGGTTTCAGTATTCAAGGCACGCGCGTAAACAAATCGACAACAAGTCGAATTCAGTTGGAACCAAAGTTTCTTCCTCGCCGCCGTTCTACAGTGGTCAGCCGCGAAGTTGACCAAGTGGCCAATATCAGACATCGGCGTCGTGAGCATTCTCGTCAATCAGGACCGACCACTTCCGTCTGTCACATTCTACGTTAAATTGCTTCACCCAATAGACCCCAATAATGTAGGAGTTTTAGAACTCGTTGTAGCAAAGAACTTGTGGATTGAAAAAGATCTGACCAAGAACACAATGAGGGCCCAGAGGAAAGTTGAAGATTCTCCCTGTGCGATGAAGACAGTTAGCTATCTCAGAAGGAACCATCCTCGGAATTTCAAATCTTTGTTTCCTCCAGATACTCTCATTATTATTTCGCAAACCACCACCATGATCGGGATGTCAATTGCGATGACCAAAGATTAAAAATGAACATAAAATCTTACGCGTTTGCGTCTCTCAGGCCGCACGGCACGACCACATTGAGGGGCTATAAAAAATTAATAAAATCTCAACCACAACCCAATTGATCGCGGGATCGGGGATCCTAATGACCTCATATAATCATGCCCATGCTTAAGTGAAATTAATCCGGCGACGCCAACCGCCGACCGTCGCTGAGTAATTGTTATTAATTTGTCGAGGATGTAAAACAGATGCCCTCGTCGGGGTCCATCGTGGACCGAGGGCAAAGATGTGGGCTCTCCATAAACCACAGGGACCAGTAGAGCACCGAAGCGTGTGCAACACGGCCGGGGCACGAGTCCCGAGCAACGAGAGCGTGAAAACGCAATTCACGTCGCGTAAAAATAAGTGCACGCGGCGATTAAAAACGCCCAGAAGGGACCGAACGGGGCGGGTCGGGTCGTTGCCACGCTCCATTGGGCATCTGCAACCGCAGTCCCTCGACAAGTGTAAACGAAAAATGCCCCAAATTTATATTTGGAACTGCCGAACGCGTCGTCTACGAGAACAACAGCACATAAACCACAACAACTTTGGAGTATTCGGATCGCAGTTCATTTCCTCTCGAACATTTGGTGTTTGAGGCGTTGTTTTGGGATTCCCTTGCCTGAGAACGAACTGTATCCGAAATATTCGGATAAATTCTCTCTGATCTCCCTTTTTCAGTTAGTCCCCGGCCTGTAGTGACTTTCCTTTGTTTCCCCAGCAGCCAGCACCCAATACTTAAGAAACACGAACCACCTTCCTTCGTCGGCGGCCTATTTTTGGCCCACTCCGTAATCCCTGTCTTCACCCTTCCGCCGTCTTCAGCACTCCCAATTTATCCCTTTTACATCGGCGGTTTTTCTCTGTTTACGGTTCCGAGTCAAGTGGCCCCCCCTCCTTCTGGGTTCGTCAGGGTATGTAAAGGAGCTCCAGAAGTGCTTCGAATGGATGTGGTGGCTACAAGACTTGTAATGACATCGAAATTAGGTCAATGTGTTTTCTTCGATCCAAATATTTACATTTGGAGATTTCGGAGATTCCGCCACAACAGCAGGTGCCCCCTCGTCGGTATTTATGTTCTGTGAAAATGTTTTTCTAGGCATAAATTAACCACATCCCAGAAAGCAGTCGATGGGCACGATGAGTTGGAGGGAAACATCATTAGAGTGAAATGGAATCGGTGAAATCAAAAGATCTTCCAGAGGAACGATGTGTCGATAGGTGAGAGAATGATCTTCTTCTTTGAAATATAGCTAGGTAGGAACCATCCCTTAGCTGATCTTTTTATATTGGATGGGCTGGGCTTTAGAGACAACGAGGTAGTCGAACTGATCAGTCAATTTAGGATTAATCTAGGACAGTCCATCAGCAATATTTTCTCTTTTCGCTAACTCGTCTGAAGTTCATTCATGGCTCGAGTAAGTCGTGTAATATCCCAAAACGCAGTCCGACTCCGAGCAAGTGCCACAAAAGTCACTCCACCATTCGTTCCGCTTCAGGCAGCTCGTACTCCTTCCTTCCTGGCATTAATTGTCGGTACTTTCATGCCATTTCTTGTTTCAAGTTGAAAAGCACAACTCATTGCTTATTCATTAATTTTCCCGAAAAACGAGAAGTGCCCAAAGACGCATTCCTGCCTGGCACTTGGATGGGCCGGCGGAAGGCTCTCGTCCGCCACTCGAAAGCCGATTGATTTTTCAACACCGAAGCACTTAATGCACTTCCAGTAGTTGCCCTACACCACTCCACTCCACTTTCACCCAGACTCACACAGAGAGCCGAGCCGTCGCTCACACTCGCACTCGTGGACGGCTTGTCAAGAGCCGGGACTGAAGTCAAACGATTGACGGTTGCAGCCGGTCACAATGTCAGACGGTCGACCAGACCGATCGGTCTCGGTCTCTCTGTCTGTCTATCGGTCTCTCTGTATGCAGGACGGTTGGGTTGGCGAGGGCTGCAACGCGACATTTGATTTTCTGCTTCGGTGCATATTCAAAACAAGACCAACAACAATTAGTCTGATGAGGTCTACAACAACACAGGCAATTTCTCACACGACGTGGTTCGCAAGTTGAAGCCTCGACACAGGACGTCGGGCCTCGCCCTTCACGCCCCGCCCTGCTCTGCTCAACGAGCCGACGGAACGAGTGGTTCAAGTGATGTTCAAAGCGTCGGATTCACACACATACAAAGACCCAGGCACCGACACTTGCACTCAACCAAGGACACCTGTGTGTGCTTCGCTCGTCCTTCTTCCTCGTCCTTGATGTCGTGCGGTTCTTCTCGTCCTCGTTCTCGTTGCAAATTTCTGCAGAATTCGCATCAGCCGGACGTCAAGCTGTGATTTTCCTGAACCACTTTGTCTGGCGCAGTAGATCGGGAGGATCTACAGGTCCTGAGCGGCCGTAAATGAAATGCTCAGCAATTTAATTGCTGGGAAACGAGAGAATAATCGAGAAGAATCCTTCTGTCGCTAATCCCATGAATTGGAGTCTGCGAAAGATTTTGCCATGGCTGCAGCGCCCCAAGAGAACTTCTACCAGCTTTTCGCACTGTGCCGTTGTGCCTTCGCAGTAAGGGCTTCGTTGCTTTCCCCGCCCAAGGACAATAACAACGACGACACACAAACATAACGACAGCGATGGCGACAACAATAAAAGCAGCCACAACCAGAAAGAAGACAATCAAACAATAATAACAAAGAATACTGGCATACTAGATACTGGAATACTAGAATACTGAATGGCAGGGAGGAGTAAAAGAACTGAAAGGATTCCGCAGCATATTGTTATCGTCGTGAAACAAAGGACTCTTAATCCTTTTAGAGAGCAACAACAATAACCACATCAACACAACTGCAGCGCATGCAAATTTCCAGAAACAACTATGAGAGCTGACATTCACGCTAATGCGAACAAGGACGATGACACTCCGTGCGAAGGACTCCCGTTGCATGGTTTCGTGAATTGTTTACATTTTAAACTCCGTCGTTGCTGGGTGAGGCGTCGTTCGAAGCGAGTGAAACCCAACTGGATATAGTTTGTTTCGAGTTTTCGGACACGCCCACGACTCTTTCCAACAGAAAGGATTTACGAAGAGAAGTCATAGTTGCTTCAAAAGTGATCACCTTTTAAGATAAATTGCGTAGTCACTCGTTGTTCTAAAGCCGATTTCTTTTTCTACGCGATGTCCAGTTGAAGCTTCCTCCTCTTTCCATGGGTTTTTTTTCCACCACTGCCGATGGTTGCCACCCAACGAGGTGAATGATTAAACGCCGGAAGGGCGCCAAAGTGTGCCCCAGGCAACCCTGTAGTGTCAGGCACGGCGATTGTATCGCGATTGCACTTCGAAGCCTTCGACCAGCAGAGAGTCAGCAAATATTAACCCTTAATTGGTGGATAGAAGCACGGTCCGGCAGATAGTGAATTGTACGCAAAAAGTTAATGGAATAAAACTTCCCTCTGCCGAGAATCGAACCAGACTTCATCGTATCTCTCTGTCTAAAAGCTTTCGGAGTTCGTTTCGAAAGGAAGCAAAAGCACGGTAGCCTTATGGTAGCCTTAAAAAATGATATTATTTTAGATGAACTCATGGACACAATACGTGTGATTAAATTTTCATAAAAAATAGACTTTGACATCAGTCAAAAGTTTCGGATCTTATAATCTTTGGTCTGCACTGAAGACGTGTTTAAATACTTTTCAAGTGTTTTAACAGGTAATAATTACAGAAAGTCCTATTAATTGTGTGTAAAACAACGGGCACAAACATGTCACACAATGGAAGTATGAAGTTTTCATGCGATATTGTCGGAAAACATTGAAAATACGAGCACACACGTAGAGCGTCCGTCCACCACAGAGCACCACGAATGTCAGAATGCGGAGCACCTCGTAGACCGTGTCCGTGCGATTAGTGAAGTTATGTTGTGTTGTGTCCAACGCCGATGGGAGTGCGAAAACCTTTGTTGACATTGTGTTGTTGTTTTATATGCAGTTGTTTCCCGATACTAATTCATTTTTCATCTCTTTCAGATCACGTACAAAATGTCTGGTACCACAGCCACTATCCGCACCCGCGACTTCATGACCAACCTCCAGCTCTACAGGAAGGAAATGGTCTGTGATGTTATCCACCCCGGACTGCCGACGGTCAGCAAGAAGGAAATCCGCGAGAAGCTCGCCGCCATGTACAAAGTGACCCCAGATGTGTGCTTCGTCTTCGGTTTCCGCACAGACTTCGGTGTCGGTCGCTCCACTGGCTTCACCCACATCTACGACACTCTGGACTTCGCCAAGGAGATCGAACCCAACCATCGTCTTGCTCGTGACGGACTCTTCGAAGAGAAGAAGCAGACCCGCAAGCAGCGCAAGGAACTCCGCAACAGGATGAAGAAGGTGCGCGGTACCGCCAAGGCCAAGATCGGTCAAGCCGCCAAGAAGTAAAGTGGTTACAGTTGATTCGTGAAGAAATTCCAAAAGTTTGCAAAAATGTACATCTAATTTTTACAAAAACAACAAAAAGTGGTTTTATTATGTTTACTTTTAGAGTGATGTTGTCTTTGCAAAGGCAAGAAAAGTTTTTTATAAGTAAATAAATTTTACTGAAAGTAAATTTATAAAACACAAAATGTTTCGTTCTTTTGGGTTTTATGGCATACAAATGATGAGGTATCATAAAGCCGAACATTTATTGTTTTTCGGTCTATTTTAGAAAAATGTAGATGATTGGTAATCGGTTGATAAAAATTAGATTTGAATATTTTTAAATTATTTTTGGTCAATGACGAGTATGGCAACTCTAAAAACAGCTGTTTACAGCTACTCCCCACACCAACAATTCTGCAGATTCCATACTCACCACATCTGCCTCCAACAAAGTGAAGTTTTTTTCAAAAAAATGTAGTGACGGAGTGTTTTGATCAAAAGTGTAGTGAAACACTTTGATTGAAGTGACTTCGGCAACCCTGCTCCACGACCATGTGCCCAACTCAACTGTCAAACTCGATAGTATTTTGTTTACAACTTTCCTAGAACTTAAAATTTGAAAACTTTTTAAATAATTACGTTGAAAATGTTGAAAAAGCATAACAATCCTTTTACACAACTCGGTCTAAAGCCATGGCTAGGCAAGCAGTTACAGAAGCTGGGTAAATCAAAGGAAAAACCTTGAATAACTAGAAGTTTTCCAATTACTTCTTGAACTTGTTTTTAAAGGTCTCAAGGGAGCAACTCCCATCCAGCAGAACTGCATCCCGGCCATTTTATCGGGACAGGATATCATCGGTGCTGCCAAAACTGGCTCCGGAAAGACATTTGCCTTTGCTTTGCCCATTTTGGAGAAGCTCAGCGATGAGCCCGTCAACCACTTTGCACTCGTCCTGACCCCCACACATGAGTTGGCCTACCAGGTTTAAGTTCAATTTGAACTCTTGTCCAAAACAAAAATTAAAAACTGTCTCCTTCACAGATTTCTGAACAGTTCCTTGTTGCGGGACAACCGATAGGGTGTTCGCGTATGTGTTGTCGCAGGTGGAACCGATCAAATGATCGAAAGTCAAAAGCTGATGCAACGTCCCCACATCGTGGTCGCCATGCCCGGTCGTCTCGCTGACCATCTAACCGGCTGTGATACTTTCTCCTTCGATAGCCTTAAGTTTCTGGTTGTGGACGAGACGGATCGAATGCTAAATGGAGACTTTGATGAGAGTTTAGCCATCATCGAACGTTGTTTGTCCAAGGAAGGACAGAATCTATTCTTCTCGGTGACCATGAAAGACTTCATAAAAGAGTCGAGCATCTTTCAATTGCTCAAGATGTAAGAGAAGCACACAGTTGGTTTTATGTATTCTTCGAAGACTAATCCAAATCTTCCATTCGGTTTCGCCGCGTGGCCTCTTTTTGCGCGCCCAACTCGACTAAGCTGGGTCCCCCTGGTCCTTACGGTTGCAGACACAGAAAGTTTGTGGTTCCATCCTACCTGGAAAAGAAACGACCCTTCTGGAAAAGAAACGCTGGTGGGTGGGCAGATAGACAGCCCGATATACAGACGATCGTGCGAACAGACATTGTTCTGTTCCACGTGACGCAGTCGTAGTTCTTGTACGGCATCTCCGAGGAGATCCCCGACCCAGCTGCACAAGTGCTGTGATTTTCATTCTTGATTAATTTAGATCCCAGCGAAATGCAGAAATCAGATATCTCTGGAGACCTTCAGTAGCAAACCCAGACTTCGTCATTCCAGACAGTCTGAGGGGGGCGGACAGACAACGAACAGGCCGACGTTTGAATGTGAGGAATTCGTCTGTGGATCTTCAACTCAAGATCGCCACTGGACGTCTGGCTGTCCGTCCATTGGTGGATGTTGATTGAGATCAGCGAGACAGCGTTTTTTAATTTAGGGAGAAAAAAAAAACACAATCAACCGGAAGCGGAGGAGTGGACGTGGGGCCGGGAGTGCGAATCGCATTTCATGAGTACAAATATGTTCATAATAGATGCTGGAGCAATTGAATAACGCGCAGGAATGTTCGCTCTTGATCCGACTCCATTCTCAGCAGCCGTCGTCCACTCAGCTAATTGGCCCTGAAAGAGACATTTCCCTTCCCAAGTGCGATCGCAGCCCCGATAATCGTCCACCGATGAGCAGGCTCAAGATGGTCAGACAGAGTGCTTGGCAAGATTTAAGAGCTCCACAGCCTTTAGAGGACACCGAAACCTCTGATCCTGCATGGATAGATGAAAAAGTCCTTAAATTCGCTAAGCCCTTTCCCACAAAAAACCAACCAAAACTACAGCAACACTTTCACTCTGCGTCTGTTCGACGACCGTCAAAAGCTCTTCGAGCGTTTAACGCGATGTTGCGGCGATTAGAGTGAAATTGGCGCACCTCCCTCCCTCCGGATGGGAGTTTATTTATTGGTCATTGACTGTGCGCCACTCCCACCAACGTCGCTCACACATACTTGCACGACAGCCGCATGACGCGCCGCTGGCCGAGCATGTGTTGTCGCGCCTTCCCGACAGGCCAACAGCCCGACAGCCGACTACTTGACTCCGCCGCCCCTGATTATCATAATTTGTGACCGCGGGCGCTCTCCGTTTCCCCAACTGCTCGACCCTTTATTTAATGAATCGAAGTTTAATCTCGCTGCCGTCGTAGACAGGTCACTGCGGGCCAAGTGCGGCTAAAAATAGCGGTGGTCGCAGCTGTTTTTTCAGTTCGCCAACATCTGGCAGCGCGACGAGTGGACGTCGATCGAAGAGTGGCCCACGCCAGGCGATGTGGGCGGCGTTGCATTCGCGGTTTCCATAGTCTGTGATTCTTTCAGATCTGATTCCACTACGCGATTTGGTCGAATTCGAGCGGGCGCAGCGCCTAAATTTATGCAAAACTCTTGCTGCCTACTCATAGAATCGGGGCTGATTGACTAACGGGATCATTTGAGTGTAAACAACACATTAGTGCATTCCTTGGATTCCGGCGTAATTTCAGGAAAAATAAAAATACCATAAATTTCATGGTAACCACAATAGCAACAACAACTACAACAACGAAGTCCGAACAACCGTAACGAAACGTAATGAAAAAACGTATTGAAGTGTTGCATAAATTTACGTGTTGTCGTCGTCGTTGTTGTTGTTGCTGTGTATATTTCACGCATCAATTGTCAACGTGGATAATTGGTAGTTAAATTTTATGGGCTGCATAATAAATCGGTACTTGATTTTTTTAGTCTTTCCGCCATGGGACATGGGAATATTTTCCTAAACGCTTTTCGATTTTGAAATTTCGTATCGAGGTCGGGAGTTTGTTTGTTTAAAACTTATTGTCTTGTTGATTATTATATTTCCGATAGAAATGCTATCATTACATATTTGCTTCCTTCAGAAACATCCCTCGGACTCGAGAAGCTCGTCTGCCTTCCACATACAATTCGCCATCAAGCGATCCCGACTGGGAACTAATGGCGAGAATTCCTCCTTTCATTACCGTCGTCTACTTCCGGTTAAACGCCGGAACCTCCTCCACCGCAGCCGCCTGCACCACGATTCACCAGCCGATAAATTGCAATCGAACGCCCGAGTCGGGGGAGGGCAATTGGATTAGAGGCAGCGGGTGGTTCGACGGTCGAAGCAACGAGTTATGGATTCGCAAATAAATAAAATGCAATTTAATGAAAATATTTTCCCACAGGGAATTCATCGCCCACATATGTACATACATATGTATGTACGTCGCACACCCGTCGACGCACAGAAGCCCCGACGCACACATCGAAGAAATAAAGTGAATTTCTTGCCGATTGCGTTTCTCGGGCATTCCATGTGAATGTGAGACCACACCATGCCCACTCCGGCCTTCCACCAGGCGCCCATCACTCGGACAGGGGCGTTGGGCGGCGAAGAAAGTGCGTGAATGTGTGCGTGCGCGTTTCCGGTACCGCTCCGGACGCCCGCTGGAGCGACGAAGGTTGGAATCGAATTGAAAACGAAGACTCGAACGCTGGCATAATTTCCTTTTGATGGCCTTTGTTCGAAATTCGAATATTTAAATGAAATTCACCATCGATCGCCCGACCCCACGAAATCGGCCGCAATCAGGGGGTCTATTGTCGTCGTATCTACAGATCGCGCCTTTTCTCTTCTCCAGCGATCTCGGACAGACAGGCAGATAGACAGACAAAAGCTTGATTGCTTTTGAATGGAGCTGTTTTTGCTATTTGTGAGCGAAGCAAATAAATGTACTTATGTAAAAACAGACGAACGCCAATCGAGCTCTGCAATGGCAAAGGAGTAATGGGAAAAATGTATAATAAAGCAACATAATTAGTAGAATGGTAGCAAATTTCGAGGAATGATTTACGATTTTCATTATAGGCCTCATATACGCGATTGTTCAGTGGTTGTGTGAGTGCAACGAGAGCTCGGAACCATTCCGAAATTTTGTTAATATTTTGATATATTAGATATCAAATGGGTAGACCCACTGTAGCCTCCATCTGGCAGGAAGCCTTGGCAATGGAAATGGTCTTCAATCGTTCTCGTTCTCCAGATTCGGCTGTCATGAACCATCCGTCGACGAGTTGCGCCGACTGGCGGACCCCATCCCGGGACCAGACCATTGGGCTCTTCACAATGGCCGCTAGCGAAGACCAATGGGGTACGGGGAGCGAGGGGGAGCCGAGGGCTGTATTCGCGTCGCTTATCCAATGGCGAAAATAAATAAACAGCTTTTTGCAAGCGCAACAGAATTTCCAAAACAACAACAAAGACAACGGCTAGAACAAGGCAAACGCAAACAGCGAGGGGACAGCGAACCAATGGAGGATTCGTCTGCGAATCGGCTTTAATTCTATTTAAAATTTCGCCGTTGTCTGCGAATTTTCGAGTCACATTTATATGCACATACACAAACACACACATTTTTAATGAAAGTAGATCCTGCAGTGCGAGGCCACAGGTTGGGCGTGGGGACGGCGACCGAGCCGACTCGAGTTGCAGCCACCGATAATTGCGTTACACGACGAGGCGGCGGCCGTCATCGTTGTCGCTTATCGTCTGTCGTTTGTCACGGGCGCCCCGGTGGTCGATGGAAGCGACTGCAGCGCAAAAGTTAATCCGGCGTGAGTGTGAGAATGATGGCCCAGGGGCCAGGGTGGTCGAGCGATGGATTCGGCGGCTGTATTTAGTTTCAATAATCGTAAATAATGCAACCGCCAGTGTTGCCCCATCGGTGCGCAGTGATCTATTGTGGGTATTAAACGCTTAATGCAGCGAGAGTTTCCACCTCGAGGCTTTTAATTAACTGGCGACCCTTTCTCAACAATCGACGTCTTCAAAATATTTACACCCGAAAACAGGCTGCCGACGAATATCGTTGCCACATAATTGAATTATGCGATAGTGAACAGGAAAAAGCGGTTCCTCGGTGGATCTTATCGCCACAACAGATCCGCCACCTGATAACCCAAAAAACGATATTGCGCAAGGCGGAATGCGTAACTGCAGTGAAAACCCGCACCCAAGATAAGGCTGAACCTCGCAACCGAACATCGGGCCACACAGGCAGACGACGGAGGGCTGTCGCAGGAAACTCCAATGCAACGATTAGTTTTGAACGTGAAACGTCTGGTCTGAGGAAATCAGGCGTGAAATTGAGCTGTGTCTTCCTCCACGCTATTAAAACCGGCACTTGGACGGTGTAGATTTTTTAAAGTAGAAAGCGACAGCCCATCGAAACCAGCGCAAGACATTTTGAGCTAGCAATTTGAACCCTTTCGTCGCAGCCACCGGAAGCCATATAAAACCCCACCTCTGTTAAATCGTTGTAATTTCCAGACATTATGACAATGCCACGAACACGATCATTATATTGCAATTACAATAACCTTATCTTACAATAACCGTCTTCGTTCTCCCAGATAATTGGATGAAAACTGGGGTTGTTCCAGGAGATGGGGTTTGACACTTCTCATTAGAGCCACATTCCTGTTCCCCCAGATCTGTCAGGTTCTCTCGTCTCCTCCACTTGACATGTCTTCACGATCGTCCACTGTCGGAGAGATAATTACGCTGACATCATTTCCATGAGGAAAACTTAGTATATTTTCTTCTCTATGGCACAGTAGACTCTAGCAAATCGCGTCTATTTCGCGATCATTTCGGGATCAACCATCGTAGACACATCAAGAACTTTCTCCTTATTATGCAAAGCAATACTATGAATAAATCGAATAAATTCAGAAGCATTTTCGATATTATAAAACTTATATTGTTGAAAAACCAATCAAACTCTTATAAAGAAGACCTTCCAACCATTGGCTAATTTAACTGAACAAAGCTCAGGGTTCCCATCAGACCTGAGAACGGACTCGACAAGATCACCGATCTAACATCATCATATATAGATTTGAATAGAAATTATATGAATATTTATATGTTTATACTTGTTCTCAATTAAACCGAATCAATCAATCATAATTTTTATGTCATCAACAGACGAAAAGTGCTGCAGGGAAGTCGTCCAACGAAAACTAAACGAAGCTCATTACGGAAAAACAAACATCTCGGGACACAATTTGGACTGATCGACAGACAGACAGACAGATATAACAAGATACGACCGTGAGAGGGGCCGAGCTCTATTAGCTTCCGAAAATCACAGTAAATATATTCCGACAACGAATGGAAATCGAACCGGACGAAGATTAATACTAATGACTTAATATAATAATAATAATACGAGAGAGATGAAAACTTGGGTTCAGCTGGTGAACTTGACATCTGGAGTAGACGAGGAAGGCGAGAAGGTGGATGTGGTTGGGAAGTTGCAGAGTACAACAACTGTATCAACAACAACAACTACCGGGAACACGTTTAAGGTAACTCTCGAGGTTCGATGATTCATAGCTTGAAAACACTCACTCGCACTCAGAAAGACGATGCAGTAGTGAAACCAGAGAGATCTAAAGAAACACGACCGAGGCGAAAGGAAGGCAAAAGAAAACAGCTCAGAAAACTAATAGCAAGAGCAACAAAAAGAAAACAACAACCACTTGGTAAACAGCTGCGACCACGGTTTTAAAACTCGGGTTTGGCTCATTCGATCCACAACAACAGAGGAACAACCAAAACAAAAACAATAACAAAAACAACAACATAAAGAAAACAAAAACCCTGTCCACAACAACGACAAGAGCGACGGCGGCAACTGCTGCGAGCGGAGCAGAGCGAAATCCCATAAAATAAATAATCATAAAGATTTTATAAACAAGTTGACGGCGAGACCAGTCGAAACCGAAACCGGGCAAAGGAGAATCGGAAAAAAAATCCCCCGATCACGTTCCGTGGATTCTGTGTGAGGTTTCTCAGACGATCGGACCCGGTCTTTCCTTCGCTATTCTTTTCTGTTCTATTCTACTGACATCTCTTTCTCACACACACACACATCGCTCTCTGACTTGGCTCGGGCTCTTCCCGCCACAAGGAGTTTCCAGGTAGAGACTTCTTTCTCGCCAGCCCCGCTCGCTCACAGACGGCAGACAGACAGACAGATCGTTCGCCGAGTAAATTACAATTATTTACTCGTTTCTATGCGATGATGACGTTTGCAGGGTTCTTTGTTCTTGCAGCCGGTCCGGTCTACCCTTTCTTTCTATCTGTCTCATACTCTCTACAACGACTGAGTTCGACCTGTACGTCTTGATCGCTGTATTGATTTTGCCGATCTTCCACTCTACCTCGTTGTCTATAATTTTCCGTGCTCGCTTTCTGCTCCAGTTCCAGTTCAACTGGGTCTTCCTGCTTCCCTCGCACCCTCGACCACCTTCTGTTGTACCCGATATAATCTCCGCCAAGAGTTACTGGGGTCCATTGCAGATTATGCTCCTGCTTTTGCTTTTGCCTTTGTGCATTGTTGCTACAGCAATGGCAATGACAGTCGCGTCTAAGGATTCAATTACAGATTTTATCGGGTTTTTATGAAGTCCACTTTAACGACAATCGTAGATATTCGAATGGCGAATTAATGCAAATCAATAGGTTTAAGTGCGGCAGTTACATTAATTTATAATTAATTGCTTGGGAAGGGTTGATACAGCTTACGAAAGAACCTTTAAAGTAACTTGAAGTAGCAAGTTCCATATTACAGATAGTAAATAAAAAACTGCTTGAGAAGTTATTAACCTGAGAAAATCTCCGACTATTTCGACTTGAGTTGTTATGACTCCAGGTTCTAATGGTGCGATGGAGGGTCGAAATTCAATGGCAACTAAAGTTGTCCATTGATCTATCGTGAACAAACTAAGTTCATGACGAAGTGACGAAATTTAATACCCCCAATCTTCGATTATCATAAATTATCCCGACTATGAATCAGGTCTTGGTTTGACTAACTTCGTCAGTTGAGATCTTGCCATTAGAGCTTTCCTATCCATAGAATATTGGATAGTAGACGATTCTAGCACGAGTCCACAGTCCGGCTCGACTGATCAGGTAACGTCAATACCAAATACAAAAAATCTAACCAGGACTTACCACACTTGAGCCGATCGTTAATCAAATCCTCGATCAGCTGCGGACACTCGTTCTCGATGGCGTAGCAGAACTGCTTGAACTTCTCGAATCCGCTCTTGGCGATGATCTCGATGAGGTTGGCGCATTGGGCGCGCAGGACGTCGGCATCGTTGATCGAATGCAAGTCGTCTTTGAGGCCGTAGATGCCGACGCTTTCTCCAACGCTGCCGTTGCCACTGCCGCTGATGACCACGGAAGGCGTGATGGAGCGGTTGTCGCTGACGGCGTGATCGCCGTTGACACTCGCGCACCTTGAATTGGTGGCGCTCGAGCCGGCGATGCTCGAGTTGCAGCCGCCGCCCCCGCTGTTGCCGCTGCCACTCCCACTGCTGATGACCGCACTCAGCTTGCGCTTGCTCAGCGCTCCGCTGGAGGGCGCCGAGGAAGGCGCGGCCGTCGAGAAGTTGGGAAGCTTGAGCAGCAGATCCTCCTCGGACTGCGTGAGCACCGAGTTCTTGACGAGGACCGCCAGCAGCTCGGTGCCGCTCAGGTCGAGCATGATCCGATCCTGGTGGCGCGAGAGTAGGGAGCGCACCTCCTCCTCCTCCTCGCGGGTCATTTTGATCGAGTGCTGTTGTTGTTTTCTGCTTTCTGACTACTTTCTATCTTTCTTTCTTTCGATTACGGAAACTCGGCCCAATCGCTGGGCACTCGGACACTAAAAGGCGCCAGGGGGCACCACCATCGCTAACGGTACAGTGGTGGACACGGGCAGCACTTGCGAAAAACACTCGGTACCTCGAATTCTCAATTCGCACTTTGCAATCACTACGAAAACGATTCTCTCTCCTTTTTATTTTCACTGTTTCACTCGCACCCCCGCACAAATATTCGTAAACAACATCCACAGGCGACTTCTCACTTTACGATTGGGCGTCACGTCACTCGCGCTCTGCTGACGTATATACGTGCTCTACGTTCCGGCTCTACGTGGTAACTAAACCGGCTATCGTAGCGCAGAGCGACGCGAACCCCGTCAACAAAGCAATACAAGCAAAGCAGACACAAACAACAACAGCAGCAGCAGCAACACAGAGTCAGCAACATGGAACTTGGCCGCTGCGTTGAAGGATGCGGGAGGGTGGTAGCAGCAGCAGCAACAACAAACCGGTAACTTCAATGTTTTCCTTCGTCGTCGCTTTCGCATTCGGTTTCACGCGTCCTCTTCTTCTGCGTTCTTCCTTCGACGCTCTCTCGCGGCATGAAACACAGCTAATATCGTAAGAGCTAACTGCTAATATCGTAAGAGCTCTGCCTACGCCGTATATCGTAGAGCGAACCGGTTCCGAGAAGCGCTCGGCTCTCCGCTTACGTCGCCGCACCATGGTGTTTTCGGCGTAATTGCGGAGTTGTGTAGTTTACGTTGTTCGTGCAGCAGAGAACAAGCAAGGAAAACGAAAAGTAAACAAGCGAAAGGGGTGACACAGAGAGAGAGAGAGTTACATAAACGGCGAAGTGTATAGGAAGAGGAAATGCAGAGAGCGTGAAATGCATGCACTGGAAAAGGCAAAGTGCTGGGTCTTTCGCAGGCACAGGTATATGAGCGACAGGGCTGCACCGTCCAATTTATGTCAATGAAATACGAAGGTATACAAGATGTGCGAAACATCTTGTATACCTTAGAAATTAATACAAAAGTATACTTTTAGGAGACACTGGCTCGAATTCACTGAGATTTATGATCGATCTATACTTAAACGGAATAACCATTATAGTTTTAGCGGAAGTTCACAGTATGTCCGGCGCCATTCATATCCTTTCGTAATAAATTTAATAGGCACGGCTTGTTAATCGATGCACGAGCATATATATACGGAAACTAATGAGAAGCCGCCAGCAGCTCCCTTTAAATGAAAACCCCTTAATGCAGCTTCCAAGGTAGCCTTACCAGCAACAACAATACGCTCATTGGATGGTGGCTAATTTGACTCCGTAGTCGACGTTCTTCTAGATTTCCTTTCTGCTTCCCGTCCTTCCTTCATTTTCCCACCTTCCTCGGTGTTCTGTTGTGATCCGAAGTCATTCACTCCGACAACTACTGTTGTCTATGAGGCCGTTGGCTTTTGCATGTTCCATTCATTGGTAGATTTTCTACTGACGGATGCACTTATCGGTGAGTTCGGACCGTGTTGGAAACAAGATGAGAGGACAGAAGAGAGAGATCGAGAGAAAACGGATTTTTGCTCTCACACCTTGGAATCGCATCGAATGCTGGGAACAACAAATAACATGCTTAATTGCGCTCAAACGCACCCTCAGAAGAAGGCACCATCACAGCCCCAGCCGACTACCATCCGTCCCAGTGCAACACATTATTACGGCACATTATATCAGCCGTGTTGTGTTTGCGTAGAGGGAGAGCTACACACGGCTCACAATTAAGGAAGTGGGACGTGTCCTGCGTGGACCGACAAAACAATCACGATTCGACACACAGCGAGCCGGTCGGACGGACAGTGCACCAGACATGTTGCTCGATGTAAAACACTGGCGAATTCGACGATGAGCCAGATTAATTATTGGGATCGAAATTGGAATTACTTTTTCAGAAAAGAAGCACAGTTGATGCAACGGGAGAAACCGAGACTTTGAATTGTTGCCTGCCAATTGGTCAGCTGTCTTAGCAGGCCGTTGTTAGTAAAGCATATTGAAACCATCCATGAGGAAATATATTCAAGAATGAAACCTTAGGAGGGATGCTGATTACTTCGATGTTTTCATAGATGATGGTTTTCAGACCGCTCAGCTCTTATTTTTCTTATCAAAGAGCATCAAAGCATCAACCCCAATTTCGCTTTTGGAATATACTTTTTTTCGCAACGATTACGAAATTTTCATCCCTTTCACATTCCTATTGAAAGTCTCATTTTTATCCTCACCTTGAAATTGTTATCTTGTAGTCACATAGGAATTGTTACATATGGCTATATATTTTCTAGAAAACTCATTATCGGATTATGGATTATGACTCGTCATGAGTTCACTTTGCACATTTGTACTCTAGTGGCATTTCGATACACGGTATTTGCACCTCTACGATCATGTGTGGTTTCCATGTATCAACTGCTTGTGGACAAAGTTAGGCACGTCTAGATTCTCCAAATCACGGTTCCGATGAAATGTGGAAGACACTAACTCTGACACGTTTTGCCGAATCAGAGCCCTTGTAGTGAACAATGGGCTGCAGTCCACAAATTGATGGAGTTGTGAGATGTTTACTGAAAAATTTCCACGACGGACGATGACGTGTTAGGGATAGACCGCTGAATGAAGAGTGGGTGGAGAATCGTTCTGTGTTGCTGCATAAATCAAATCCCCACTAATTCTGCACAATCTGAAGCTGATTTGTGCTGATTACATGGAACTCGTTGCACTTTAATACAGTGTACCAGTACCAACAAGAACAACAACAGCGACATCAAGTGAGACAACAATGGACACAGCAACAACAATGAGCTCAATGAAGATGGAGTCGTGCCGTCGTGTTAATAAAAAGATGTCACAAAGTCACTCCGATTGCTGACGACCATCGACTACTGGGCGGATGGGGATGACAGACGACAGCCTTCACAGGAAACCCATGGAACAACAAGAGCACCGGCAACTACAACAAGAATGACACTTGCAGCGATTGCAATAATGACTGTTAATGATGATGAGTCGGGCGCAGGGTCCTCCTGCATGGGGGAATGATGCATTCGTCCGACGTTTTCTCTCCATCGTTCGAGGAGGTCGACGGTGCCTTGGGTGGGTCCGGATCGACGCGGCGGGGATGGCATTGGACTGGACTAATATGGGTTGGAGTGGTTGGAACGGTTGGATATGACAAATGAGTAGACGAGTTCGGCTGCGAGGAAAATCTGTGCAGGAATCAGGGATGAGCAGTCGCGTTCCTGGGAGGAGAGTCGAGTTTATCTAGACATTATTCTGTAGTTGTGCATTAATTAGAGTAACATGCACAGCACGTTCTATTTGTAGAACATGCCGTGAGCTGGGACTGGGGCCAGCGTCCACAGGAATACGGAAGAGGTTGAATATGTTGGAAGATGACGGCTGCATCGTTATCAACAGCGGTGTGAGGGGGAAGTCACCTGTTCAGAGCGGAATTAGAGGGAATTAAATCTCAAGCCGCGTTGCCAACTACAAAGAAGCTAAGCTAGAAGTACAAGCTTCACGGCGGTTTCTGTCTATAAATATAGGTGGGACCTTTGAAATGTTTGAAGTTATCGCAACATAAATGTTATCATTCGCTTCGTTCTTCGTTTCTTCGAAGGATATTTTACACTTGCCTCTACTATGGCGGTTAAAAAAGTTGAAATAAATTGGTGAACGACCCTGAAATGCATTCTAAAGGTGGGTCAGAGAGAAAGACATAAACAAAAACCGATCTGATAACAAACCCCAAGTAATTGCCACCCTTGAAAAAATTGCAGTCATATACATTAACATATTTAAGTGGCTTCAACATAGGACGAGCAGGAATACTGCTAGTCGACATTTCAATGACTATAAAATCCTTATCTCTGGGATGAATATTCACGGTACTTGGACACGTTTCATTTGCAGGTTTCCGACAGGTGTTTGACTACGAGCTGAAGTCTCTGGATACTTTATCTCCGGCAAGTGATTGGTAAACATTTGGTAATGGAAGTCCATCACAGCACGTGTTGGAATGTGGTTCACGGAGGATAAACATCTGTCTGTAAGGTCCAATAGACAAATGCCACACCCTGTAGTTTACACTCTCCATTGATGTCGCTCGGCTCGCGAAACCAACTCTCCAATATTGGAACACGCACACAAACAAATAGGTGAATACATTGATGAGGAGGAGCAAACACGAGATCGCCGCCGATCTCTCAATCAACCGACCGAAGCCCCGTTACCATTTTACGCTTCTCTCCAACGTAACATAGAATGGACCGCGTAACAAGGACTGGACCCGAGTCGGAGCACCCACACACACAACCACATCGGCCGATGCGAGCAGTTACAGCCGAGTCATGGCCTCAATCAGAAGCAATTTGAACAGCGTCCCGAGCGTTACCAACGGGCTGACGGCACTGAGGAAAAGAATCACCACGTGTTTTCAGCATTGGCGCCGAAAATCGAACGGCTCCAATTCACACCAACGCAAGCAACACCAGGAGGAGCGCTACCAACACCTCTTCTGGAGCGAACTGAGTTTTCACGCGAAGACAACGCACAGCTTTAGTAACTTCAACACGCGCCTCAAGAACCTATTCGCCTCGAACAAGTCGCAGTCGGTTTCCCAACGTCGAACCGGTGCTGGACGCGAGGGCGAATCAGTGGAAATCGTTGCCAAACTACTCTCGTCCACGTTGCTGGCCAGCTTTGCCGTGAAGGAGGAGCGCAACGAGATCGAGATGACCATCACCGACGACACCTTCCTGCAGATACGCGACGAGTATCCCGACCTGGAGGCCGAGATCCGTTCCATCCTCATGGCACGTGCCCAGGAGGGGACGACGATCTCCGAGATAAGAGGTGAGTTTTCTTCCGCTGCCCAGTTCTTTCTGACCCACGTCGACGACGCTTTCAGAGGACTACAAGAAGATGACGGGTCTCAGCTTCCCCATTTACGAGAACATCACCGACTTCCTGCTCTCGATACCGTCGGTGAGTGCGGTGTGCAACGAGCGTGGCACGCGCATCTTTAACATCGTGCCGACGGAGAAGACGAAACATCTCTACAGCATGGTCCTCGAGCAGAAGCCGCAGGTGGTGAGGCCAACCTACACGCAGTATGGAACGAGGAGCAGGAGGTTCGGCAACCGCTTGCGTCCGGCTAGTAGGCAGAGCTACAACAACAACAACACCAACTTCTACAGCCAACATCATAACCAGAACTATAACAACAATTACATCGATGGCCCACTGGCCAAGTATCCGCGGCTGGAGAAGAACAGCTTGCGCAGCGATTCGACCGAAAGTGTGGAGTACAATTGCTACTACGAGGACAATTACAACTATTTGTAAGTTTATTGCGATATATTGACCTCGATAGAGCGATAGTTTAATCTCTATTAATCCTTTTCCCAGGAGCAATCGTTTCCACTCGCAGCAATTGGCGCCCGAAGGCAACTTCCCAGATGGTAACAACAATAACGAGCATGCTCTGGACTCCAATAACTTGGCACAATACAACAACAACAACAACATAGAACAATACACCAACTTGTGTTCGTTTGCCAATCACATTCTGCAGAAGGAGCAACACAAGGAGCTTCCTCCACAGCAGGAGCCGCAGCAGCAGCACCAGCAGCTGCAGGATCCAAAACGAGTCCTCATGAATCCCTTCAGACAGCAGCGATCCAGCCTACCAGGACGAGCCCCTTCGCCCGCGGGCACGAGGAGCAGCCAGAACAACGAGTCCATGTTCACCACAGACTCGGACTACGAGGCCCATCTGCTGGACTTCCCGCTGCTGGGTGACGACTTCTTCCTCTATCTGGCACGCATGGAGCTCAAGTGCAAGTTCAAGAAGTGTAAGTGTCGACCTTTCTTTCCGTATCCCTTTTGGTCCCCCACTCCTGTAACCAATCAAACCGACCTTGTCGATTCGTCTACAGATGAAAAGGTGCTGCAATCGGGACTCTGCGTTTCGGGCCAGACCATCGGCGCTGCCATCAAGCGCGTCCGGAAGATGGCCAACAGTCTGGCGCACCGCAGAGTCATCGTCAACATAGGGTCCGTCGACATAATGCAGGGCAAGCCATTGGTCCAGATCGAGCACGAGTTCCGCGAACTCCTCAACGTGATGCACAAGATCGGCCTCACGCCGATTCTGACCACGTTGGCGCCCCTGGCCAACTACTCGCACATCACACAGATCAAGGACAAGCTGGAGCGCTTCAATCAGTTCATCAAGCGCGAGGGACAGAATCGGCTGGTTATCGATATCTGGTCGTGCCTGGTGAACGAGAAGCGCCACACACTATTCGACTGTTTCCAGAAGTAAGTTGGAGGGATCGAGGGACCATCCATCGAGAAGAACTCTGCTAATAATTTCTGGTTATCTCCCCCGCAGCGAACCGCGCAGTGTGACCGGAGTCGTGGAGCCGTACGTGTTTTGGAACAAGATCGGGAGGCAGCGGGTGCTGCAGCTGATCGAGTCGAATATCGAGTACTAAGAAGAAGAAGCCACTGCCAAAGTCCCAAGGAGCTTCAAATTTCAACCCGGTTGACGAATCCACGCTGTTTTTATTGCTCTTTTAATCTGTTCCCTGTCGTGTGGTCCGTTTATTTTAAATGCCATGTTATCCGAGGCCTCTCTAGTGTAGAAAAGTTATGTGATAAGTAATTGTAGAATTTTTCACTTTATATGATAAGCGATGTAAAAGCCGTTTCCCGTCACTTATTGTATCGCCTCCTCCTCCTCTTACTAAAATAATCGCTTTTTACGTTTTGAATCTGCATAGAAACCGATTATTTCAGTCATGTCCTTCCTCAGATTCTAATTTGTGTGATTCCCCGAATTATTGTATTTTTCGTTCGATCGACGGCTCGTACATAAAATACAATACTTTCCCCATAAGCATTGCAATGTTTATTATATGTTCTTCTCCGAAATCCCTCATTCCTTTGTATATGGGTGCACGATATACACTGGTGAATGATCGATTTCGGTAGCTTTATGTTCTATATGTTGAAATTCTTATTGAAAACCCTTGGCTTGGTGGAATCAATGCCGCGGTTGATTTTCTTTCTTTTCAAGCGCAAGAAAGGAATCCCTCCTAAGCTGACCTGTTTTCTCCTAAGAATTTGCCTCTGTTTTTCTATATTCCATGTATTGTTTAAGTTATTCATTTATATTGCGAACACTATCAGTTAAGTTTTCCATAATTTTCTCATCCTTAAAGGAGTGAAATATGTCTCACTGTTGTCTTTAATTTTTTTGCAAGCACTATGCCTTCAAAATTGGGTTCATTCGAGGTACAACGACTGAACTCAATTCTCGAGCGCATAGTTCCATCTACCTTTTAGTCTAAGTTATAGTTGGTATAGAAATATGTGATGCAATTGTAAATATGAATACTAGATATGATTGTTGTATGTTTGTGCATTGATGTTGTCCCCGTGAAGAGTGTAACAATAACAAGCCACATACGTAAAATCCAAAATATTCTTTCTTTTCTAATAATTTAATGCTGTAAAACCTATAAATGAGAACTAAGTTTTGATGAAGACATTCTCTATATCAAGTAAAATATCGTTCGAAATACCAAACATTTGTACTTTATCTCTGAAATAACGATCTGCTACGAGTCGTATTTTTTTCACTCTTGAGCGATTCGCATTTTTCCATTTTACCTTCGCAACTCTGTGATCGATCGGCACAGCAGTGTGAAACATATTTACCGACCTCATTTCTTTTTCGCACAGCCCATCAGCTGTCAGCAGGGATACCTCGACGAAATTTTTGAGCGAAGTGTAAAAGTAGGAAAAGTGATGTGTTGTGAAGTGATACAATTTTATAAACTTTAGGTTCAAGAACCCATAACCAGGTCCTAATTTCATTAAGGAACAAAATTTCCAATATATATTTCGCATCTGTCCTCAGCAAAATTAAGTGTTTTTCTAAAAAATCGAGTGACGGAGTGTTTTGATCAAAAGTGAAGTGGAACACTTCGATTGAAGTGTCTTCGGCAACCCTGCTCGCCACACAGAAACGATTTTGCTCCAATCGAACTTTTTCTCTCATCGGTCGACGACGTTTTTTTCTCGGTGCGAAAAAATTACATTTTTTAATAAATAATCGAATAAAGACGCGTATTTATTTACATATTCCTTTTTTAATAGAATTCATAGAATATGGCTTCGATTTGGCTCGTAGCGGTGTCTTGGCCGAAATTGTTAACTCAAAAGTTGCTCCAAAGGTAATGAGAAAATAAAATCTTTTTACATAATTGGCGAAATTCGTGTGAAATGGAGGGAGGTATGAAGAAAAAGCAGACAGATTGCACGTAAAATTTCGCTCGAATGTCAAATTGTGGCACCTCTTCGTCTCGCTCCCTGCCGCCCTCTTCGATCAAGTGACGTAACGACTTTTTTCTTCGGAATTTTCGAAGGGGGGACCTCGGCATCGGCATTGAAAAAGTGTATCACGAAATTTGTATTATTTGCGGACGTCCTTGTTGTTGTTACTGTGTCAATTGAGATACCAGCATCGGTGGTCGTCGATTGCTGCTGTCCACTGCCATCGGCCTATCTATTTTTGGATGCAGCTGAACAGTCGCGATCGCCGCATTGACAACCGTGAACATTTCTCCGACTTCATTTACGTGTCCAGTTGTTCATTTAATCTGTTTGTTTATCAATTGGCCGGTCGTCGAATGGAGGAGGGGACAGACAGGAACAAATTATTCACTTGTTGTGGTCTCGTGACATGAATTGCAGGGGTGCTTGTGTCACTTTGAGACCGGCTTAGATCTTCTAGTCTCTTCATAATTTTCTCATCTTTTTTGCTTCACTATTTGGATGGCAATGATAATATAATCTTCATTGATGTTATCCTTTTTTTACAGGTCCTTGGACTGACCAGCGCAGCTTGTCAACAAAAACGTAACTTGAATGTTCAGGAACATGTCTCTTACACACTCCTCAATGAAGCTGGCATTCCGACTCCAAAGTAAGTCTACAGCATACATTGTTAGTAATCTGTAATCTGTCTAAGAATTTGTTATCATAAATCCCAATAACACAGTACATGCAATTGATAAGGTGCGAATGTCCCACTAATCCATATTTTAGCCATTGATGTGTACGAGTTAGTGAGTCACGACTGACTGGCTGGGTGTCCACTATGTAAACAATCATAAATTTAGCATAGATTAAAAATATTACAATAGATAAGTCAGCACTAAATGCCATCTCTCCCAATTGATTTAAATTAACCTTCTCTCATTTGCGTTTGACTGCTTTAAATTTAAAATTGACCTACGTTGCTGTTGAGGCCATTACTGTTGTCTTTATTTATATTTAGCGAAATAAAAACATTTATCGTATTGTTTTTTTGGCAATGCCACGAAATTCTCTACTCGTCTCGCTCTCACGAATTAGCATAAGTTTGATTCTAATATGAGAGAATGTCTGTGAAGTGAATTGACCTTTGGTTTGTAGTACAAATATCGCTTACTCGACTAGACTTTGATTTTAATTTAATTGGCGTGTTAGTTTTATGTAGCGTCATTGAATATTACGCTTATCAGCAATGAGTACTGAGTGGAGTTCAGTGAATCGATGCTACTGAGCAGTTATTACTCTCAGAGTTATTGGCAGATTAGAATCAACAAGATCTTTTTAATTCGATAACATTTAATGCGAGATATGCAACTATGTTACTAGCAGACACAGTTTTATAAAAGTATAGTAAGACAATACTTCAAATAAAGTTAAATATGATTTTGATGCACTGCGTTAAAACCATAGACGGTTTTTATCATTCTTGAAATTCTTATCTAAACCGTATACGTAATTCTATGTTGAAGAACTATTATCTCGTTAACATAATTAAAGGCCTTTATGAATCAGACTCTACCTAAATTTTATTTTAGATTCGGCGTTGCTAAATCCGCAAAGGAAGCCAAGGAGATTGCCGCTAGTCTCAACACATCAAACTTGGTCCTGAAAGCTCAAGTCTTGGCCGGTGGTCGCGGAAAGGGTTCCTTCAAGAATGGACTTAAGGGAGGTGTACGCATTGTATACACGTGAGTTATCAAACTTTTGTGTTATTGCTTTTTTCATTCATTCTTCCCAACATAACCAAATTTTATACTTGTATATTTTGAGCAGTCCTGACGAGGCAGCAGAAATCGGCGGTAAAATGGTGAATCAACTGTTGGTCACTAAGCAAACTGGTGCCGCTGGTCGCATCTGTAATTCGGTGATGGTAGCTGAACGCAAGTTCCCCCGAAGAGAATTTTACTTCGCTGTCATGATGGAGCGTGCCTTTAATGTGAACTTAATTGATTGATAATTAAATTTCCAATTATATTTATGTATTTATATATCATTAGGGTCCCGTCATCATCGCCTCCTCGCAAGGTGGTGTAAACATTGAAGAGGTAGCCGCTGAGAACCCCGATGCCATTGTCTATGAACCAGTCGATATTAAGGCTGGATTAACCAAAGAACAGGCTTTAAAGGTAGTCGAAGCTGTAGGATTGAAGGACAATTCTGAAAGAATCGTCGAAATGCTGATGAACATGTATGACTTGTTTGTTAAAAAAGACGCCCTGTTGATTGAAATCAATCCCTATGCTGAAGATGCCACCGAAGGACGTAAGTCGTCACATGTACCATTAAACGTGGCCTTTAAGATCACATTATAATTCCAACTAATTTAATTTTATTTAATTTAATTTAATTTCTTTCTCATCTTGGATCAAATTCGGCGCCAATGCATGTTTACCAATTGAAATTCTCATGAATAAAATACATCATGAAAAATTATTTCCGTCCACCTTCGAATACTTTGCATCTGTTGCAATGACCCAACAACCTAAATCAATCGATTTTCTTACCAAAAAACAGACAACTGTAAGTAATTTTTACTCCACAAACGTACAGCGTTCTATTGATTAATCTCGTGTCTGGGTTTGCTTCTGATGTGATTAACAAATAATTCGCATTTTCATCTTTGCATTATTATTTACGTTGAAAAAGTGTATGCCCCTAAGTTATTATTTTGTGAATATCATCTTATTTTATCAGCATCATCTTTATATATATCAGTGGTTACAAGCCATAACCGCCTAAGTCTGTTTTTCAAAATGTTCAGGAGAGCAGTTTAAAGTTTCAAATTAACATTGAAACTAATGGAGCTAGGTGTTTCTTTTTTAAATTTTTTAAGGAGTCTAAAAAATATACAGACATGAAAACTTGATAGCGAATAGATTTAGACACGCTGAGCACGATGACACTAAAATCTCAATTTTGTCCTAACTCGACTTAGGCGGTTATGGCTTGTGACCACTGATATATTGCTTTATAGTTTTTAGCACTTGATATAATTTCTCTTATATTACAACAAATCTGCATTAATTTGTTCATTCTTTTCAACAATTTGTTTATTCAATTTTAATAATTTGTATACATAATTAATGACATATACACAAATTAATTTAAATACAAATTTAATATTATTAAACATTTTATTTAACTTTCTATTAAAATTAAAATTTGTCATTGATATGTAATTTGTACATCCTATAATCTGTAATTAATATTAATATATCAATATTTCTCTTTCCTTACCCTCTCTTTCAATTTGAATAGTCTTTGCGTTGGATGCCAAGTTCCGTTTTGACGACAACGCTGAGTTCCGTCAAAAGGAACTGTTTGCGCTACGTGATTGGACTCAAGAAGATCCTAAGGAAGTCGAAGCTGCCAAATTCGACTTGAACTACATCACATTGGATGGTTCGATTGGTTGCATGGTCAATGGTGCCGGTCTGGCTATGGCCACCATGGATATCATCAAACTGTACGGTGGCGATCCAGCCAACTTCTTGGATGTTGGTGGTGGTGCTACTGCCCAGGCTGTGAAGGTATGTTTGATAATTTCAACAATAGTATCACGTGGATTTTACCACCATTATCTTTCTATTATAGGAAGCTTTCAAGATCATCACTGCTGATCCTAAGGTTCACTGCATCTTAGTAAACATTTTTGGTGGTATCATGCGTTGCGATGTCATTGCAGAGGGTATCATTTCAGCCGCTAAGGACTTGAACATTAACATGCCAATCGTCTGCAGATTACAGGTGAATAAATTGATTTGTCGATATTCAAGTTTGAGATTTTACTCCTTTTGTTCTTGTTTAGGGCACCAATGTTAACGAGGCTCGCGAATTGATCCGCCAGTCTGGCCTGAGGATTATTCCACGTCACGACTTGGACGAGGCTGCCAACTTGTCTGTGCATTTGGCACAAATTGTCGGACTCGCTCGCGAAATGAAGATGGACGTCCACTTTGAGATTCCCGACAGCCTCAAGTAGACAGACGTAATCAATGCATATTGTACGTTCGAATTGTTTTTAAAACAAAGAATATACATAAACACAAAGTCATAGACTATTGCGACAAAGTTAATGTTATACATAATATATTTAAATAATCTACAACAAAAGTTATCTGAAACTAAGTCCACACCAAATTAAAAACATTGAAAAAAATAAAAATCGTTGTCTACAAATTAATTCACAATCCCAAATATTTTTGCACTATTTTGTATATAATGTTTAAAAACAATGCACTCTAATTATTGAAAACTCATAACTAAATATATATATATCACACATTAGTCATTCTAATTAAAAATTTCTGCTACATTATGTGCCTTATTTTTACTAATACTGTTCATATTACTATTTTTAGTTGCCTTATCTTTGCTTTTTAATTTAGTACTTCTAAGTTACTGTTTATAGAAGAAATTAAAGAACAATATTTCCTATGGTTTTTTAGTTGCTTCTAAGTACTGTTTTTCTTTTTCCAAACATTTCATTATTTTTTTTAGTTTTAGTTTTTTATTTGCAATCTAGACATTAAATTTTAATTTGAAAAATATTTCCCCACCAGCCAATTGATGCTATGAAGATAGAGATGAAAAAATGAAGAAGACTATTGGGACTTCAATACGAATGAAATAATGACCTACATACATAAATTATACAAAAAACCTCCGCAAACAATTATTTCTAAATTACTGAATTCGAGTAAAAAATAAAAATTTAAATTAACAGAATACTTTTAGGTGGTGTAACTTGAATTTATTTATTACAATTATCTTTGTAACACCATTTGACTTAGAAACGATCCACTAGAGAGAGAATGTGTGCTTGTTCCAATTGCTTCCATTCGCTATCGCCATCATCACCCAGATTTCCAGCATATTCTGGAGATATGTTTTAGGGTTAAATCCAGATTAGTATGTATATATTTTTTAACTTACCTCTCATTATGCTTCGTATGATTTTCATGGATGAACCGCGCAAATTTAAAATTTGGACAACACGTTGCTTCACCGTTTCGGATGTTGTGCTCACTTCCAAAATAATGTAATCTACCATTTGCAGTGTGAATAAACCTCCAGTTAAACGCTTGATATAATTATTGTCTGCCTCCTCATCTTCATCCAAATCTGGATTCTGTAAATATATTGATTAAGATATATGTATTTATAACAATATAATGCGTATCTCAAATTCATATTACTTTGGGATGGTGATCGATTTCCCTGTCGATAGCTTCCACCTTTTCTAAGTACTTTAGATGCAACTCCAGCAGACGATCCACTTTTTCGTGGTCGTTTTCAGAGAATTTTGAAAGTAAACGTTGTCTCTGACCGCCCTTACAGTTTCGCAACATCGAAGCTATCACTGAACAAACATGCTCCTCGTGTTCGTCTGTGGAAAGCAGCCGCTTTTTATTTCTCTTCGGTGTTTTCATAAACAGTGGAAAAATGGTGCGCAGACCCAAAATATCTACGAATTTGTTACAGTTTTCACGACCGTCTGGACCTGACATAGCATGATCTAGCACTTTTAATGATCCATTACGAGACATTTTCTTTTCCCGTAACATTAGGTTCATCAATTGCAAGCCTTCGCCCTTAAGAAAGCGTTCTCGGTTTTCTTTGGCCATTAAAGCAGAGCAAAGGCAGTTAAATAGATTCTCCATATATTCCTGTTCTTCAGTACTGGCAGGATCATGCCGCTTGTAGATAGCCAATTGCTGTAACAGAACGTCAATGCCATCGATTGTTCCCAGAAGCAAACGATTTTCATTATTCGTTTGGATGAGTATCGAAAGTATTTCACTGCAGTACAATTTATTGGGATCAAATGGTGTTTTTTGCTTAAGTCGTTTTAGAATCCAAGCAAGCAGCCCCTGTTCAGCTGCTTCACGTACTATTTCACTGTGCATTTCCGTCAGATTTTCCACAATCGCCAGCGAGTTGTGCACTCCGTCAGCCTCTTCTTTAACATGCTCGTTCAGACGTTCGAGATTTTGTACCAGTAAGGCGCAAACTTGTTGCTTACGAAGAGCTTCGATAAGCACCTCGGCACCTTCGCTACTTTCACCTAAAATAAGATATTTATTATATTTTATAAGCAATTTTTCTACTTGTGTGGATATTACCCAATATATCGACATCAGTGACCTCTTGCAGCAAATCCACTACAGCTACGGCGACATCGGTGTTGGGATGCGCCAACAATTCCAGTAAACTGGGTATGCCATGCAGTTCGACCAAAATGGGATACAAATCCGGCACCGTAGCAACTGCTTTTAGTTCCTGTATCACCGAATGCAATTCCAGTTCCGAGTCCATAAACTTTTCTGGATTATCGGGAAACTTCATACGCATTTCTTGGTTTTTCAGGTTGCGTTTCTCAAAAACCAAAATTAACTTTTTCAGCCCGGCTTCATCTAAAACATCGCCTTCCGCTTCTTCATTCTGAACATATTTCAATATATTCAGGCGTTCCTGCTCAGTTAGTTCCATATCGAGAGCGGCTAGTGGGAGAGTTGTCGCCACTGCCTGGGGTTTTACAAAATCGGCCGCCTCTTTAGCCTGTGCAATACGTCGCATGCGCTTCGCCTTGTCCAAGTCTCGTTTGGAACTCGGTGCCGGGTCAGGAGTGGCGGGGTAGTCATCTTCGTCTTCATGTGGTCGCTTCGGTGTTTGCTCCGGCTGCGAAGATATACTTGAGTATATGTTCTTGGTTTCCACCAAGTTAATTAATTACCTTGAAGGATAACAGCTCTCCAATGTCCATTGCGTTTTCTTATTATTATATATCTTTATTAGTGTTTTATCGCAAACTATTTCTTGAATATTTTGCACTTTTGCTAGAGATGGTGTGGTGAATTTTAAGGAAAATAAAACAATTGTTGATAAACTTCAACAGAGCTGTCAAATCGATCGTCGTGAGACCACGGTTGCCAAATGCACTTCAACCGAACTTCACTTCACTTTGAGCCAACAACCCTCCATCACTCCATTTTTTTTTAGACTTAGGTTTTCTAAAATATAAGGCTAATGTTTATCTTTTTTGGATTTGTACAGAAAATTTATGCTTTTTTTTTGCATCTTTACATTAAAGTTCGTAAACACTACACTAATTCACTTTCGCGACATCACTGAGCCGTCCGTGAACATAGCCACAAAGACTTCCAGGAACGGAATTTAATTCTCAAAAAAATCAGGGTGAATCAGAATAACAAAAAGTATAATACAAATTATTTTACATAATTCTGCTCAATTTTATATCAAATGACAATATAAGATACTTGCCCTACAGCTCCACTGCCTGACTTGTGGGTGAGCTTGAGTAGTAAAATATGTTTTTGAAATTTATAAATTTATTCGAGATTAGAGCTTTATCAGAGCTTTCTACCGTAAACAATACAAACCATTAACTCAACATAAAACTCTGATTTCTTTGTTGTTCGTCGTTCTAAATCTTAAATTGCGACGGTTTAATTTATTCGGTTTTTCGAAAATGTACATATCATTGCGTAAATCAAGGGAAATGTCTGACCTGGGGCCTAGTCTCGTTCTGTGAAATGTTAGAAATCAGTGTCCAAAACTTTTGATGTGGTAAGTTCAGTTCATCATTGTTTAAAATGATTTAATCGCGATTTCACAATTTCCCATAACAAACTATTTGGTCCATGCGTATTGCATTGTCTTGAGTAAACGACCTTGAAATGACATACATACGTATGTACATAACTTGGGGATCGCGGGATCTTGATGAGTTTGGAAAAATAATAGTTAAAAGTTAAAAATGTACATAACAAAAAAAAATCGTCCTTTTATTTTTATTTTATTTATTTATTTTTTACCTAGGCGCATATCAAACGCTTAAAATCTGAGGGATGAACAAAGTATTTCCGTATAAATCAAGGGTAACTCGTTAGAAATTAAGTTAGTTATTCTATATTTACTTCTCCATATAACTTCAAATGAGAAATGATTATTTATATCATCGGTTTTGAGTTAAATCAGTAGAAAGATTCCATTTTTCTGGCTTTAAAAAATAGAGTCTCTATTTTACGTACTTTTTTATTTTGTACATAGAAATTACTGCAAAATTCTATTCAAGAATACCAATCTATTGAGACTGATGAGGAAACCTTTATAGTGGACAGCTTTAAAAAATACCGGACACGCAAAAGCAGATTCGAAAACCTTAATAGAGATGTGCTATTAGTAGAGGAAATCAATAAAACAAACCAAAATGTAAGTGCAATATATCGGATTTTAAGTTGAATAGACCTTCGTGAAATTTAACGTAAAAAATTAAAAAAAAGAAAATACTTGAAGACTAGTACAAACTACGATCTGACGCCATGTCGGTATTCGATTACGACAAAGATGTATTTATCGATGCCTACAAAATGAGTCACGGGCCGTACAGAAGTTTTATTCAATATATTTCTATAGGCCTTGATGTTTATTTGTATAACTACCGTCAAATTGAAATACTTCAAAGATGTAATAGGTTTATTCTACTCATTAAATATAAACGATACTGGCATTGTGACAAACCTAGAATGTACATCAAAAACAATTTTACAATATTCTATAGTCGTAAATAAAATAAGCAAATATTTACTGTTGCGGATAGAATATTTTCGAACCATACTATGTATGACATTGGAAAATATTTGCATCACATTCAAGAATTTTGAAATTAAAATAAACTAAAATGGCCAATATGCAAACGGTTTATAACAGATGTAAGTTTTGCTATAATTGGAGCTATTTTAAAGGAATGTAATCAAATGGATTTCGTTTTGGATTATTTAAAATCCTGCGAATATTTGAACAATCCCATGAAAATTATAAAATTTTGAATTTTCTATGAAAATTATAAAATTTTGAATTTTCTATGAAAATTATAAAATTTTGAATTTTCTATGAAAATTATAAAATTTTGAATTTTCTATGAAAATTATAAAATTTTGAATTTTCTATGAAAATTATAAAATTTTAACTTTTCAATGAAAATTATAAATTTTTGAACTTTTTATGAAAAATCTCAATTTTGAAGATTTTATAAAAATTCTCAAAATTTTCAAAGATTTTTTGAAAATGAGTAATTTTTGAATTTTCCATGAGTATTATCAAAGTTTAAATTTTCTATGAAAATTATAAAATTTTAAATTTTCTATGAAAATTCTCAATTTTTGAATTTTTTATGAAAATTCTCAACTTTTGAAGATTTTATGAAAATGAGTAATTTTAGAATTTTATGAAAATGAGTAATTTTAGAATTTTAGATGAGTATTATCAAAGTTTAAATTTTCTATGAAAATTATAAAATTTTAAATTTTCTATGAAAATTCTCAATTTTTTAATTTTTTATGAAAATTTAAACTACTCATGTAAAATTCTAAAATTACTCATTTTCATAAAATTCTAAAATTACTCATTTTCATAAAATCTTCAAAAGTTGAGAATTTTCATAAAAAATTCAAAAATTTAGAATTTTCATAGAAAATTTAAAATTTTATAATTTTCATAGTATATTTAAAATTTTATAATTTTCATAGAAAATTTAAAATTTTATAATTTTCATAGAAATTTAAATTTTCTATGAAAGTTATAAAATTATGAAAATTATAAAATTTTGAATTTTTTATGAAAATTCTCAATTTTTAAAGATTTTATGAAAATTATTATATTTGGAATTTTCCATAAAAATTATATAATTTTGGAATTTTCCATGAAAATTATCAAAATTATCAATTTTGGAATACTACTAGTACTACTATTTTGCTGTTCATATCTGACCATCCAAATTAAACAAACGTTATTGATTTTTTAAAAAAGGGTATTTATTTATAAATTAATACAAAAATAATAATTAAACTAAATAATGAGAGCGAAAGGAAGAGAAAATAAAGTTTGGAAGCCAGTTTCGTTGCTTCCAGTATCAGAAATGAACACATGCTGTAGATTCAGTTAAAAAAATAAAGCAGATCTTCTTGAGAAAAGAGAAATTTTTGAATAATTTTCAACATTTTTGGTCTGGCTCAAAATTGAGTTCCCCTAATGGCGGAACGCCCTCAGGTCCACCTTCGTCCCAAACGCCCCTCGTTTAGACACGGAGGTTGGGGTTGGTGTAGCGCACGTACTTCAGCAGGGCGTCGTTCTCCTCGCACACGAAGGACTTCTTGTGGTGGCAGGCGACGTCGTGCCAGTTGACGCCGTCGTTGTAGAACTGGTTGAGCAGGGCCAGGCAGTTCTCGGGAGCGCCGTTCTGCTTGTACTCGCGGTTGTCGGGCTGGGGCAGACCAATGCCGCCGGTGTGGGACCAGTCGCCCTGGGAGCGCTCGTTGGTCGGGGCCAACTTCTGGAGGGTGGCGGTCCAGAACCAGCCGTTGATGTTGGTGGGCTGCAGGTCGGGGCGGTCGCAGCCCTTGAAGTCGCAGAGACGGCCGCTGGTCCAGATGTATTTCACCTGCAAGTAGGGAGAAAATCACTATCAGTCCAATGCCGAAGCTAAAACAGTCAGCAGATGAACGAAACGAACGACTTGAGGCACGAACTACCCCTAGTCGCATTCTCCTGCCAATCAACCGCGTAATATACTTCGGTTCCATTAACGAAGAGAAATTCGCTCGTTCATCGGAATCGAAGTTCAGAGGTAATATCCACAACAACAACTCCAACAGTATTAACTATCGGCGTACTAGAATATGAAAAAAAAAAAACTACGAGAAAAAATGCGCTGACACCGATTGGTACCGGTCACAACGGTGTGTTTGCTTCGGTCGTTTTTCGAAATTCGAAAAGAAATTTAAACGCGCATGAGGTGTTAATGAAGAAAACGAAGGAGAAGAGGAAAAGGCTAAAAAACCGTTAACACGAAACACGCCCATAACAGCAACAACAGCCACAATTTGTACAATGACATCGTTTGTTGACGTCCAAAAAAGCATGAAAACAGTGCGCGTTGTCGTTGTTGCTGTTGTTTGTTGGTTCCTGTTGTTGTAAAAAGCCCACCAGCTTAAGTAAAACCGAAATTGAACTGAGCCTCAAAGTGGCAGAAACGCGGCTCGAATATTTTTCACTTTCTCCGCGCTTGGATACTGAAATGTGGTGTATTTTGGGTCAGCGCTCTACAAAAACAACTGATGACTACTGATGCAGCCCTTTAAACCCTCCACACAATCAGGGAATCCATTACAGGGGTCTTCTAATATGATATGATATCTATGGATAAATCACGCCCAACAGGTTTGGAGTCGGAGTTTGTCTTGCTGGCCAGTTCGGGGGAAGTGGAAAACTTTCCATTTCCAAACCATTTCATTGTAAGATAAACAAGGAAACGAATGAATCAAGCCACAGAGGGCCAAGCCCACTTAAAACTCTTCAAGTTTGATTAAACATAAACTTGAACCCAATAGAAATTGAGAACTAGTTTGAACCTTCAGTCGAAGAAAGTGGGTTAATGCGTCTGAGGTTCTTCGATCGCTAAAGAGTCTGAGGCGTCCGCATCCAACCCTTCCCTCAGTTGCGAAGTGGGGTGCAACAACCTGAAGTTTCCCCCTAAATTTCTTTTGCTCTGCTGCACATCGACAGAGATGGCGAGATTCAATCACATTACACAACATTGCGTGCATCTCCGTGGCTTTCTTCCAAATTCACGGCTCTTTGTTTTGCAGTTTTGTTTTTCTGCTTCACCAGCAACGGCTGCAAATTTCACAGCGCCGTTCCGATGAATGTGGCTGACACAGCCATGCGGCAGAGATGGTCGGGGGGGGGAAAGTGCCAGCAATTGTTGGCTGTTGTGTAATCCGTGGCCAAGTCTGCCTGGAGGCGCCCCTGCCCGCGGCGACCGGAGCGACGAGCCACCAGCAGATTTGCATTGAACTTCAGAGACACGTTTTTGCGATTTGCGCGAGGTGAACACTTCCGGACTCCATGGCGCAGATCGCAACCTCTTCTTGCCATCGACACCACTCTTGCCACAACATTCGGTTGTCTTTTGCTTTAAGACTCAGCCATAGCCTGGCTTGTGAATGTGCTTATTTGGAGACAGGGGGAAGCTTGCAGTGAATGCAGTTTGGAATGAAAACACTTCAGACATGGTTAGTATCGATCGCCTCTAGTGTGAGTAGGAAGTCATTTACTGATCCTATTTCGGCGATCGCGAAACTATGCCTTATTTCTCCCTCTCCAAGAGTGCAGGCATCAGTCATTAATCTGGTTTTTTTCTCGAAAATATTTTCTCCCCACATACTTAAGATTTTCCCTCCATTAGGCTGAAGTGCGGCGCGCAATTTCAAAATAACTGACCTATCGTAAGATCGCTATTTAAATTCAACTTCAGCCATCGTCTCAGTCACAACCACCGCTCATCGGATGCCAACAAATGTCCGTCATTAAGAAATTATGTTAACGACGCTGCTGGCCAAATCGCTCAAACTGCTTGACGCAAGATCTGGGTCTGGACGGAGTAAATTAATACACGCGTCGCTGCGGACAAAATGATATGCGAAAGTGACATAACCTGCGAATTTCAAAGAAGCTAAATCAATTTTAATTTCATCGCTAAATGCCCTGATGATGAATGAAAACCACAAAGAGTCACTATTGATGGGCCTTTGTCGAGTTCGCGAAACTCCGTTGGCCCTCGACACGGAGATTTCATGGTAAGCAGTCGCCAAAACTAATTTTTCAATCGCCATTTGCTATAGCCATTCGAAACGGTTTCACTTTCGGACCGCTTGAACATTGAATGCCCGATGAATACCCAACAATTAGTCCTAGGCAGGGAGGAATCAGGGTCCCTGGTGGTTCCCGATCTCTCCCAAATAAACTATGGAGAAACTTTAGATGGACGATTTGCCTGCTGTCAAACGATCCTGATTGAAATGTCTTCAGATTTTGAGGGTTCGTTTCCCGAGTCTTTTGAAGAACTCAAGTTCGTCGCTCAAGTCTTTCGTATTCGACATCGCGTTCGCGTCCTCAGTTCATCTTTGGTGTGTGGGAAGTGCTGCACTTACGTTTTCATTGACCACACGGCTCTTAATCCATTCGTTTTCCAGGCTCGTCTCCAGCGACACGGAGTCCATGCAACGTCTGCGGCAGTAGTTCCTGGCGCTCAACCAGTCCTCCTCGACACCCTTCAGGCTGGGGTCGCGCCACGAGAAGAAGTAGCTAGAGGGAGAAACCAAGCGGACGCATGAGTATTATCCACAGAAACTGGGCCCTGCTGATCGGGAGTCCTTCTATGTAGATCTGCGATCAACTGGCGATCACGGCTCATGTCCTTGACTCACCCTTTGCCGTCGGGTGTCTTCTCGTGAATAATCCGCTGGGCGCACAGCTGAGGGTTGGGCGGGTCCAAGACGCGTCCGTTCGAGAACTGCGCCAAACCGCAGCCCAGAATGCTGAACAAACAAACACTTGCCACAACGAATGCCTTCATTTTTCACAACTTCACGCTCTGGCTTCGAATTGATATCCTCACACGGTTTCGGTTTCGTTCGAGACTCGCACCACACGACTCTGCACAGTTGATTTTTGCTCGCACGTCAATCTGAACGCGACGACGGTTTTTATGAAATGACACTGAATTTTTTATGCCGCCTGCTTTATATATGTGGCTCCCGGCGCGTTGTGCATTTGGCTTCGCTGCCGACGCTCTCTCCGGCGCGACGACGCTGCTGTTGCCGTAGCTTCGTTTGCATCTCAGATGGAGTTTGGCGTTGGTGTGTGTGGATGTGTGCAGTCAGTGCCAGTGTCAGACACTCTATTGTTGTTGTTGTAATTGAGTGCTGTCGTCGCTCCACTGGCGGCCGCTGTCGGTACGTGCTGCCGGTGCCGTCGCAGTCAACTTGTTGTTGTCTTTCGTTTTCGCCTCCGCCGCTGCTGCTGGCTTTTTGTGGCTCATCGGTAGTCATCGGCGTAGATTCCAGAGGTTTTGCCCCATTGTCATCATCAGTTTTTGCTTCCTCGCCAGTTGTTGTGGTTTTTAGCAGTTTTTAGGCAGCTTCTGGAGGTTCCTATCAGCATCTCCTGCCCCCAGCTGACCCACCAATGATGTGCCCTGCAACAACTACTGTGGTTTCGCTTCATTGAGGTCGCGGGGTCTTTTCCGGGGGCCTTCGATTCGAGCCCTTTTCAAACATTGCAACCGGAAGATCTTAAATTTAAAGGTGTTTGTCTAAATAGTTCGTATTGAATAATTCATATTGAGAGACCGACGCCCTTCATCTCAGGTGTTTTGCATAACTATTATTGATTTCTAACGTTGGACAGGGAAATCGAAAAGGACACTACGAAATTTTGAATCTTGGTCCACCATGGGCATAGTAGCAAAAGTCCTCACGGGCTTCCCTCAACTCAGGAGCCCATAACTCTAGATATAACGAGCTATTTGGTTCATGACTAAAGTCAGGTAATGATGGTGACTAAATCACTTCTCGTTACTACGCATAACCCATTGCATAAGCGAAGAGTCTGGAATCGCGACCAACCCCGAGTCATGACTCCTTGGACGCAGACTCAGAAACCTCCTGCACCAAGATGCCTTCATTACGTCACGGAGATCACATCACACAACAGCTAAACGCCCAACTGAAGTGAACCCAAGGTTAACGAGAATAAAAAATTTCACTTAAAACTGTAAAAATACAAAAAAAACGGGAGGAAACAAAATGAGGAGGAGGGAAACAAAATAAGAAGGAAAAAATAAAATCAACGTGATAAAATGCAAAAACCTGAAAAACGAACACCCTGAAATCGTCATGTTTCATGTAAAGACATCTTTCACCTGCCGCCGCGCGATGCGGCCATAAATAAAGCCATGTTGTACGTTGTTCGGACCCTTTTTCGCAACTGCGGCGAGATGAATTCGTCGAGCGCGCAGTTGGGTCTCTTTCTTCTTTGGATGTATGTATTTCGATTGAATTTCTTCGAGCATCGGTGTAATCCATCACGTGCTGCCGAACATTAAGGCGTCGTCGCTCTTTCACATGCGATGTCTTCGAAATCTGTCGAACCCACGACGACAGAAATATGCGAATCAGTCATCTGGACAGGCGTCCAGCCACAACAACCGAAACGCATCGCAACCGCCACTTGTTCCGACCAAGCCCATGTTTGCGCCCTCATCTCCTCGGATTCGTTGTGGAATTGTGAAACTTTCAGAAACCCCAAATGAGGTTTTTTTTTCTTTTTGACCAAATTACGTGAGGTTTTTTCCACAACTTGCCGAACCGAACTTTGACCACTTGCCAATGACGCGATTCTACAAATCTTAAAATGGGCATCTATTTCGAGAATTGGCCAGGAACGGGGTCCAATGCACAAATAATTCGTAGCGTGTCAGGTTTAAGGAGGAAGATCAGACATTATGAATACAAACCGTTTGATGTTTTCTTGTTTCTATGAGGTCGAAGATATGAAGCGGTTCAAAGGGGAGTCATTACACATAATTACATTTAATTTAACAACATGCTCAGGGCACTTAAATTCGTAACATGGTATTTTCTACACGATTGGGCTTTATTCGCTGACTCCTCTAACCGCATCTCATTGCTGGCGGCTCTCGAACGTTTGCTGTCTTCCATCGAAGTGTTCGGTAATTTCACTCAATCGAAGTTATTGCCTCGCAAGACGTACTTTCTTTTGTGTTATCTGCTCAAGTTGTTTATTTGTTATTTTACACTCTAAGCTGGGCATTCGAAGCCGAAGTTTAAGGTGAAGCAGGTTTTTTTCTCAGGGACTTGTACATTATTTCGAACGGGGTTCAAAGGTGTGATGGGCGACTTACTTCTGAGTGAGAAATTCGTGCACACTGTTTTTTGAGGATTCGATAACACATGTAATTAAACAAGTTGACTCGAGATGTAAGACTGAAAGGTTGAATGGAAATAAATTGAACCCGAAATATCGGATAGAATACAAAGCTCTTAATTTCGAAGGGTGGTCGATAATTGAGCGAAACTCGAGTGGGGTGATGAATGCTTTCAAATTCAAATCCTCTCAAAAGGTAAGGAGCTGGTCGGCCGGTCAGCCTCTGACGTCATCAGACATACATATCTCTCAGGTGAAGCGCAAATAATGGAGAAAGTTTCCGTTTCTGTTTGAACTTCGAGTTAAGATGGAGTGCGTATAGGCGAAAATATTTCCCAACTGCGGGTTTATTTCGTACCGACCCTTCTGCCCTCCTGCTCTCCTCGCCAAGATCGTGTGGTGTTTACTCTGATATTTGCACGTCTCTGGACTTTCGTTTCACGGCCTACAACTCCAACAAAAACCACCTCAAGTGGCTGCAATCATCCGAACCAACGGTGGCAGCAGCAGCAGAAGACGACCAAGAAACGATGCCTTCCATTGAGCGCCAGGGCTTCTTGAGCCATGGTCGGTGGGGTTGCATACGAGTCCACAGGGATATCAGGGTCACCATGCTCCAACACGCCCACTACAGCTTCCGCCCATTCCGTCCAGAGGAAATGCTTGGAAAAAGAAGCTTGCGAGGGAATTGGAATTGAGTCGATTCCGCAGCGCAAACGTTTGTCATCAGTCGTCTGTCTGTCCGGCGAATGACGCGTCTGTCGTAAACATTGAGCGACAAGAACAACAACAGCGACAACAACAACATCCCAAACAATGATCAACAATCCCAGCAACATCAACATTGACAATCACATCGACAACAACATCGCCATCAATAAAGCTAACCACAACAATAACAACAACAACTACCATAGCATAGGCAATAGGCAATCAAAAATTATGATGTTCGTCTTTGTTGAAATAATATTTCATTTTATGTCTTCGACGTGCAGTGTTTCCAGAAAGCACAACAATAACAACAACAACCAACTATTGCAGTAGCAGGAATAACAACAACAACTGCCATTGTTTGTTTGCACACAAATAATATTCACATTATATAATATTTGGCATTATAGTCACAAAACAATAACAATAACAATGTCAACAACAACAGCAGCAACAACAACATTAGCCACAGCTACAACAACAACAAAGAAAGAAGAGCATAAACGGCGTAATATTGCGTGAGGAGCCCAACGACTATGATTTTTGGCGTGTCCATCGGAAATCCAAATCCAAAATATTTGTCAACCCACAACGTGCAGTAATTTATGTGAGACACCGGGAAATCAATGTAATCGAGGTTTTATGTAAAACGAGGCAGTTTTATGCGTTACAGCCGCGAAAACTGGCCATTTGTTCGAAACGATAGCATTCTTCTCATGTGTCATGTATCACAAAATCTTCAGATAGAGAGTCGGGCCACAACCACTCCGAATAATTCGAAAACCTTGGATTTGGAGAGAGACTCCTCTTCGATTGCTGTAATTAATTAAATGGCACTTCACACCTCATCCAAGGCATCGGCGCAGGCTCTGCGATCGGCCGACTGCCCCCGGGGTATGGAGCACGGCGTCGATTCTGCGCGAAAACTCTCCGGATCTCGTTAATTGAACCAAATATATGCATAGCTTTGGGGTTTGCATAACTTTGGAGCCTTCGGTCATCACAGCTTCATAGCTCTCGTCATTGTTGTTGTTGTTGTTGTTGTCAAGCAGCTATAGTTATCAGATCCGTTAAGTGTTTGCACAAAATCGCGAACATCGGCTCTGGACAGAAATCCAACAATTATGACGAGCGAAGATGAATTTCCATCAACCAGAGTCGGAAAACAAATGGAAGCAAAACATTTACCAACAATCGATCAATGGTTCGTGGTTACTTTTGGGATGGGAACGAATGGTCTGGGGGGACCCTCAGAGAGACCGCAGAAGTAGGGAGCGGACAGCATGACGGAGCGGAAATCATGCCGACAATTGGGCAACCGATCATTGGGCTGAGGTTAAAAACCATGTTCGAACAAAAGCATCTGGAGGCGCCACTTGATTGAGGCTGCAATTGTCCGCGCCTCAACGAGCCACATGCACATTTATTTCGATGGCTACCATCGGATGATGTGAACCGATCGTCGATCGGCCCATTGTAGTGGTTCCTGGGCTGCAGCGAGACAAGACGACGACGGGGTTATTAACAATGTGCCCGTGATTTTCACACAAATGCCACAGTTTGCCTCTCGGCGGCCGCCCTCTCGTCACTCCGCTCCGCTCCATCTCCTCTCTTCACTACTCTGCTGACGCAACGCATTTCGAGAGATGGTCAATTGCAGCATTTGGGAAATTACTCAACAGGTTTCTTGGGCTCGTTGCGGACTGAGCGGCGGAGGTCTTGGTTGCGACCCCAGATGTTTATCGAGTTGGGGGAGCAGAGGTCTCCAGCGAATCTTCGGACGCATTCGCATCGAAATCGGTGCAAGTGCTGGAGCTGACCTCAGCACACCCTGGCGTCTCAGAATTCTCCGCCCAACACCCCCTCGCGGCGACGTCAATCACGCTTCGTCGTCGTCGTCTGCTTTGACCTCGCACGGCATCGGACTCCACTTGGAGTGAGTCCAAAAATTCTACCGCGAGGTGAGGAGACACATTAACATTAACGAAATCGACATTGAACTTCGAGCGAAAATAAACTACAAATGAATTGGAATTTGCGAGCAAAAACGACGACACTTGGCAGCGGAGTTGGAGCGCCGGCCGGATCGAGGTTCCCCCCCGACGAGGAGCATCAAACGAATCCGGCCGGAAGTGGCGACTGCAGACGTGTCCTCCATTTCGGAGCATGAGAAGCACATTCGATTCTCCAAGTGGATTCGCCGAGGTGTCCACGAGCACGTCTAGAATATATATTAAGCTGCCCTGGCCGCTGTGCTGGGGCCATTAATCGACGTGCTGCGCTTATTTGTCCGGTACCAAGGCGAGAGAGCTCCGAGGAGTCGTTAAAAAAAATTGATTTTGACTCTGCGCCAGATCGTTCGTTCGGCGATGTCGCCGGCGGCTGAGTTCATAACTTTAATTGAATATCGTCTCATCGTGGTTTACATAATTACATTTGAATCGGTAACCGATCGATAGTCGAGTACAACAACAACAACAAGCGGACTGACTACAATGATGACAACACAAATGAAGCACTTGAGCCGAGTGCGAAGTTTCAGTTAATTGCTCATTAACATGCAGTGAACATGGGCCAGCGACGACGATGTGGCGAGTGCCAAATGGGCGGCCAAGTGACCGACCGACCGTCCACTCTGGACAGAACCTTGGCCTCCAAAGCCAAACTTGCCGCTTCAGCTTGAGCTTGAGTTGCCACAAGTGGTGTGTGTGTGTGTCGTTGGCGTGGGGGAGGAGGACTTGGCGCATGGACGATTGACTAATCGCAACCACCCCCACCAACCGCAACCGCCAGTTGGGAGAAAGTTTCGCACATGGAGGGTCTGGATCCGAATGCGTGGGTCCCGACCCTCGCCGCTCTAAAAACTCCACGCGAAATTACATGGTAATGGGGTACTTAAATATGAATTGTGGACTATTGCGGCTTGTTCTCACTTTCGAGACATTAAATCCGTGATCACAGAATGTTGGTACTTTTGGTACTTCTACTCAAAGTAATCACCGTGGTAATCGGTGGAAAGTCTTCGGCTCTTAATGCGTTGCGCCGTAATGCGACTTTAATATCCGGATGCTATCCAGAAATTTGGGCACACATTATCTTTGGGCGGCATTTACCACCATCACCTAGCGTACCAAACATGCACAAAATCCAGCGACAACCGCAATTTGGATTATGTTCCCACAAAAACACAACTCATTAAATAGCGCCTTTTGTGCAATAAATGAGATTCATAAGATGGGAAATAGGCGTGAATCAAAAGTTGGTGAAGTCTTGATTATTGGCATCCGGTGCAATGGGTCTGTGGAGGAGGCAGGAAATCGATCGACTCCACGACTAATTTGAAAATTCACACGAATCTGACCATGGCCCAATGTACGTCCACGAATAAAGAAACTAACAAAAATTATCGCTTGGTAATAAAATTTGAACTACATTTAATTTGACACACGATTCTTCCATTGATCTTTAACCTTTAGCCATGAAAAATAAACAAAAAATAATTGTTTTTCAAATATGAATATTCATATGAAACAATTCATTTTTTTTTCTGCAAATGTCGATATATCTTCCTGTAATTTAGATAATATTTTTAATAATTTATGGTAATAAAGAATAGTTAATTCGTGTTAAATACACTAATTCTGTTAATTATTAATGTGAGTGATTGAATGTTTGACATATAATAATTATATATATAATTTTAAATTATTCAATATTTTTAAAATCAGTGTTTTAACTGAAGCAGTTAAAAAATTTTCATATTTTAGAACGATTTCAAATGAATGAAATTAATGATAAAATTATTAGTTTTCAATATTGAATCTTTTGATTGTTTTATTTTATCACTAGTATTAAATTTGTTTAGATAATATGATTTTCATCGATTTCACATCAAAATAAAGGTCCACTAAGTTGCGGAACTCGGTATAATGATATAAGGCAGTAAAGCGAAAGGTGCTGCATTCACTTTTTTATCAATTCCTTTACATTCTCATACAAAGCTCGTCACTACAAGAACTTCAGAATAACCAATAAATACTTTTTCGTCGGTAATGCAGTTTTCTCAAAAATTGTGCGTCAATTATTGACGGATTAGGGTTTGGACTGTGAGAAACAGAAATACTACAATTTCAGTGGCAAAAATCGTAGTAGGCGTCAAATTTCCGAAATAGATTTAAAAAAATGAGCAAAAATATCATATTTTTTAAAAAGTATTAAATTTTGGACTAGAATTATAAGAAATATATATGAAAAAAGACCATAACATAAAGAAATCGTACTTAAAACTAATTTCGAAAAATCGTAGTAGACTAAAATTCGAACGTAGTGGCGGAGTAGATTTCAATATTCTCCAAAAGTGAACCAGATCAACTACCAACGTAGTACAGTACAAACCCTGATTGTCATAAATTCGCGTTCTGCGCGATAAAATTCTTATTTTCACAATATTTAAGAACATTCCGAAGAAGAATTGTTGAAAAAGTGCAAAGAAAGTGTTTATGCAAGAATTGCATATAAAATTCAATCAACGAACAACTGAATTTATGCTTAAAAAACGTTTTGAAAGTTTTTGGAAAAAGTTTCATCATCGATCGACTTGACAAGCACACCATCGGAACGACATGGGACGCCGCTGCTGCATCGAAGGCTGCAGCTCCAGATCAAATGCGAAAGAGCACAATGGAGTCACCTACCATTCGTTTCCTCTGGATGCGAACATTCGGGCCATGTGGATGAAAAATGCTCGTCTGCAAGCCGACCGCAATATCACAAAGAGCGTATTGGTGTGCTCGCGACACTTTCGTCGCGCCGATTTCCAACCCATGAAGAGCGGCAAGTACTTGTTGAAGCAACGAGTTTGCCCCACGGTCTTTCCTTGGGGTAAACTGGACGCTGCTTCGATACCAGACGAAGATCCGTCGTCCTCAGGTTCGGCTACGGGTTCAACAACTCCAGCTCTGAAGACATCAAGTGCTTCCGAGGCAGCCACAACAGCCACAGTGGAAGCGACAATTGCTCAGATTTTTGCGGAGACGGCGGAATTAAATGCTGCAGCAGGAATTAAACCTCCTCCCGAGGCCGATCCCATTTTGCATCTTCGAAAGCGTGGGTCCGCCGAGCAATCTGGTGGCGAAGAACGCCCCGCAAAACATGCACGTAACACAGCGGATTCAACATCAACTCCCGTTAACGTGATTGGAAGTACAAAGTTTGAACCTGTCACTCTCTTCAATCCTGGAGCTCGCTTAGAAGCCCAAGACTTTGATGGCGTTTGGCATGCGGCACGCGTTGTCGAAGTGGACATGGACGATCGAGAAGTTTTGATTAAATTCGAAAAATCTGGAAAGAGTAAATCTGCTGCTATAGGTTCAGAGGAATGGATCCCAATGAATTCCTCGCGTCTGCGTCAAAAGATTTCAACCAAACCAGTCGTCGTTTTTGAACTTGAGGATAAGGTAATGGCACGTTGGACTGGTCCAAGACGTTTTCCGGCTACAATCAAGAAAATTCTCGGCAACGACATGTACGAAGTGCTTTTTGATGATGGCTTCGTCAAGAACGTTCGTGCAAATCATATGACCAAAGTATCACAACCAACTGAAGTTGCGCTATCCACGGAAGTAGCACAACCAGCAACACCTTCCCCCGTGACTCCTCCAGCTGCCACTAAGCAGAAAAAATCCTCACCGGCTGCAACAACACCAGCATCAAAGCCCAAACGTGGCTCAGCAGGAGCACGAAAAGATTGGCCTTTATTGTCAATGGACAAGTTAGATATGGGTATGTACAGTGAGTGGTTTATTAGCTTGAGATATTAACATTTAATTTATATTACAGCTTCGCTCAACCTACCGGATATTCCCAAAGATGGTGAATGGACATGCCATTGGGTAAATGATCAACCTATCGGAAAGGAAGGTTTTCTAATTGTTGGTGAGCACAAGAAACCCACCGTCATTGTAGAGGATTGGCGTCTACCACCCGGCTGGGTTAAGCACATGTACCAAAGATCGAATGTTCTCGGAAAGTGGGATGTGATACTCGTTACTCCTAATGGGAAACGGTTCCGATCAAAGGCCGACCTCAAAGTGTTTTTAGAAGAGCAGGGCCAGGTGTATAACCCGGATATCTACGATTTTAGCATTCATCGTCGTCGGGCGAAAGACATTAACGCATACGCTTTCACAGACGATTATACCCCTCAGCCTCCTAAACCTAAAGCTGATACTTCTTTGTCGTCCATCGGAACACCGATAAAATCTTTGGATATACCCTTAGATGCTTCACCGCAATCGACTGCCGCAGCCCTGGTGTCTACTTTGACTAATAGCGGCACATCGCAGTACATTGAAACCCCTGTTGCCACTCCTGTTCCTCCCATGGAACTAATGACTCCCACGATCGACGTAAAACAGGAGGTTGACGGAGTAGTCGAATCTGCTGCAGCTGCCCCTCCAACAGATACTACAACCAAACCTGAAGAAGATGGTTATGGTAAATTTTTCAAATAATACTGAAATATTTGGTTTTAACTTATTGTACATCCACAGCTTATATTGGCGGGTTGAAAGTTAAAATTGTGGATAATCTTTTCCGTTGTCCTCAGGAAGGTTGTACGAAGAATTTCCGCAAAGAGAATCACTTGCAGATTCATGTCAAACATTATCACCAGGACCTAATAAAGTGAGTTGTCATAATATGAAATTATAAATATAAACTATAAATAAAATAACTCCAACCATTTCTAGGTTACTTGGAGCATGTCCCAAAATGCAAGAGCTTGCTGAGAAACGATCTCTTGGTACGCCCGACTCAAATGAACCCCATCCGAAAAACCAAATTTCGAACCAACAATTCTTCGCCAAGTTACATCAACAAGACTTGCAATCACGTTCACATCGAAGATCAGTTGGAACTACGTCGGGAACTACAACAGGTTCTCCGACAACCGGAGATGCACAGGTCACAGAAACACCTGTTGTTGATCCCGAAGATAACAAATCATCACTTTCTGGCGATAACTTGGTTACAATTAAAACTGAGGAGAGCAACAATGATGATAAGCCTAATGTGGAAGGAACAACAGGAAGTGCTGCGGTCGCTGATGCTTCTTTAATTAATACAACAGCAGACAGTTCGATGATGGATCTGTCGGTAGCTTCTTCTACAGCGGAGGACTCTCCAGCTGACCAATCCACAGCATCAGTAGTCCATCCAACGAAACGTTCGCGCTTCTCACCAAGCAAACGCACACCGGGTTCACGGAAGAGCAATCGGCAGCGCACAACCAGAAGATATTTAACTGCAGCGCAGGCTACTGCTGGAGCCCCATTGCCTCCCGTGGTTACTGCCGACAGTGCCAACAACAGTGCTTCTGGTATAAGTGTCGGAGATTTCGAGGAAACTCGTCATTCTTTCAATGCTACTCCTGATGCCAAACCGTCCGACACAAATGTTAATGCAAGAAAACGTAAAATGATGACAGTCATTGCTGCTCCAGCTACTCCACTCAGCAGCTTGGACTCACCGGTTACGGCCGACTCGGGTTCCTCCTCATTCCAACCGTTGCATGAGGAACCCAGCAGGGTGTCGGCAGCAACGGTGGTGGGCGGTCCTGCGCAATACATAAAGGAAAACGGAGAATTGATCAAAATTGTTCGGATGCGACAGGAGGAAATTATAAATTGCTTGTGTTCCTATGGCGAGGAAGATGGTCTTATGATTCAATGCGAACTTTGCTTGTGTTGGCAACATGGTATATGCAATGGGATTGACAAGGAATCGGATGTGCCGGAGAAGTATGTCTGTTATATATGTCGCAATCCGCAACGCGGTCGCGAATCTATGCGTTACAAACATGACCAAGATTGGCTCTACGAAGGCAAGCTTCCGGTTGCGAGTTATCATAATCCCAATCCCGACCACTTGGCTCGTTTCGAGTTGCTCAAGAGGTCGCATACGCTAACAGGAAATCTTGTGGAGTTAAAGCGCTTCATGCACTCATTGCGTGTGAAAATCAATATTGCCAACAATAAGGGACATCCAAAAATGTATTTATGGGCAAAAAAATGGGACGAAGATGAAACCAAGTCCGAAGTTAAAGTTGAAGAGGAGGAGATCAAGATAGAGACGTCCGAAGAAACAGAGTCACAGAAAAAAGATGCAGAGTCTGGCAGTGATAAGGACACTCAGGACAGAACTTCTGACGATTTAGCGTCAAAGAAGATAAAATCTGAACCTAGTACTCCTGCACGACTACCAGCTATGCCGAACATACCACAGCCGGAGGCTCCTATTGAACCAGTTGAGTGTCCAGCATCGTTTGCTGGAACATATTAAGGTGCAACAGCGAAAAGTCATGGATCGCTTGGCCAACATTGAGACAGAAATTGATGGTGAGTTCACAGATTAAATATTAATGAAGTGTGTTAATTATTTCACCCTTTATAGACCTGGAGAAATTGGACCATCTTCCCGATCTGAAAAACACTGATCTTAGCACCACGAAAGACGTCATATCGTCATTTATTAAGGAACTGGAAATCATGAAGCAGATTGCTAATGTCAATGCTTTGGAGAACCTAAAGCAATCGATGACTGACAATCCACCAATTCTTATCAAGTGAAGGAACATTTGCTCGTCATTGTGGAGATTCGTTTTCATTATCTAAAACTTTAATTAGGTATAGTTCTTTCTGAATTATTTGTTTGCCTGTATATGTATAGCTACATTAAGTGCTAGGATCACTTCGAAACACAAATAACTTATGTTCGTTTGTAATTAATGTGCATTTATTACATGAAATTGAAAATAAATTACTTTCGAAGGGATGAGTGGAAACAAATGTTGTTTACGACCCCTTAAAACAAAACTACCAAAAGTACTTGATTTGAGTATAAGAAACCACAAAATATTAAATATAATGATTTATAAGAATTATAAAATATAAACAAAAAAATTAACAAAATAATTTTTTGTTATTTAATATTTTTCGAAAAATTGGTATTATCAGTGTATATATTTTCTGAAAGATCCATGGATTCAATTTTAATTTTTTTCGGTTCAAAATGTACCAAATCAGAAAATGTTGTACCAGTGAAAAAAAGTGAAAAAAATGTACCCATTTTGGTACAATTTTACCAAAGTGGCAACTGTGAAAAAAGTCGAAAGTGTTACCAACCACCACGAAATTCATGCTTTTCACAGAACTATAAAAGGTTTCATTCAAATATATTTTATAAGATTTTATTATTAACACAAACATTTATCATGAATACAAAATGTATTAATGATTTCCTGGTGCTTCTTGAAATATTAACTTGGCAAGTCTACCCGACTTTGCAAGTTGTGTCAAACTGACAGCGCGTTCTGAAATACAGTTGGCAATTAGTTTGTGCCCTTCAACGGCGAGCTGTCATCGGCGACAGCGACTGAAGGCAGACAGTTGACAGAAAGATGGCGTCGTGTAAACATGAATTGTCGGAAGATTGAACCCGAAACTGAATGGGGAAACTAAATTTCCAAAAAATTACGGAGAATTAAAAAAAACCTGTTAAAATATAAGCCCAAGGCAAATGTCAATAATTAGTTATATGCAGTGCGCTCTAGAAATTGTTAAAATTCCGTATAATGTGCGACAATTCGGTGGAAACGATGTGCGGGAATTGAATGTTTACGAATTGTTGATAAATATTGGAATTACGAAAACACGGTGAAACCAACGGGAAAACAGTGTTTGTGAATTGCTAAAAAACGAAAAAAATAAATAGTGCAGCCTACGCATTTAATGAAACAAAGAAGAGGTAAAAAATGTCTGCATATATTGTTTTGAACAGTTGGGGGAAATTCGCAGAGCAGCTGTTTGCGTGAAAACGTTGTCGTTGTTTGTGTGCATGTCGTAAGCTCCATTGCACATGCATGGCCGTGGCTCCCTGACCGTTCCTGTCAGGAGGCGGAATTCTACGCAGCTGAGGATGGGGTTCTCCTGGCTGGCTGGCTGGTTGTCTGCCTCTTTGTCCGAATGTGCCACGAATGCGACCCCCAGCTGCTGCCTGGAGTAGACGCAACAGCAGCAGGATGCTCAACTTGTCATCTCCACAAGGTTCTGTTGTTCAATTACTGCATTGAATTTCGAATTGAAATCCGAGCATCCGAGTATAAAAATGCAATTGACATTCTGCTTGTTCACCTCGTCCGCCACCCTCGCGTGGAGGTTGAAACTTCATGCGGACACACGGCAACACATTGCTTTAGTGTTTAAATCCTCTTTTGCGAAGATTACTGCCATTATTGTGTTCGCCATAGCTGCAGACAGATTTTAATACTTCTCGTTTTTCTCCATCGTTTGGTGGACATTCGCATCCGCTGCTTCGTGGCTAGTGCAGCATTGTCTGTCGGCAGTATTTTTTTGCAACTCGCGACCAACGCATAACAGAGTGCATCCCACTTCTCCGGCAGATAACTCTACGATGCAGTCGCCTGTGCGCAGTCAAGTTGTCTGCGTAGATTTTTTGTTCTTTTCCGGATTCTGTTACTAAGCCCAAAAAACATTTATATACAAAGATGGTGGGTAACACAGTACCAATAAATGTATTTTCTTAATTTTTACAGATTCTAAACTCTCCTTCGGCCTACTAATACACGCGAACAACTTCTTCGACTCGCTTTAGATTACACTTCAACAACAATAACAATAACAACATCCGCGTGGCCTCGCATTTTCGGTCGCGACCTGCTTTCGTTCTTTCTTCTCCAGTTTGCGGGCAGAATCTTGTGGATGGCGCGGCAAACATACAGCAGTTAAGCGCGCGGCGCGGCGTTTTAAGATTTGTTTTTGGTGCGTGCGAGGGTCCTTCGGAGCAGCGCGTGACTCGGACCTTTGCACGGCGACCCAACGCGATCGATACCTACGATGCTTATCATCTGGCCGTGCATAATTCCAGCACCCGTTGCCGCGGGCTCCACGCACAGTACTTGGATATAAAACTTTAGAGATTCGCAAGAAAAAGGACACGGAACGAACGGCTTTTAAACGCTCATTATCCCCGCCTCTTTCGATTCTGATCAACCTCTTAATCTCCTTTCCGGCTCGGCCTCTACCTGTTTGCTTCATAATTTGTACATCATCTCCGTCTCCCTAACTTGAGTAGCGTTGAGTTGTTGTTGTCGTTCTTACGTAACATGCCAGTGGATATGCAAAAGAACGTCTCGGTACAAGTTGATAGTGACTTTGCTCTACTCCTGCCCAGCGGTGTCTACGAAATCAAGAAAATGGAACCTCGCTCCAAGATACGAACAATCATTTTGTTTTGCCTCTTTCTGGCCATCGCCGGCATTATTGGCTTCGGTTACTTCTGTCAAGATCAGGTGAGTCTTCTATTTTCCCTTTCCACCAATGTTAATTTGTTCGATCAACATCGATAAACGCGCTCAGCTGGCGCCACACATGAAATAATGAACCCTAAGCTTAGTCAAGACCTGAGCTCGGTTTTTCGTGTGCCGGCACAAGCTAAGGTTTCGAATTGCAAAATTGGGCATTGAAATTTTTGGCCTAAGCTCTATTATGATTTTATTATATACCAATAAATATGATATGTTTGCCGAAGCGCTGATTTTCGATATTCAGTCTTAGAGTATTGAAACACTTGATGATGGGTGACTATAGTATTAAACTACAAATTGTGCTAAAAACTTTGATTATCAGATGTAATTTTTTAAATGTTTGCTATTAATAAGAGCTTCATATGTGCTGATTGAATGACTTCTGAAAAATACATTCTAAACGGTATATCCGATAATCAAGCATTACAATATTTGATAGCTCTTTCTTTGGACGCTATGTGTCATTGACACATGTGAATTAAGAATACTTTGTATGTGATTTTTTTTGTTATTTTATACCTTCTTATATTTTGCTGATTATTCCAGTATTCGAACTTCTACTATATTAGTCTGTTGTTTGTTTACTTTTTAATGGTCTTGTGATTAGTTTTGTCGTTTGAAGAGTTCAAATAAATGCAAGTATATATTGCATTTCAAAGTCATTGCTTTAAACTATTTCACTTATCATTGAAGTTTACTCTGCAATAAATTTTTCTATTTCCGAGAATTTCTCGTTATTATCGCTGAAGCGCTGTGGTTTCCGATTAATTTACTACACTGGGTACGACAGACACTTACATTTGAATTTTCAGTATTAAAATGTGGGCCTTTCCATACTTCAATCAGGTATTTATTTCCAAATTCACTTTAAACGACGACCACAGTTCGTACATGCCTCGTATCCATATTCCACATTGAAATATCTTCCTCATTTCCATAACATGTCCGATTAACACAAATTCAAAAGTCAACTGAACCGATTATGGACCGATATTGATTAATTTACATGCTCGCACAAATCAATCAACAACAAATACAAGCAATGTTGTAATTCATGTCCATGTGTGCAGACTGCGTCGGATTAATTCCTGCGACTTGCAATTAGTTAAGCACGCTTATACTTCTCTACTCAACAAATGCTGTTAGGAAGCAGCTAAAATATTGAGATGTGTGTGATGACGAAGTCCGTATTACATTTCCATACGATTTAGGCAAATTTTGGCATGGATTCGAGATGCCAATTGAAGATAGAAAGATGTTCATTACTTTGGGTTTTTGCTGTCCAACCATTCTCCTTATAATCCAAGTTGTACAAATAATAATTCGCATTTGAGAACCATCCATTGCGCCGAACAACTCATTCTAATACTTGGAAAGAGCATGCTTCGATAATTCTAAAGTCACAATTTCTGAATTTATTTCCCTCAGACGATTTACGTCCTGGCAAAAGAGGGAAATGGTGCGTTCTCTTCTTCACCGCCAGCGATTTATTTTTAAAATGCCAACATTTAAATTAATTTCGTGCCATTTTAAATTTAGCTCTGTCTGAGAAAGACATGAGCATTTTATGCAGCATCAGATTGCGTCACAGATGCTGCGTACAGCCACATGTCTCTTCAACGGGCTGTTTATCCAACTGTCGGGTCGGCTGTCTGTCTGTCTCTCTGACAGTCAGTCAGTCAGTGAGTCAGTAATCGGTCAGTCTATTCGTTCATCTATCAATTGATTGTACACGCCGTCGCGGTGTCTTGGCTTCTCGTGCCCCCTTCATATCTGGCTACGGCTGGACGTCGCATCACGCAAATAAATGCTCGGCAGATGTCAAAAAGTTTGACATTACTTTATTTTCAAATCTTAGAAAGAGAAGGTCAAATCTTAAAAGAGAAGAAAGGTAGAAGACTGAATGAAGGAACAGGCAGAAGAGATAAAGGCAGGGCATGAATTTGAATTAATAAACGGAACTATTAAGGCATGTTTGTTGTAATTTATGAGCTTTATGACTGCGCGCCCTGTCGTTTCAAATAATGGAATGTATCCAGTGGATAGTGGACAGCAGATATTGTATCTGAATTTATGATAATTTTACGTGGCGATTGGAAATTCAAATTCTCCGTCATACCAATAAATTGAGCTTGGAACTTGCGTGTCATGTGTCGAGTTCGATGTTCGGTTAAAAGTAAAAGTTTGGCCGTTCCGTGACTTCGTGTGAAGAATATCGAGAAAATACCCAACGGAGGAATCTGCATATTGCGAAAATCTGTTAGTCTTTAGACGGACATTTCATTTCAGTTCGGGCGAACATCTATTCTATTTCCATTTCATTGAATATTTATTTGTGTTTCTCTCATAAACAATCCACGGCGTGGAGATTGTATATCGGCCATCGATGGTTTTCACTGCTTGTATTAGTAGGCGATGTTGTGATTACCTGTAAGATCTGGCGCCAGTTCCTCGAAACTCGCAATAACAAATACTAAGTCCAAACAAGTTTGTTGGAAGGAAGATAACCAACTTCAAGACCGGTATCACGTGCTAAAAAATACCTCTTATTGTATCGCACAAACTGGTGCCTTTACAAGCTTCTAGTTCCCATCAATCTACCACTCCAATGACGATTGTCTCCATCATTAACACATAGAACAAACGTATGTTGCCATCAACTCTTCGCTCCAAAAAAAAAGTATCCACTTGTCCCAGCAAACGACGGCTTATCCAAGGAAGTTGATAGCGCTTCGCTAATTTTATGCATTTCCACATGTTCGAAAATCCCAAATCCCATTTTCAAACAACCCTCCACTCATGAAAATCCCACCGCCATCAGTATCTAGAAATTTGTTGTAAATTACAGAGAAGAAATCGCAATCTTCTTAGTTCCATCAGATTCATTTTACCTACTTTGACGAGATTACAAATAATGTATGCACAAAATGTGACAATCTGCAAATTAACCGATTTTATGCACAATCAGGGTTCCCGAATTTTGGTCGTCATCCACGTTGGCTCATTCAAAAGAAGCTCCAGTTCCATTCAGATCGTAGTAAAAATTAAAGAAAAACGAAGTTCACATTCCTACAATTTAGTTTCTGTTGCCATTGGAACCCTCGCTGATAGATATTCGTTTATTTCCCCTTATTCTCCGTAGGAACTCGGTGTCAAAACAAGGGTTTTCGAACAGGTTTAAACCGAAATAATTTCTTTGTACTTTAGGTTGCAAATTTTCTCCAATTATAAATATCAATGATGTTAACTATTTCTACCAATTAATTCTGTTTACAGAAAATTTTATGCAATCACTTGCAATGCAATCTTTTGCAGTATTCATAAGAACTCAATAATGTCGATGTCAACGATCTCACATGATTTCTAGCTTTGCAATGATGTTTTGAATCTCACTTCAAACAGCGCATAGAAATTGTTTCTGGGCCATAAAAATTTAAAAAATATAGTTGCCGAACTGATCGAGAAATGAAAGGAAAAATAAGTATTTAGGAAATGTGCTACTGTTGGAATTTTTCATTGTGAATTTGTTTTTCTTTGTTCTCCGCACTAATTATAGAAGGCATTACATATATTCCTCTTACCCCACAGTACTTTCCAAATTCTTTGCCGGCGTGTTTTATGTGTTTATCTTTTAGCAGTTCTCCTTCATGTAAATAGTTCTGTGGCGATTTGAGTGCATAAAACACATAGCAATTCAAAGTGGGGCAATTAAGCGTGGAACGAATGGGTTGGTTCACTTGAGTTCCGGAAAGGTGATTGCCTTTTTCCCTTCTTCGGTATGCAAAAGATTCTATTCCGTTGTCAGATCTTGCGTTATCATCTCAATATGTTGTACTCACCTTGTTTGTACTAGAGGCAAAGTAACTTTACTTGCATTTTATTATCAGCTGATAGCCTCCGTATCATGAACACATTTTCCACTTGAGAAACAAACTATTCGTTTGTCACATTTAATTGCATCATAACAATACCATATGTAAGTGTAAGATATGTTGCCAGATTTTGTCCTGATTATACATTTTTAGAAGATCAGTGCAATAAACTGATTACGTCGCACATTATTGTTTTGGTATAGCTTTAGTCATATACTTTTGTATTTGCTTCAGATACAATTTAATCGACGATTCTACAATACTTCGTAGTTAATATTTTCCAATGACTTGTTTGACTTCTCCAAAAAAATGATATAAATTCATTTCACTAATAGGTTTGTATAACTGTTATCCTACTACTCACATTCTATGGTATTTTAATTTTTCTAATGTTCTGTAGGCCTTTTTATTGCCGTATGCTTTCCGTTATCATGTCGTGTGCTCATTTTCTGTCTCGTTCGGTCCTCAATGACAGTACGTAATCTGAAAAATAATGTTTATTGTTATCTTTATCGTTCTTGCAACACGAGAAACTTTGCTATGTTTGCTTCAAAACAAAAACGTCCTCTTGCACTACTTTCACAGGATACTTTGCGCCATTAAAGCCATCAAGTTTCGCTTTTTCGCCCACCCGACCAATTCTGGCGGTCTACGTATCTTCCGCTTCTTTCTTCGTATTCTGGAAGTCTTGTCGTGGAGGTAGTACTAATCAATTTCACCAGAATTTGCGGCAAGGATGCAATTAAAAAGATAAATTGATCTTAATTCTTGTGCCTTGCAGATGGTTTCTCACCAGGGTATCGTAATTGCCCAGTGGTAGTACAACTACTATATAAGTATAAACTATAATGATGCTTATTTAATGATCACAAACATTATGACTGGTGTTGTTACAATGATATGGATTACAGCAGAAGGAAGATAGATCATCTATCTTCGATCTAATTAGACTAAATTCCTGAATAATCTTGACTTTATAAACTGATTCGATACGGCCCACCTTGGCCTCTCCGAAGTTCAAAAGCACTAGGCAAACGTTAATAAAACCATCGCAACAACACGACGACAACTGAGGAAGGGGTCGCTATCCCTCTCAAAAGAGATTTTTTCGGAGCTTGGTAAATCACGCTGATGAGTTGAAAATTCGGGGCACAACCACGCGTTGAGCGGTGGCGAGGTCCTCGAGTGATACCAACAGTGTCCGCGTCCAAATGCGGCCGCTAGAGCAGGGTGGTGGCGGGGGCGAGGGCGAGTCGGGTGTGACAAAGACAAAGCTCTCGCACTGGCGCTGCAGCATTGAAATGTATCCTGCAGGATGGATTCATATAAAACCAAAACGACAACAGGAAGAACGGCAAACAGACACAAAAACAACAACCGCCATCACAAAGAAGAGGCCTGCCTGCAACCCGGAGGCCGGGAGCAACAGTCGCGGTGACGGCTGGGCGTTTGAGTGTGTGTTTGTGCGAGCCGTCGACGTGATTGAGTTATTGTGCCGGAGTATGAGTTGCGCCTGTGTGTGTGTGTGGGGGTACTGTTGTATTTGTGTTTGATTTGCAGTCTAAAATGCAGTTTATCGTCCCAACTGATCGTCTTGTTGTTTTTGTTGCCGGTGGCTGGTCGGTAGGTTCGTCCAAAGAGTGGCGGCAACAACACGGACAGCGAACATTGCGCCAACATCGGCTTTGAATTTTATGAAACACGGCTCGTTGGTAGAGAGGGCTGGGTTGCGGTGAAGGGAATGGTTCGGCAGGTCTGTCAATGGCCGCGTCTATCCCCGAGTGTTTCGGCAGTGTGTGACTGTGATCGAATAATTGTGCAAACAATGTTTCTACTGCAGATTAATTGTTGCCGCCGGCTATCAACGAGATATGTTGTTGTTGCCTTATTAGACTGGCGAGCCTTTTGAAGCCGTCAGATCGCAAATCCTTCGAGTGACATAGTGGAGATGTCACGTGTTTGGTTTAAGATCTCACCATATCTCTTCGACTACTCCTCCCAATGGTTAAATTAATATGTGAATGAAGAAATGCATAAATCCACTTTTGAGTCAGAGTTGAGAGAAATAATTTAATATATAAATAATTAAAGGTTCCTTTCGTGCCTAATTTTCTGGAGTGTAGGCGAAGGACGATAGAATATATATCCAGAACAGGATATTTCCTGTAAGACTTTAAAATCAGGACGGGTAGCAGCAATAAAGTTAAGTAGCAAAGACAGACCATTTCACTAGGGGTTATAAAGGTAAAGGTAATAAACCAAGACAAGACCATTGAGGGGTGGGAGTGCAATTTGCGAACGTAAATAAAAAGTTGTTGCTAAATTTAATTGCTGTACTTGAAATCCTCATTAAAGTCACGGAGTCTCTTTGGTAAGACAATTTTAGAAATCGTCCGCCTTGGATTCACTTAAAAATCACCCTAATTCAATGTGTCTTATTGCAGTCTTAATATATACAATATACATGCATAAACACTCGGGGATATCTGGAATATATGAAATATGGCATCAACAGGCAGCCCTAATCACAAGGGCCTCACAAAGAATACCATCCCAGACTGCACGGTATCGTTTTCAACTCCTCTTATTGGAGCAAAAACACCTCGCTTTGATCTTCCGCGGCCGGTATGCGATAGAAGAGATAATCGAAGCGTTTATAATCGCCGATCTCTTGATTTTTTGCAGTACCTTTCTTTGGGAACCTTTCAGTTTTTATTTTTTCGTTGTTTGTTGGGCATAAAATGTAGGTAAATTTGGCTGCGTCATTTCTTCCAAATCATTTTTTTATCGTCGGAGCAAAATTCGTATCTCGTTTTTATTGTCTACCTTTCGTCTTCCGAGACTAATTTGGAATTCATTTTGACGCCCCGCGCTGACCTCCGCCGAAGACACGCGTCCTTTGTGGTTTCGCCGATTTTATGTGGAGCTCATTTCGGGGGCTTCTCCTTTCCATCGGATGATGAATGGCACGGCTACTGGTTTTGAGCGGATGGCTTCCTTTTGATCGCCTCCCGCCATTGGAGCGTCCCTTCATTCTCTGGAGCACCCGGCGCGGTTATGACCCATCTTTGTCGTAATTTTAACGACGCGTCACTTGAAAGCATTTCATTGTTGGCTGCTGATAAGATGTCTCTTGTCTTCCATCTCCATCCTCACGGTCAATGAGATGATTTCGAAAGAGGTCCATGAAGACACCAGCTGCCCTTTATCTTTGCCGTTCTCTAATTAAAACTACAACAAATAATCTTCAGTCAATGAGATATTCATACAGGGCTTCCAATTTTCATCATTCATCCCTGTTCACAGATATGATTTTTTATATCATTTACCAAGTTACTGGGTTCATTTCACAGTTCCAATCTCGGCTAATGTAATGGTGGCACCAACAAGAAAGCCGTCTTGGAGTGGGACCCAAATATTTATACTCCTTGAGGTTCTCATTCCGCTTTCCCTGTGGCTGTTACGAGAAAGCCTTCCAATTAACATTATACTGAAATTAAAAATTTTCAACACGCTTCGGTGTTCCGCCCTCTCGTATACCGTTGTTGATGCCCGTTCTCCCTCACTCCCTCGCACTGCTATCGACCCCCTCCTCCTCCCTATTCTGTTCGTAGTTTCCTGTCGCAAAGCGATAAGATCTTCGTTTAAGAAGCGTGTCAGTAATTTCAAATATGCCTTTTGTTGCTGTGTACTGCGCCGTTGTGTGAGTGGTTTCTGTTGTTTTTGTTTTTGTTGGCGTTGTGGAAATGGTGCCTACCTTTAAATAGAGGCGAAATATCTTACCCCGGATTATTCGGGATTTCAGGCACACTTTTTATTGTTCCAATCTTGTTGTTGTTGTTTCAACGGTTGTTGTCGTTGGGTTTCCATTGTATCCCATTGTGTGTGGCTAAGTTGTTGTTGTAGTTCTCGCCTCTTGTATGAATGTATATCTGTGGTCGTCGTTGTTGTTGTCGCCGTTCTGTCAGAGGTCACGACGGGGTAGGTCGGCGTAAAGGTGTGAATCCACTTGCGGACGCGGACCCTTCGCTCCCTCCATGCATCGGTCGCGTCCCTCGGCGGAAGTGTGCGTTCAGCGTGCGTGCGCCTCGCTGCCGTGTGTGTGTCCGGAAATCCTAATGAATTTTGAGCTTAGCAGCCGAGGACATTCATTCGTAATTGAAACCTAAACGGAAATGCTTCATCCCCGTCCTTGCCCCAACATGCACATATTTTAACCTTTTACGACGATCCTTGGGCGTCGAATCGGCCCGCAGAGGCTCCGTGCGACTCGTCCTGTTTTCGAATTCATCGGTCGTTTTGCATTTTGAGTAGAGATGAGAATGGAAATGAAATTTTATTATTATTGACTTCGAATAATGGCCGAAGAGCCTGATGGGCGATGACGATGTGCCAAGAAGGACATGTGAAAATAATTGGCCTCGTCTTGTGGAATTCAATTCGAGTTTATTGACATTCAAGTTTTATCTATTCTTGATTCGCTTACGGTAATGACAAGAAGGTGGGAAGCCAATCAGTCTTTTGTGATGAAGAGTTCCAGGAGATATTTCGAGGATGGGTTTCTTAATCATTGATCTAGAATTTGGAACTACATTTTTCCCAGAACTTTGGGCGAATCAGGCTCCGTGTTCTCCCTCCAATCCCTTCAATGTATTTTGAACATTTTGTTCAGTGTGTTGTGATTATTCGGCCCGATTTCCACTGTCACCATATGGTAAGCATGTTCACATACTTCGCGGTCCCGTCATGAAATTCCCCGCATGTATCCGACCATCGAAGGAGAGGACGAAGCAAAACGGTTCCATTTCACACGCACAGAAATGAAATTCTTTCGGTTTCCCGGGGTTTGTTTGGATTTGGATTCGAAAACGATGCCATTATTTGTTGTTTTGCCTACGGTCTCGATCGCCTCCATCTCCATCCCGCTTTATTCCTATCTCTGTAATTATTCATGTTCAATGCAGCGATTGTGTGTGTGATCGGTATTTTTCGGAGGCAAACGATGATCCAGACCGAGGGCAGCTTGCATTACCAAACACTGATATTTCACACTTTATACCCACTGCGAGGAAATTCAGTGTTTGGAAACGCATTCTTTACAATGCTTCTGGTCGTAATTTGTTTTTGTTTTGTTTGTTTCATTTTCTGCTCAATTTCAAAGAAGAAATCCGATAACAGTAAAATGCATTTAGATTCTATTTTATGAATTGTGCTTTAAAATGGTGTAGAGAACGCAATTTTCCCGAGACCATTTCTAATTAAATTTACTTTTATCGGCCTCTTTCTGACACTAAATCTCATTCACTCCTGTTACGTCGTTCGTTTGCTGAGCACCCTCAGAACTTCGCAAATAATTTTCAACATTCGCTGGAGCAGATCAAGGGAAACCACGGCGGAAGTCCTTAAAACCGTTTCGATGTTGTTCCTTTCTCTTTCCGCCATCGGTATGATTGTGTGCGTGTGTGTGCGCCGCTTCCGTGGACAACTTTTGTGCGCAGTGCCACCTTCGCCTGGGCCGACTTACTAATCAGGGTGCCCATCAATCAACTAATCAATCAGCTCAATTCAAATGTTGCATTTATAATTAAAAGTTATTCCATTAGCTTATTTACATGTTGTAGTAAGTAATCGTATGTGGATGGCGTTAGCGAAGTTACTCAAATTTCTACGGCTTCTTTAACGAAGCAGAAGAATGATTTTCATTCTCTTAATCCTTCGTATACATCTTGATTGGGGTTTTATTTCATCGACTTAACTGAAGTTCCAGACAAAGTATTTCATCGCTGTACAACCAGCTTTTGATCAATCGTTTCAATACATTAGAGTCTCAGAGGTAAAGAATTGTATTATTTTTAATTTCCTTTTTGAAATATCCATATTGAAAAATGACCATGTTGCTAAAATTCCCTTAACTAATCATCTTGCGTATCTATTTCAGGTGGGTTTCAGAAATATTAAAACTATATCCGAATATAATCCATAGAGGTGAGTATCCCTAGTTAAAGAATGCCTCAAAGTAATCAGTTTATGCACCAGTGATTCGTGTTTTCTTGTCGAAAGAGGAATTTTCAAAATTCACTGAATTCCAAACAATTTATTGGCTGGCATTCGAAAATTAACCTTGAAATAAATCAGCCGCCGCTTCTTTTCCGAACCCTCCGTTCGTCCGCTCGTGCCCATTGCGGGCTCCCAAACGGAGCAGCCGAGTCGAGTAAACAATAACCACGACGACGACGACGACGACGACAACTCACCCGCAGATTGCATACAAATTGTCGAAAATAACAGGAAATGAATTTGGCGCCATTCGTCAGTCGAACAAACGCGTCCGCCCCCCTCACGTTCGCCGACTCCAATCGCCTCGGATACAAAAGAGGCGACAACATCCACATTACCCCAAACGAAACGTCAAAAGCGATCAATTCATCGGAAATATTCCGCTGGATAATTAAAAATTTCAATCACATCGTAAATAACCATATTTTTTCGTTCCTGCGCCTCGGCTACTTTTCCAATTGTTGGAGTTTTCTCGCTGCCGTTTGTCGCGTTTGTCCTTCGTTCCTTCGATCTTCGACACCGCCTTCCGTCGGACAGTCGCGGCTGTCGTCGCTAACGAGCTGCAAAGGATTTCCGCTTGGATGCATGAAATATGAGCAGTTTTTTGACAGTCCTTACGATTTATTCCAGTGTCTCCTGCCGCCCTCTGTCCATTCCGGCCCGCGCCAGCCCCGAGAAAGGAGGCGTGTTTGGTTTTGTCAATTGAGCTCTAGGCTTCTTCTCCCGGTCCTCATTGTGCTCAAACGGGCGGGGAGCGCAGTAAGAAATTAAGAGAATCGTTACTTTTGTATCGTTTTGTCTTGTCTCGTTCTTCTTCTTCTTCGCTCTTCGCGCCTCGTTCACTGTTTTTATTGGGCTTTGCTGCTTTCCGCCAAATGTGTTTGTTGTTTTCATTGTTGTAGCTGTACAGCACTCGCCATACATCACATGGATTTATTGCATTCCTTCTGTGAGTGTGTTCTATCTGTCTCTCTTTCCCTCCGCGACCCGCTCGTTCAGACCCTCAGCAAGTCTCTGTCTTCGAATGTATGACATTTTCTTATTTATTTCTGTCATCGCAGAGTCTTCGCACGTAAGCTCGAATAATAATAATTATAATCGTAAAAATATATCCATCGAAATCCCCGAGCGGCAGACAGACCTACAGTGTGAAGACATTGAAATTCTCCACCACAAGTGGCTGCCGTTGTAACGATTAATCAGAATCGTAACGGAGGACGAGCGATGTTTTCTTCGCGCTCGACGAACTTCCCGAAAGTGAGGGAGTTGAAGATAGAATATGAAATATAAAAAATTATGATAGAAAAGTTGGAAAACAAACCAGTTCCAAGAATCCTTGTCTAGTTTATAGCGAAATACATCCGCGATAGGAATATGAAAATATTTGTTTTCCTTGCTCCAACGCCTTCAAATAAAACTTTTGTGATGTTTTTCATCTTAAGACTTCCTAAAGCCGTTGTTTTTCCTCTCCTCCTTGGAAACTTTCCACACAATGACCCCCGCAGCCACTTCGCCTGCCGTTCTCCCCAAGCGACCGTAAACAATGTACAAGCATTATCGCTTGTCTCCTCACAATCGCGTTGTTTGCCGTCGTCCTGGCTCCACCCCTTGCTCGATGTCGTTCTCTGGCAATGTAATCAATATCTAATGGATAAATTGAACTTTGTCCTTGGCAAGTGAGTGCAGCAAGTGCCAATAATTAGATCAGGCGATGTTGATAGCCTCTACACTGCAACCCTACCAAAGCGCTGAGCGTCCTCTGTGCAGTTGACCTTGTCTCGAATTCCACCCTTCGTCTCGAATGTCGGCACCAGTTGCTCCAGCTCTCATCTACGGCACATAAATTGCATTCCTTTGCAGCACAAAAGTTGTAGTCAGTGTCGGTGCCGTTGAGAGTGAATATCAACCTCGATACTCGTTCGCTTTTGGAGATTTAAGAAGCCGATGCTTGAGGGTAAGTTTTAAACTATAAAGAAAGGCCGTTCGGAAGCGAACCATTGACTATTCTGGATTAATTCTGGACCATTTAATACCTCGGAGAAATTATTCTTCCCGATTTGAATCAAGCTAACATTTTGCTCTAAAAACAAATCCAGCGCCAAAACAACTTCAAGGTACGATACGTACTCGTCGTCCTCCAGTGTCCTCGGCACACCTGGCTTAGCCAGCGGCATCCGTAGTAGCGATTGTGAACTTTTGCACACTTCTAATTTCTCGCTTGTCTGCGCACAAGAGAACAATAACAACAGCTGGACTAGTTGATGGGTGACATATGGAGAGGGTTTTCAAAAAGTGAGAAATACAATATAACTTTGTGCAAATGAATAGGACGGATGTAAGTTATGGTGCCCTCTTCATGGTGACGTCATTGGCTTTCTAGAGCAGATGGCCAGATCTCCATTCCAGGAAAGTTCCATCCTAAGGATCCATCCGCCTGTCAACCGCAATCGTTGGATCTGTTGCCAATCGGAAGTTCTTAATTACTTCAGTCAATATTGGGCAGCTGTCTAATCCACGTCGAAACTTTGATCGCACCCAACTTTGGAGGAACTTTTATTGGCCTTTTATAAGCTCTGCAGTACTGCGGACGGACACCAGGTACCAGAGAGGAGGGCACGGGCAGATTTCATTGAATTGTACTCTCCAAATTAAATCTCACAGCTGATTAACAATTTACCACAGCCACACTTGTCCAATTTATGACATCTCTCCCCAACACCTAACAGAAATTGACTGAGCATCGCACTCCGAGAAGACGTTCCGTTTCCGCACTTCCTCCCGCGCTCTCGTTTCTGCGCCACTTTGGCCGCCATCAATATTCATAACTTCGCAAAGTAATTTCGACAAATAAATGGAAAACGAATTTTCCCCAAGATTGTTTTCTCGAGAATCAAAATGGCAGCCATTAGTGTCTCGCTGGAGCTCGGCCCAAAATGATTCGGTGGCCGGAAGGGCGAGGAATAGTTTTCGGAACCAACCTCGCTATAAATTCGTAATCAGCTTTTTAAGGCAAAATGAACAAAGGCGCACCGCCCTCGCTCCACATCGCGGCCACATCTTCCGGGGAGATCTTCGCCTTCTCCCGTTTAACTCGCGACAGCGGTCCGACGTCCCCGACACCTCCCACCGGGTGCTCACTAGACCGTAATATTAAATCATCCCCTTGTTGGAGCGCGAACTGCTTGCGTCAACAGCATCGCGAAGGGTGCGGATGGGTGAGCAGAGGCAGACGCTCCGATGTCAGCGATCGAAAAATCACCTGGCTCGATTTTCGAAATTCATGCTTTAGACCACATTGCGGTCAACCTGTCTTTGATTTTTAATTAACTGAATTCCGACATCGTTTGGTCATCCGCGGAGGTCGAATTTCGTCGTCGGTCGTTGCAATTGAAATTGTCTGCAATGTCTGCGTGTCGCCACCGCTGGCCACCTTAAGTTGGAGCAATAAGTCTAGAAATCGCTGTGGGTTTCGCACATTGTGTTGTCAAGACCGATTCCTTTTCCTGACGAAACATTTTCAAAACTGTCTCCAAACGGTTCCACCATCAATCGAGTTGGTCGGTTTCCGGTCTCTGCTTTATATGCATGTATATTTTGACTGTTGTTGTTCTGTTTGTGCCCAGACATGCGAGAAATTAGAAATGTGCAAAAGTTGACAATTGCCACCGAAGATGGCGCTGACTAGCCAGGTGTGCCAGAACACTGTGGAGGACGGACGTGGCTGGGTCGAGGGTTGTGATTTGCATTTGAAGAGAATCGCTAGTGAGGGAAGAATAATTTCGCACCCAACGAAAATGATTAGAACACTGTGATGAACGATTTGCAGAGACTCGTAATTGAGATTAATGGAGCCCTTGTCTTTGCCACGCTCTCTCCACGCTCAAATCGGACTTCGCAGCGATAGCAACCCATTCGTCTTCGTCGTTTCCGAGAAAACAGAACTTTGCGCAGGAAATTAGTTGCACAAACTGTTGACTTTCCGCTAATTGAAACAGCAGCCACGCCACCATTACTTTGCCCTCGCCGACAAAGACTATCCTCGAAGTGCAATGACATCGGTGCCGCGGTGCCCTCCTCGGACCGCTTCCCGACGTGACTTTCGCTTTCGATTGTTTGGATGCGAAGTGAAACGTTAATGAATCATTTGCATTTCTAGTTGAGCTCTAGCACTCGGAGTGCTCTTGTCGGTGTCCCCGTAGTTGTTGTCTGGCAGCGGAGCCCGCTGTTTTTTCCCCGTTCTCGTCCCCGCACCTTCTCTGGCGGTGCGTTTGTTTGTGCGAGTCGCGCGCAAATTGCATCATAATGGGCCGCGTTTATTCTGCGCTCCATGTTTCATGTCCATGCATTATGTTATATGTCTTCACTTCGTCCGTCAACCCGCTTCAATTGAGACACTATTGGCCCGTCTCCCCGTGGAGCCAGAGAGCCAGAGCGGGTCGTCCCTGGATCATGGACACTTGGGGATATTTAATTAAACGCATCGCATCGTGTCGGGGATGAACTCTATCGCATGGTGCCACACTGTGCCAGGGCTGCGGCTTTCGAGAGCGCCATGAGAGATGGGAACCGACGAGCACAAGGTTCTCAGCGCTGGGAGCATCCATGATCTCGTAAATGAATGAAACTCTGGCTTAATTTAGAAAAATGGTTTTTTAATCAGCTGCAAAGTTCGTTTCCCATCGAAGATCCGCGATAGCGTCCATGAAAACCATCTTCAAGGGAATGGAGGCAGAGCCTGGCGCCCAACGAACTCTGAACACTTGTTGAATTGATGCGATTCCATCATGGCATAATTACATTCCTTATGTCACGAAGGAGGAAATCCTTGGTCGGGTGGAAAGTTCAAGATCCTCTGATGCGGAGAGGTCGGATGTCTATCAATCTTGTCATTTGTGATCACATCTTCCTCCCCCTGACATTCCGATCAACCCGCTAGTAGAATGTTAGTTGAAGTGATAGAATCAACAACAACAATAGGGCCAACCTAATGCAACTCGCGTCACTTCACTTGACTTCACTTCGCAGTTCAAAGTTCATCTGACTTGATTAGCACCAAACGCAACAACAGCAATAACGGTGACAGCACACCAGCCCTCCACCACCCGCCGGGCGGAGTCTTACGCATGCTTTGCATTTTATTATCGAGTGGAACGCCATCAACCATTTGACGACACCAACATCATCGGCAATAGAAGTACAACAACCTCTTCAATCAAATGTAATTCCGTCCATTAAAGTGCTATTTTTTCACTAGCACGATGCCGACGGCGGATCAACCACCGACCCCTCAACCCGCGTGTCCCTCGACCCACCAGTCGTCAACCGCGTTCGCACTTCCTTATCTTTGTGTGCGAATTAATTTGTTGTTAACAAACGATTGGCGACAAGTGTGCGGCGTTGCCATATGTTGCTCTTCTGGCCTGCTGTACGGAGTCATCGATAGATAAATCATAATCCGCCATCGGGGGCCGGGTTCGCGGCATCCACTCCCTCTCTGCGCACTCTGCTGCATGTGTTCGACACATTTCCGCGACTTTTCTCCGCCACCCCCGCGACACGACGATCTGTCATCCGCGCCTCTTTCAGCGGCGTTGTGAATGCTATCCAGTTAATTGGACATGCCGTTCTCTATCTTTCGACTGGGGATTAAGTTCTGCTACTGTCGCTTTCATCGTTATTGTTGTTGTTGGTGCCATTATTTGATTTGCGATCGACTGCCGACTGTCTTTTGGGAGTTACAATCTGTCGGCGCAGCTCTTAACGGCGCCTCGCCTGGCGCCATTGGAACCAATGTCATATTTTAAGTCTGGGTTCTTCATATTCGAAAGTGGTTCCTCCCTATTTCTCTGGTATCTGACCTTGTGGAGTCTATTTTTTTTCTCCGCCTCTAGGCCTTGAGCAGTTTAGCGAATTGTGTTAGAAATGCAGTTAATTTCTGTGAATGTACCAGGCACAAGATAAGGATGTAAAGATTAGCGAACTCAAGTTTAATTTCATCCTCTTCACGATGCTCGTATCAGCTCCGGAACGGTATCCTGGCATTCTCCAAGGAAAAAAAATGAAGTCTTGACGGATATTTCTCTGCTTCCCTTCCTCCGTCAAAACTCAGTCTTCAACTATCTGCCGCCAACGCGATGCCAGTGAACGATTCGACGTTTTGCTGTCTTTGTTTGTCAGTCTTGCTGTTTGATGAAATTTCTCCATTCGACGTCCTTCTCTATTTGCATCTCTAGGACGACGATAATCCTGGAACAAAAGCTTGGAGCAAACTCCCTCCGTCTGCCAAGAAAAATCCGTTAAGAAATTAATTTATTTGCTCGTCGAGCCGAGGAAAAAGAAGAGTGAGGCAGGGAACCATTGAGCACATCGAGGTCTCCGCTAACATCCTTGGAGAGCCGCTGATTATCCCTTTTGCAATCGTGATGGGCTGAAATTAAGGCAGCACGGTGAAAAAACCACCCACAAACAAGGAACCGCAACGACTTCTGCCGAAAGTGAAAGAAGGAGAGGGCGGTGACGAGGCTGACGGAGAATATAATTACCAAGATATACACGACAATGCCAAAGCGGGCCATCGGAGGCTTTTGTCGAGCAGTTAAATTAAACATTAAAATCCTTCAACGACCTAATTGCGCCCACCGAGTGGGTGGGGCTGGCACAAGCGATGTGGGTTTGCGGTCGGCAAAACGGGGCAAAGTCAACGGCAACTAATTATAATGACAGGCTTCAGCCGAGCACATTCCTTCTTCTTTTATTCATGCGGATGTGTTTCGTCGGCCACGGAGACGGCGCCGCCACAAATAGCTGAAGCGAACGTTCGCTCCTTTCTACCCTTTCACTGGTATGCCATCGAACCTCCTCCAAATACGGAAGAATATAATGGTGGCATGGAGAGGGTGAGTAAGTTGCGGCTTTGAAAGCCTTTCGTTAACGCAATTCCAGCCCTGATGGAATTGTTTTTCGTCGGTTTGTCTGACAACAATCGACTGTTCGCTCTCTCTCTCTCTCCCTTCTTCCTCAGCCCGATGTGCACCACAATCGCTTTCTCTGTCGTCGATTCTCACTCACTCCTTTTCCCTTCCCCGCTTTTCTTTTCTGTTTGCCTGAGTAGAGATCGTTTGCGGCTGCCTTGAATCCGTTTTTGCCAATTACGAATTGACCCGATGGAACGGAATCATGGGGAGGGTGACCGCACACGGGTAGAGAATGAGGACCTCTTGCCCTCTCCCGCGATTCATGTCACGATCTTGCGGGTTGGCATTTCAACTTTTCTGCGAATTCACCTCCTTCCATGCAGCCTGCGACTCGTGGTCTCCGTTGTATTTCGCTCTAATTAAAATCAAACATGTCATAATGTGGACGAGTCCCCACTGCCCCTCCACGGCCGCTCTTTTGTTTCGAATAAAAGTTTTTAAATGTCGCCCAGCGGACTCTGCAAAACCATCCCCACCGCAAATGAAAAACAACGAAATCGAGAAAAAATCACTGACATTTGTTTTGACAGTTATTCCAGCGACCCTTGTTCTTTTGGTTGGTCGAACTGCTTTGTTGTTACTATTGTTTGTCCCTTTCATTATGTTCCGCCTGGTATTTTCCGTCTCCCTATAGAAAGTATTTCATCGTGTTCGGCCTTGTTTTCTGGTGGTGTCGCGGAGCATAAACTATGTCAGATTTGTCAATTTTCTTCACCTTGGCGACCATACGTCCTGAACCTTGGCGAGCTGCCCGCACCCGGTATTGTGCTTGCTTATCTCCAGGAATGTCGGAAGTCCAGTTGTGTTGTGTCAGTCCCAAACTTTCCCCTGGTGTTCCATGTAAGGCACATATTTTCGGGACGAACTTTTGAAAAGTCACGTGTCTGTTTTCAGTGGTTTTTATCACGTGACACGTGGTGGATTCACCTTGGTTTTGTTCCCTGTTCGGAGTTCGTGAAAAATACACCTTCGACTTGTGCATCGGAAGTCCGGAGAAATAGGCATCCCGCAAAGGGTCGTTTGGCTGCTGGATACGGGCGGGAGGCGTCGACGAGCGCCACCTGCCGCCAAATCCCGTCGCCTACGAGCTCTGGAAACCACCAACACGGAGTCGATGGAACTATGCAAAAAGCACCGCGTACAACACCGTCGATGAATGGTAGTTCAGGCAGGCGCCGGTGGTGATTGCCCTGCCCCGCCTCTGCTTCAGATTTGCATAACAGAGCATTCGAACCGCAAAAAGTTTGAGCGCGGGTGAATCGGTTGGGGAGAGCTTACCCCAGTCTATCTATTGACGACAACACATTGTTCTGTGGTCGCACCCGCACACATGCACACATCTCTTCACACAGATAGATGAACACACAGACAGTCATATGGACGGGCGGACAGACAGACAGAGCGCCGACACTCATCTGCGGTTGAAAAACTAGTTTGTTCGATTTGATTGAAAGTTTTTGCTGTGTTCGTGTGCGTCTGCCTGTGTTTCACGAGGGGTGTGATCCGACTGAGGGAGTGTGTGTGTGTGTTATTTGAACTAGTTCAGCTCGGATAGAAGCGTTTAGCGCAGTATCTGCAGCAATTGTTCTAATTGTTTAAATGGAAAAGTGGTCGGGAAGTGTGTCGACTTTCGCATCGGCATGGATTAAGTGGGCGGAGGCGGCAGCAGGTGTTCACTAATTGAGTTCGCCACTAAGTACTTTGACTGCAACTTAAATATATTTGCGTGGCAACGACACATCTTTATCCTCGTTAGATCGGATTCTCCGGAAGCTTCTTAATTGCGAATTGTGTTTGCGAAAGCTTGTCAATCGTCGGATCAAGTGCTGGCAGGACTTACTAGGAAACATACTCAAACGTTTTGTGTTCTTCGTTCGGCGGATCACGATTGATGCCACATCGACAACCTTTAAGCCCCGAAATTCAACGAAATCCCTCTTTGGTCCAATGAAAACCCACCTCGCGCGCCGTTTCACATACCTTCGGCCACGCTTTTGTCCTGAGAGGAGCCTTTGAATGTGCTCCAAAGGGGTGTTCATGCGGGTCGCCGAGGCATCTGCAGGTGTGTTTCGCGCGAAGCCTTCACACGATCGGCTGAAGGCTTCCCGGAAACCAGCATACCGCATACCTTTGGTCCGCCTGAATTGACACCACTTGTTGCGTTCCCACAAGGGCCGAAGGGAGTTTTCATTGAGCCATTGAATGTAGCTCGAAACTAGGGCCGACAGCCGAAGCGCCAGTGCGAAGAGAAGTAAGTGAAAAATGAAAGATTAATGAAATAAAACGATTTACAGCAATGAGCAATAAAGCAAACAGTTGTCGACGTAGAAGGCGTGGAGCTTAATTTTTATCGCTTAGAATTCAATTGAAACTGGCAGCTGAGCGCGCCGTATTCGGAGTACAGCAACAACGTTGTTCTTGCCGGTTGCTATTGTCGTCGTTGCTACTGTAGTAAGTAGTCTACGGGTACGATTTGTTTTCTTTTTTACTGTAATGATGTGATAACGTCTCGGAGGTAATTCATCATCGCCCCTGGGCGAAACGACAGTCGTCAGTCGACAGCCAGCTTGCGGCGGTGTCGGAAGGAGAGGGGGTGGAAGTTAGTGGAGCCTACGAAGATATCTAGAGATGCGTTTGGGGGCTCCGCTCCATCGACGCAGCTGCAGCTCATTGCCGCGACAGTGACTTCAGGTCATGGGTTTGCAGCAGCCGAAACTCTTAAATGAGCATCGTGAGGAGAGAGTGGGAAGACTGAGAGTCGAAGCTCTCCTCATCGTCGTCCTTGCCAATCTCCTTGGACTGTTGGGTGTGTTTGCATTTTTTATTTCCTCCAGAGCGCGCGTGCGGAAGTTGCAGAGCCGAGTGGAGACGCGCACGACCTACTTTCATTGTTCCGCCGAGACGTTGGGAAGTTTCGCCGGTTGGAGCCGTTGTTTCTTCGCCCTGCCATTTCCTCCATGCGTTCGGGGAGTAAACAAGTGGAAAATAGGTTCCACGACATGAGGTTCGTCCGAAATTATGCATAGTTTTGTTCTCTGCGAATTCATTGTCTTGCATGGAGCCGCGGACGGATGGATGGACGGACACGCGTACAAAGTGGTGTAGAATTTACGAGAAAAGATTCTCCTCGTATAGGGAAGACATGATCTTTCGTGAACGTAGCATTCATTCTTAATCACAACTCCTGGAGCATCTCCGTTTCAACATCATATTTCTCTCTACATTTTGAATGTGAGTTCAGATTAAGTCCGGACAAAGCACGAGCCCAGTGTAGACAAGGGCTCGTGCTTGTCTGGTGCAATGTCAAATAGATGACATTCCTCAAATATTTGCTCTTAGGTAACACTTCTTCAAACACGTCATATCGTCGACACGTGCCCGTCCCTCTCTGACACACACATTTCAGGCTATTAAAAAATCTCGTTGTATCCAAACTCATGCCAAACTCTCTTTCTCTTTGCAGGTATGTGGACGCCGATTAAATGTACGCAAACATTGCGGTGGGCATTAATTAAAGAGCCTCCGATTACGAAGGTTCTCCGCCTCACGCAGGAATCTCGTGGCATCCATGCGTCTGAGGGCTACAATTAAAATCGCGTCACTGAACTAATTCGAAATCGAATTTAATTATTGGCTGGCTTATTGTTGGTCCGAAATACAAACCAGCCGCGCGACATTTGCGTGGGAGGGTCGACCGAACAGGCTTTTAACCAATCATTCTACTAATGATAATAAAAATGCTATGAATTATTATTAGAATCGGGGCGGTAATGGCAGCCCTCCTAGGATACGGATATTTTGGAATGTTTAAATCCCACAATTAAAGCTACTTTGCCCTTCTCCCAACGACTCTGGTCAGTTGGTAATGGGCGGTATTGTTGTTGTAGTTTGGTTTTGTGGTTGCCTCCGACTACAAAAGCATAAATGTCATTTCTATGCGGTACGTGTGGAGTATGATTTTAATTTGTGCCGTAATTATAATCGCTCTGGTTGTAGCTGTTGTCCTTTGAATCGTGCGGAGCGTTTTTACTGTTTGTTCAGGATCTGTTCTTGGGATCTGCGGGAAGCAAAGGGTCGTCGGTCTGTCTGTCTGTCTGCGTGTCCGGGTGTTTGGTCGGAAAGCTGACAGGGAGCAGCAGCTCGTTTAAACAATTAACAAAGTAATGAAACTAGTCGATGTCCTTCTGACAGCGTGGTCGAGGATCGTCGTTCGGTTCACAGTTTAACGAAATGTTGCGAACAAATTATTTTCCAGCACGAATCAGTTGGGCTATTGGACGATTCCTCTGGCAACGCTGAAAACTATCGCTTGGATTTCGTGGAGCAACAGCACGTTCCCGAGATTGAGCAAAACGAATCGAGTCCATTTGTACTGAGCACTTCTCGCTAAAGACGACGGAGTCTTAATACATACGTATTTTCTCGAGTTGTCTCTGAGATGAGCGCTCGTTTGAGATAATACGCCGCTGTCTTGTGCGCCTTCGTTGGCATCCAGCCCCGAAGCATTTCGTGCTCAGCCGAATCCGACCTCGCGCCGACAGCCGTTGGCGCTTCGACACATCATCCAGTCGCAGACAGACGGACCGAGAGACAGACAGAGATACAGACAAACAGTCAGACAGACGCGTGCTCCCCGCAGGTTGTCGCCCGAAGTCGGATTAATGGCAGCTGACGGCGTTGTCGGTGCCGATGACAGCTGTGGCGGCGCCAATGACGTTGACGACGACGTTTGAGTGAAGGGGCGCCTCCGCTCGAGAAGCTCCCTCGACGGCCACGACTCGAAGAGGCCGTCCCTAAATTGATTTCCGCACGCGTCGTAAAATCTTAATTCACCGAAATTAACGAGCGCCCAGACGGACGTCGGCCAGTTGGGTGCGAATGGATTTCACAGCTCTTAGAGCCATCTTCGTTACCGACATATGCCGGAAATCGTTGACCGCGCTGACAGAGGAATCCATTGCGCTCATGGAGACAGCAGCAGTTTCTTCGTTAAACGACCAACGGCGCCTCGTTTCAGACAAAGCCGAGGTGAGCTACGACAACCGAATCCTCCTCATGTCCTGCCAGTCATGCACTGTCATGGAATGTCCTCACCGACCCTCGCACACACTGGTGTCCACACTCAGAGTACGTCCGTCCGTCTTTCGCACGTCTTCTCCAGACTCCGGGGCCCACCGATGACTCACTTGACACCGTTGACGGGATCGCACACGTAATTAATTAGCCGTCTTTTGGCGTTTAGCTGCACATTTAGCAGCTGTTTTATGGGACCCGCCCTCGTTCGCCCTCCCCCGTGCTGCACGTGCGGATCTGTGCGAGTGTGTGCTGACAGCGCAAAGCTCACACATACAAACATAAATAAATGAGCGGATGAGGAGGGACGAGGACGAGCAGCGAAGATGAAACGGCTGTCGCAAGGACCGTAATTACAAGTTTGCAAATAGTAAATAATAAATGGTCATCTCGACGCGTTGTCAACAGAATGGAATCCGAGGCGAGGTTGGAAATGGTGCTCTGTTGTGATCCTGGGACCTGTATCGACTTCCGGTGGACTTTTTATACTGTCAGCCCCGACGATTACTCAGTCAGAGCGAAGGGTTTTTGTCGTCGTTGGCAGCTGCCCGGGCCGCTCACTCGCTCTAGCCGGGGGCCAACCACTGCTGGATTTGTGACTCCCTGCAAAGAGTTTCCGTAATCGTCCCCATTCGAGATTCTCCAAATCTCGACCGACACATGCACGTCTGACTCGTTCTAATCCACGCAGACACGCGGGCGAGACGTCCGTCACGCTGTCGGTTGTTGTTGCTGCGTTCGTGGCTGATGTTTTTGATCCAGTGTCTTCTCGGCTGTCAGTTCGTCTCCGGCTCCATGCGGCTGTCCGTCCACCTGTCTGTGTCCGACGCCCCGTCTGCCTTGGCCCCATCCCATTGAGTGGCTGGAGTTCCGTCTCTTCAGTTGCGTTCAGTTTCGTCGGGTCGCTCTGCGTTGCGAAGCGAAGCGGACGATGCACGAATGTTAATTTTACGAAACACGTTCGTCAACTGCACTTTGTCGCCCCGATTTCCGCCCCCCGATTCTGCCCCAGTCTGGCGGGCTCTCTCTCATTCTTGACTCAGTTGCAGTTGTCTTCGTCGACGACGTCTACGCTGTTCCTTTTACTGCTCTCGTTGGTGCCTCCAGGCCAAGCATCCCACCGCCCCCTACTCGGTCCCATCGAATTCTGTCTAAATTTAGTTTGCTTTTATGAACAACAGCAGAGATGATGGGCCAAGGCGGTCGGGCAGTGGGCGAGGCGAGATTTGTCTGCAGCATTTTTATTCCTCTGACATTTTTGTCATCTTCTGACATGTGCGACGGACGGCAGCCAGCCCCACTTGTAGAACAACAGATCGGAGCAGCTCAACAAACACATGCTCCTCCATTACAAGTATGTATTTCTCGCCAACTCCCACACTTGCTCCCTCTCAAACTCATGTTCGCATGCACCTGTGCTCGCATTCGCGTACACGACGGCTCTCTTGTCGGTTCATATATTCGCAAGTCTGCGAAGTTGTGTTGCTTCCGGCGCTCTGAAGGGAAAGGGTCGCGAATGCAAATTGCTGTTATTCTTTCCGATCGACGGGTTTTTTTCCGCCCAGTAGCTTACTCTTAATTTTTCACGTGGTTGGGTTGCATTGGATTCGATTCGCCTTCGGGGTCGATATCTATTCAGATTTCTCATTCGCAATTGTTGCGTCCCCCCGTCCTCCGAGTCCGACTTCACACCAGAGCTTCGTCCCGAACTTCGCCCCGGAGGCAAAGAGCACTTTTTGTGTGTGGACTTTGTGGGCTTTGAAAGCTCTCCATTCGCTGTCAGCGAACGTTAATCCCATTGAGTAGTTTTAGCTCCGAACAGCAGCCGGCTTTAATCATTTAATTTATTTTAATTGATTCAATTGATTAATTTCGATTTATCTCGTGGAGGTCGCGAGTGTTTTTACTTGCGGCTCATTGGTGTTTTTGCAGTTTGCCTCATTGAAGCTTACAGGGTGCTTTTGTGATTTCTCTGATCTTCCAGAGGAAATCGATCGCTCTTCAGTTGGACCGTCCTTTGTTGGTTTCAATCGGTGGTGTAACAGGTGGATGAATATTTTGATTTTCCGTCCGGTTTGTTTGTCGCATTCTAATTCGCTTCTGCGTCCATCCCAAAGGCCAGAGGTCTCCTTTGGCCTCGGGTTGACATCCGTTTCCGGCCACTGGAAACGCGATCTGCAGCAGCCGCCCTCTCCGGTTGGGCCATGCTTGGGTCAACGGTGCCGAACGTGATCCCCGAGACCTTCCGTGTTGGTGTCGACTATCGAAACAACGGCCGAACTAAGTCACGAATCACGAACCCACTGCCTCCAACAACATGGAGCATCCGAAAGTTTGTGGCAGAAGGAGAGGTGAAAAAGGACGTCGTGGCAGCAAAGAAGCGAGGAAGAAAAGGTCGACAGAAGCCAGACAAATATTCGCCTGCTCCCCGAGACCCGGGTGCAGCGCAGGACGGCCGAGGAGACGGAGACGATTGAATGCGGCGACGAAAGCGGGCTGCGGTGGACTCCATTTGTGGCCGTTGAAGTCGTGTTAGCGAGGCGCGGACTCGAAACCCAATAAAGGAAACTTTAAGCGCCGACAGTATTTCGAGCAAACGAAGAGAAATCGCGGCGTCTCGGACGTCTGTGGTGTCTGCAAGTGGAGGGCGAGGCGTGCTCGAGGAAATTCTCCACTTGCCGCCGAAAGGTGGAAAATATTTATGTGCGTCTTCGCTAGGGGGCGGCGCATTTATTTTCTCTGCCGTGAAAGGCATGGCGCCCTTGAGTGCTCCGAGCGAAGGAGGGACGACTTCTGCCCTCCTTCCTCACGCCCTGCCTCCTTCTCGTCCTGCCTGGTTCACGCTTTCCAGAACCGGTTGGTTGCCCTGGCTCAAGTTGCAGTTGTTGGCAGCGCATAGTGTTGTCTGCCGCTTTTGCAGTTGATTTTTTTTTTATTATTGTTGCTGCAATATATCGGCCATTTCCAATGCAGAATTTTTCATCGGGAATCAAGGATCCCAGCAGCGAATTTGTGGGCTCGAATGGCAAGGAGCGAAATTAAACATGAGCTTCAACCTCCAGCCGCTCCTTTTGGGTTTCGATGCCTGCGGGCGGCTTGAGATGCTACCCGTAATTGCAGTCGTTGGGGCGGATGAGTGATATTCATTGGGATGCGGACGAGGACCTTTTTTGTATGATGCCGTCGTCGTCGCTGTTACCATGTTTTGTACTTCTATCGATTGATGGATCCCTTGCTGAGAAAATACCCCCTCACAATGCTCCTACAATCGTCTACTTTATTAATTTTACGACGCTGCAACTCTCTGCCCAATTTTTCTTCTTAAGGTTCTTGGTTTCTATTTATGTTCGACTTGAAACTCTGCCAAAAGTCCTTGCCAACGAAAGAGGCAAACGCTCCACGAAAAGTTTAAAGCGGCTACAGAAGAGGGAACAGAGTGAACCGAAAAAAACCATCGCTGTGGACGGAACGAGGCTTTCGGTAGGCTGAGGTTCGTGCGCGAAGAAGGGACCAGCTCCAAGCAGAAGTGACCTCCAGCTGATGGGCTGCATTTCAGTCAGCCGCCTAACATTTAATTTTTTTCACGGCGTTTATGGGCGCCCAGAGTTCGATCAACTGCAGCGCCCACGCATCAAACGGGGCCTTGGATTCACTTTCGTTGGGTTCCGGGAGGCAGTGAGAGCCGAGAAGACGGTCGGAGCGATTTGTACGAAACAAATACGTGAAGTCTCTCAGCTCACTCTCATGGATTTCCGAAAACGTGCAACTTGTAGGAGGAGCGAGCCCTGTTTTGTCGAAAGATAGCAAAGTTCAGGTTGTGGTCCATCAGCACCCAGAGACTGAACACTTGCCCTCGCTTCTGGGCGCTGGTGGGAAAAAGTTTTCTCGCGAGGCCGAATGCTAAGTAGATAATTGAGTGTTTAATTTGAGCGCATCATGTTTTGTGTCAGTGGCAGACACGACCGGAAGCGTGTACACACACAGACCTACTGACACAAACACATCGTTACTGGAGCCGAAGGGGCGAGAGGACGAGACGGGGCGAACTAAGAAAAGATGGCGCACGTTCGCGAGAAGTCGGAAAGAAATTAAAAACTCATATGAAATGAGAAAAGTTTCGAGAAGCGGAAACTCGTTGTTTGCGTTCATAACAGCACAAAAAGAAAAACAACTACAAGAATCCACGATCATCCAACAGCTATGCGGCAATCATGTGTAGCCGCTCCCATCTCCCTCTCTCGCCGAGTCCTTCTCTGTCTCTTCTTCACTCCCCGTACGCCCTAAACATGATTAATGAGAGCGATGCTCGTTTTCGCCGCCTTCCTTCGCCGCGCCCCAACCCTCCGAGATTCCTCGAAGGCGGTTCTCTTCCTTCACCTGTCAGCAACATACGTCTCTCTCGCTCGATCCCATCGCTCCCACCCTTTCTGTCCTCCGCCACTATGCACGTCTTCAAATGTGGAATTCCTTCTCTTTTTTCGCTCACTGTCGGCTGACTTTTTTGATTTCCCTCCAGCTCGCAGCTCATTTGTGCTCGGAAATCTAATTAAATTCTTTATGCTCGACTTTGTTGTTGCTGCTCGCTCAGAACTCTTTCTGCCGCCTTCCTTCCAACACCAGCCCCGCCGTGTCCCTGAGTCCTCGTTGCTGCTAAGGACACGTTGCGTGGCCTCGTCGCAAATTTTCGAGTTGTCCGCTGTTGTTGCTGTTGTCCTTGCTTCTGCAAAAGTTCGTCATAATTTTGCGTAACTCATCGCCCGTCGTCTGATTTCATTACTTTTATTCTAATGCCATTTAATTGAATTACCCGCAGCTCACGCCCTATTACTCGCATTAATTCCATTGCCGCATCGCATGTGTGTTGGTGTGCGAACGTGCGTGTGTATGTCGGAGAGTGGAGCGATTCCTCAAAGCGATGCAATTAAGACGGAGCCCTTGATCTTCCAGCGGGTAGGTCGACCCATCCACCAAAACGTGGCTTCCAACGCGCGCTCTTTAGCCCTTTGTAAAGTCGACTTTAAGTTCATCCTCGAACACCGAACTCTCGTTCCCAATCCAGCAGTCGATGCCTCTCGTCTCCTGGCGATCATCGTTCGCATCGCGCGTTCGTTTCGATATCCGCCTCCGGCTGAAACTGCAACTCTCGTCCCCAGCCAGTTGAAACTTTTCTTCGTCGATGTTTCGCTTGAATCATCGCCTGCTTTCCCCCCGGGTTCCCGGTGATATAACAGCCATCGATCCCCTCCCTCTATCCCTGATCGCACTCCCAATGGATGCCGCGCCTCGGTTGGCTCTTCAGTCAGTTTCGTTCTAGGTTACGAATTGACATTCGGCTCTTGTCTCACTCTGCTCTGGCAACCCTCGGATGGGTCTGGTTGGTTGGGATGGTTGGGATGGGAAAGTCTTAATTGCATTCGCGCCGCAAATGCAGCAACAGCAACAAAAGCCAGGAGGAAATTCCGATGACGTCCGCTGAAAAAGACGGGGACCGAGAGGTAATAAAGTGTGAAACGGATCGGGCGACGATGGGCTGGGCGATGACGAAGGGGGCAGCTCGAGCGGCGGGATTTCTCAGCTCTTGCGCGGAGGAAGTTTTTCTCGCTGGAGCCCCGGCGAAGCTCGCAGCGAAAAAGCTCCCAAAGCGAAGTTAGGCGATCCCACCCGCTGCCTCTCGTGTGGCCTCCGTAATTGGATTTGCAACGTTTGCTGCACTTGGCGCTGTTGCGTGGGCGGGTGCGTGTGGTGAGGAGGTGGTGGGCGGGGCCCGTCGTCGCGTCGGCCGACAGAAGTGTGCCTTTGCGTGCTTGTGACGAACTAGGGGCATGTGTTTGTGAGTTCGATTCCGGCGGATTTGAGACTCGGAAGCTGATTAGAAGTTGGCTCGGGGCTCTGAAAAGTGGGACAACATTTCGTGGCACGCGATAAACGGCGCACAGAGGAACGAATGGCGAAGGCGGGGTGGGGTGACCTCAGCGGGCGCAGAGGGAGCACATCCGGATACGCTTCCACTTGCAATTAATTGAACTCTCATGGAATTCATTTGACTCTTCGAGTCCGAACATTCGAAACCCAGTCAGCGAAATTTGTGCATTTTCCATTTGAATCGAATTCGTTCCCGAGAACATCATCCGTCATCCACGTTCTGTCGCTGTCTTTTTCGCACGATTGATACTTATTGAATTGACGTCGCGTGTTAACGTATCTTAAAATTGAAACGAAACGAAATTGTCCTCAAATCCGATCGGAGTTCCAGCTGAACTAAGGAATTTCGATATATCTACGTTTCTCTTCGTTTTGTCAGCATTAACTTCGAGTCAAGCGTTCTCAACGTTTCCCTAATCGATCAAAATATTTGTGGTAGATCGAAACTATGTCGAGTTCGGAATGCGAGTCCAAAAGTCATTCTCAGTCAGAAACCCAACCCTCCAGCTGTCCGTCCGACCCATTGACTGTGGTTTGTCGCTTTCTGTGGTTTATTCCCATCCAATCCACCCACCAACCCACCTTCCTTCCTTTGGTTATTGCAACCGCAAAACTCTCTTCCCAAAAGGAGGCGCAAGTCGACCGCTCCCTCCCACCCGCAGGAACCACTTGCACGAATGCAATAAATGTCGTCGAGTGCATGCAAACATAATTTCTTCCAGCTGCCTTCTTCCACTTTTATCTGCGCCTCCGGCTGCACCTTCGACCTCACTCCTCGCTTCGCTCCTAGCCCTCGCTTCTTGGTCTGAGTGCGACCTGGCGACGAAATGCGGCCCTTGTTTGCCACCCCCAACCGGCTGCTAATCGGCGACCCAGAGAGAGAGAGAGAGGGGAAATATGGAAAAGGCAATGAATTGCGCGCCGAATGTCGCAATGGCAAATATAAATTCAAATAAACGCAACTTGACTCCTTCCTTCTCAGCCCGCGCCAAGAGATGCTCTTTTCCTCTGGCTCCTCGGCGCCTCCTTCGCCCGGGAACTCGGCTGCAACTGTTTGTATGCCTGTGCGTCCGTTCAAATTGCCTCGAGTGTTGTCGTCGTCGTTTGTCCTGCTCGAACCCCTCCTGTGCCCTCCTCTCCGAGTGTGTGTTTGTATTTGTGTGTGTGAGCATTGCCATTTGTGTGTCGTCGACTTCCGGCAACTCAAGATCCGGGCGAGCTCCGTCCCGCGGGGAAGCTTCGAAGCTTTGTCAGAAACGCAAATAAAAGCTTTCGCAAAATAAACAGACTCCGTCCAAATACTGGGAGTGTCGAGTTTCTGCTGCTCCTTCCACATCGCTCCTCGGAGCACAACTTGTCCATGCGTGGCAGAAACCATTTGTAATTGAATTGGAATTGAATTTCGGACGCCCTTAAATATTTATTCCGTTCGCATCTCCGGTGTCAAGGACCTCCGAAATGTCCCGAAACTGGGGACTTCTCTGTGGTCCTAGGACCATATGAAGGATCAGCTCACGTCACCACAATAGAACTTGTTCCGAACCTGCCTCTGAAATGTCGCAAACGGCTTGAGGCGTCGGCTCGCATTACTTTGATGTTAACCCATTGACATCCGATAGGAGTTCGCGGAATGTGCTCGCGGCGGTTGTCGGCGCCGAGGAGACGCGATTGACAAATTGCGGCCGCCTTGAAGTCGCTTCGTGTTTCGGCATCGGGTGGGCAACTTCCGCTCAGAAAAAAGCATAAAAGCGTTTCACCCGTTGTCAAAGCGCGGTTATCCTGTCGCTCAACGGATCATCCCATTACAGCAATGCATAATTAATGAAGCGCCAAACGCCCGTGTCCCTGCTTCACCACGATCCCTTCGGCCATCGCGAACGGGCGTTTAATTAAAATGCAATAATAATTGCTCAACTTGGCCGCTGTCTGCGGAATCACATCCGCTTCCGGTTTTGTTGGCAAACTAATTACGACGCCATTTTGTCTGAAAACATCGCGCAAACTTCAGGCTGCCCGGCGAGTTGTCGTCGCCACTCTCGTTTTGCACACCTCCCGACGTGCCAATAACAACGATGGCAACAACAAACCGAACAGAACCGGAACCGGCGACGGGTGTTGTCAAGGAAAGAGTTCCGATCCGCTCGGAGGTTTGGCCGGAAGTGCGCGAGGTTGGGCGCCGTTTTGTGATTTCGCACGCGGTGTCAGCGGCGAGGAAGCAATTTTTCGCCGAATCGCTTCATCATAAATCTTGCTTGAGACGCCTCCCGTCCGACGCCCTGCCCGGCGATAACTCCCCGCACGTAGGGCGCAGGGTCTCATAAATCATCGTCTCATTTTCTCGCTCTCGCGTTGCTGGGTTGCGTCCTTGTTGGCTGGGTTCCGTGCTCCGGCAACATTCCTCACTGCGTAACTGCGTCAATGGTTGTTGTTCTCGTCCTCGCCCCTGTTGGTGCTGTTGCTGTTGTTGATGATGCTGTCGGGCTTAAGCCTTGGCATTAGAGGGCTTCTGTCCTCATTGAGCAGTCCTCCGCCGAGTCCTTGTGCACGGAGGCGCGCACTTTTTAATCGAAACGTTCGCCTTGGGAATTTCGACGACTCTTCGATTTCCTCGACAAACTTTCGCTTTTTCCTCCGGCTCTCCAATTTCTCTCCGCCACGAAAACTTCGCTTCAGTTGCTCCGGGAGAAGCAACGACTCCATCTTCCTCCGTCCTTCAATAACTTACAAAATTATGTCAACAAGAAAAAAAATATGCAACTCAGCAAAACTGAAATCAAAGAAGAGAGAACAGAAATACAATAAAAGATTATACGATACCGAGTGGTAATGGAGGAGGAAGAAGTGTCGTCAACTCATCACCAACAAGTCGAGTCAAAATATTTATAGAACAGGCGAGGGTGGAGGGAGGAACACGAACACAAAGTCGTAATAAAGTCTCGCGAGACGCCTGAAAGCGTGCACCAAAAATTGGCCAGAGTAAGAGAGAGAGAGTGAGATTGTGGAAGAGAGGGAGGAAGGTTGGGGGTCTCGAGAGGAGTCCATCAGTCGCTAAAAAGGACCTCGCATGCAAAAGTTTAAATTAGGACCCCGCATGGGCCTCAAAATGGGAGGAGCAACCTCGACAACAACAAACAACGACAATATAATCGCAAAGTTTTTGACAATACTTGGTACCGAAAATTTATCACGAAATTGCGAATGTTGCAGGCGAGTGGCCAAAAGTTTGTCAAATCATCAGCAACAACGCGTTGTTTGTGGCTTCCGACCCCGGGGAAAAAGATCTCTCGCTCGCCCCAGCTCTAGCACCATCCCCAAGAGCCGTGGACAGACAGAGGTCGTCCGTCCTGTGGCACTGGGTCAATGAGGCGAACAGTTTGTAATGCAATGCAATGCAAGGCGAACTTTATGCCTGGCCAAGTTTAATCAAATGAAGCTCCACCCAGACGAAATCTCGGCCAAGTGGCGGCGCTTGAAATGAAATCTGTGCTGAAGGCATATACTGTGGCAACGCCAGTCTCTGTCTCTGTCGGCGTGCTTCGACCGCCGGCCGCAGATTGCGCTGGCGGCAAATGGCATTAATTACCTGTCGATTGCAGGATCAATATAGCGGAATTTTTCCCGCTTTTAATTACAACAACGATGATGCGGTTAATACCACACCACCACCAATGTCAACAACAACAACTGCGGTCGCGTTAACAAGACCGCCCGGAAGAGCGTTGCATGCGCCGGAAACAAGCGACTTCTGCTGCGAGGCGGCCGGGAGGGAGTCGAACGGGCGGGTTTCGAGTGTGGAACTTCGTCCTCGGCTCCAACTACTCGAGGGGCCGGAAGGAGCCCCAACTTCACTCAGTGCCCAGTGCCCGACGGCGGCAGTGTGTGTTCGAAACTCGAACAATGGATGAGGTAGTGTAAGACTTGCAGTCCGCAAGTTGAACACGCACGAATTAAGAATTGATATGCTGCATCGTTTCTGCCTCGGTCGAAGATATCGCACTCGGCTGCTCTGGTTGAGGTTGTCGCCGGCAGATATGCGAAGCAATCCTCCGGTCCTTTCACATTGTTGCACATCCTGATCATCCACGTTCTGTGCGTCTTGCCGCTTGAAATGACGTCCCTTTCCGAGAGTTGCTTGCGTTTTGTTTCGACCAACTCAACGTTGATTTGCAGGACCTGCTCCATCGGGGATTCCACGTTCCACGTTTGCCCTGCGGAACATGTCGGAGTGGAGCGCTGCAATGTGTACGGACACGGACATTGGCAGGAGCACAAGGCGAGCGGGTGGGGGATGGAAGCAGGCAGGGATATGGTTTTAATTGAGGAATAGATTCCGTTTCAATACCCCCGATAAGGGTCTGAGTGGATCGTATGCGAACGAAGGACGCTGGTATGTAAGAGCATAGATTAGAGAGAGAGACAGACTCACCGGAGGCGATGGTTCCCGAAGTAAATACGTGTGCCGAGAATTATGACAATTAATCTCGATGAATGACGCTGGAATATGTATCAAAGAAACAAACGAAGATCGAGCGGAAAATTCTCAATGTTTCACGTGTTTCGCTCGAACACGAGTTCCAGCATTATTAGAGTTCAAAGAACAAAACTGATTTTTCCCGAGAATCCGTAAATATGTATATCCAGGTCTATTGGCTAAAAATAACGCATGTCCAAGGGAAACCACGGTTTCATGTCAAAGCAAAGATAAATGTTAAGAACTCAGTCAACGAAAAGATGATGAGAAAACATATTTTCTGAACTAAAGGAACCGGATACGATTATTTCTGATTATGCAGCTTAATTTCATGAAGTGAATACGTGCTCTTAGATGTAGAAATACAGCAAACAAAACTCACAGAAATCTGAACACAGCAAATCAAAAACAATCGGCAAAGAAACGAAAGAGCCCGAAGCTCAAATTAAATACTTCATAGGAAACCAGGCGGGTCCCAGGGAATAGTTAAACCGACGCCGTAAAGGAATTGCTTTGAGTCTCCGACAACAACAAAAATAACATAAACTCATTTTATTTCTTATGTTGGGTATATGGGTCTCAAAGTGCTTTCCTCATCTAAGTTATGCCGGAATTCCAGGACTTCCTTAAAGGAAAACCGAGCTGCTTGGTCGAGGGACCCTTTAGAGTGGGGGTGAGCTTGAGATGAACCAGGAAGAAGCGTCATAACTTCTCAGCTTCTTTATTTACTCGTTCTCTTTCTTCTTGTCGTCCCTTCCTGTGCCAAAGAGCCATTTAATTCTGGCGCCCTAAAGGTTCCGAGTTTGTAATAATTTCGTGACGATGGGGGCGGCGCTGGCAGCCTCATCTTCTTGCCATATGAGTTGAAATAAAATTAAAATCGCTGTGAGAAGTCGCCATTTGAATGCTTCATCCTTCGGGAACCTTGTCCTGGCTGTGTTTTCCTGCCCTACGCAAGACTTTTTATTCAAATCGAATCAAAGCGTAGACAGGCTGAAGGCGTTGGTAATTGTATTCCCGAATTCTATACTTTTCCCTTTTGCCCTCGGAAGATTCTAAATGTTTTGATTGCTTTCTTTGTGACGCTTAATGAATTCAATTTCAAGTCGTTATTCTTCTTCTAGTGTTCCATCATTCATGGTCTGGCAAACCTGCGTCTATGAGGTCCACCGATTCCTGGTAAAGTCTGTCTCTCTTTCGCACAGAAAATTGTGTCCCCGTCGACTGTCCTCCGTAATTGATTACCAAATGAAGACCCTCGAGACATGGACAAAAGACGTTCTGAAGTTTTATTTTTAATACTTAGCTCTACCGTTTCCACTCCAAAAGGGTCGGCAAAACGTCTGGAAGACCCGGCGGCGGATGAGAAAAGGTCAAAAGGAGGGAGCTGTAATTAGATTCATATCCATCCATATTTCGCACAATTAACAGGGATTCGCGGCGGCTGGCGAAGGATTTCTTGAAACGGCGCAATTTGCAAGAATAAAAGGAAAAACAATGGCCGGAATGGCGCGAAGAAGACCGCCTTTGGTTCAAAGGTTTTCTGTTGGCGAGAGTATTTTGTGTTCCACCCCTCTCTCCCTACTCCTTCCTTCCCACCCAGCCGAGAGCCCCAACACCCAATTAAAGATCAGGAAATGCCAATGCTAAGCAAATAAATCCGAACCGCAAGAGTCAACAACGGCAGCAGCCATCACCAGCACAACAACTATCACCTCAAAAACAACTACGAGCACCAGCACAACAACAATGGCCGCCACTAAAACAACAACCTGAGCGATGGCTGAACGCGTGACACGACCACCCATTTGTATTCCGTTTATTTTTGGCGCGAGCAAATATTTGAAATGCCGTGCCACAGCTCTGGATGCCGTTCTCGCTTCCCCCCTCACCGTCGCTTGACATTTTAATCAAGTTTCGGACTCGGACTCGACACTGCGGAGACACGCAATACTTACGGAAATTATTCAATGGCTGCCAGGAGAGCAATCAAAGGGGTTCCCCCCGGGGCCCCTCTGCGGACGAGGGCCGGGTCTGTCCTAGGAAGACGAGCGCAATGTTCGCAGAGTCAACATTGACATTTGATTTAAATTCTGAGGATTGTTTCCACCAGTCTCAAGGTCTCCCCGGAAGCCGAAAGCAGGCGACTAGAGTCGGTCTCGAGCGTCGTCCAACAGATTATTGGTGATTGGCGTCTCCAAGTGGGCGGGCGGAGGAATAGGTTGCGGTGCGACGTCAGGCCAAGTGACTTGTTGAATTAGTCGACACTCGGAACCCTTGGCCGGTGCTGCTCGGGCCTCTGTTCACCCTAACCGACGACCGGAAACCAAATTACAACTATTGCAACGTCCGGGAGGAGTCTCGTATTAAGTACTTTGTTTTCCTTCGTCCCCCATGAAAGATAAATGAAGTGTGGAGTGTGGCCAGCTTCGTCCTTGTCGGCCAAGATGCGTTGGCGAGGGCCAACGCCGTCAGTCAGCCCGGGCGACAGTCACTCGTCCGGCGCCTTGTGGCGACAGAGTGAGCGTTATCTCCTCGTCCTGCTCGACCTTTTCCTATTCATGGTCGATGATTGTCATCGGTGAAGTTTATGGGCGATTTCGGAACTTCTTGTTCTTGTTGAACTTTCGACCTGAAGTCAAATGCTTCGAACAGCTGTTGCGGGAGCGACAATGTTGAAATTTATGGGACATTTCCGGAGTCGAATGAGGCTCAAACCAGGTGCTATATGTGGGGTAATGTTAATAAAGGAACAGGAACCTGCTGGGTCGTCATTATCATCGAAATCTGCAGTCACTTGTTTCAGTTGTTGTTCTTCCTTCGGCCAACTTGAACAAAATTATGCATTTTAAGAGAACGCCGTCGGTCTTCTTCGTCTTGCTTCTGGTTCGTCACGTGACGCCATTAGAATAATGTTGTCGCTTTCCAATGTTGTCATCGCGTTTCAAATGCGCCCAAGCAGCAGCAGCAGCGACCTCAACGACAATAGACTACAAGTGGATAAAGATACGACCCGCAGAATAGAGTACTCTGAGAGGAAGCAGAAAAGCGGAGCAGAAAAGGAGTGGCAAGTTCTTTAAATGCGTTTTCTCGGTCGATGCAGCGCGACACTTGTGCCAGATGCTGCTTGTTGTTGTTGTCCGTGGTCCGTTGTTGTTTGCGCTGTTGTTGCGAACTACTCGAGGTCGTTTGTGGGTCACGCAGAAAACAGACAAAAAAAAGGGGGAAGAACCGAAACCGAACAACAATTCCGCTCCGACGACGTCATGATGACAAGCGCAATAAAAGCGAGTGAAACAGCAGCCATAACATCTGTCGCAGAAACAATAACAGAAGTTCAGAGCAGTAAAACGCGGTCATGGGGCGGGTCGTCGACGGGAGTCGAGTCGGGCTGTCATCAGATAACGATCTGTACTCTTGCTTGACTCGTCTGCGACTCGAAGTATGCAGTACTCGTGCGAGTGCCATATTATTTCGCTTTAAAGAACACATCGGCGTTTTCAGATCGAGTTAATGTTACTTCGAGTACGATTACTTCCGCTACTGTCACCAGTCATTGCGGCCCATGGTGAGGAACGACACCGGAAGTCGGGCATCCGATTTCGCTCCTAATGACCACCCGAACCAGTGGAACGCGTCTTCCGAAGTTGCAAATTTTCGACCGATCCTCAGCCGCAACACGAGCCACCAGACCACGCCATCTGACGCATGACACATGGCCGCGCTGAGTGGGGACAAGGATGCTGCAGACATCGTCAATGCGAGCTGAGTCCCAGGCGCAGCAGCCGACCCGTCATTTGCGATGCATTCAGCTCGAGTGGGTCTACAGTAGTAGAATTCTCTTCGAATCGGCGCCACTTCCGAAGCCACGGTCGCTGTTAACGAAACTCAGCGGCTGCTGTGGTCCGTGGATCGCTCGTGGCGGGTCTACAGGGCTTGCGGGACTCGGAGGGGGAGGGAGAGGACACCGAATGCTTCCTGGCGCTCATTAAGTTGTGCTCACGTTGATTTACGCTGACAACTTCAGCAGCAACGGTGGCAGCGATGGCGCCCACATTTTCAAATTGGTTTAAAGCGCAACGTACGCCCGTCGCAGCCATCGCCATCGCTCTCTAACAACGTGCTCCGCGAGAGCATCCTCATACTCCAGCGGCAGCAGCTGCCTCATCGAATTTATCGCTGGCGGCTGTGGACGGAGATGCGACCGCCTGATGCTGCCGCGGCCGCCTGTCGCGATGTCTCCGGGTGTCCTGGTGGTGTCCTGTTGCTGGTGTTGATGAAGTCGGTCATTGTGCGGATGCTTTTGAGTAATTTGTGTGCGTTCTCGGGGCCAAAGGAAACCATTTGGCAAATGTGCCGCACAGTGGGGCTCATAGTTATGTTTTTGGTCTCAATCTTATGGCTTGAAATTTAAATTATTTCTTTCTTCTTTGCAGGTGAGTTTGAATTGCGGTAAATCGTATCATAATCTCTACGTCTCGACACCGAATTTCTATGTGAGTACAGCCAGGATATTTCATTCTAATGTGAGAGAGCCTGGAAGCAATCCGCCGGATGTAGTCGGACATTTGAAGGACAAATTCCCGAGTTTTTTCGTCACTGTTTCTCATTTAACGACGCCTGAAAATATGTTTTTAAACAAGTTTCTCTGTTCATTAGAAGTTTGCGTTGGTTCGGAGTGGAGCCCCAAAGCACATTCCACATTCTCATTCCACCCGAGAGGTCGCCGAGCGTCGGTCGGGATGGGCGATGCATTATTTTCATTAGAACTGAAAAGTGTTGCATACGCTCGGGCGCCGCATCTGCTTTGAGTTTTTGTGTGAATGCCGGCAAGGGCCAATATTTAACGGTACTTGGCATTTTGATGACTGCACACACACACACTCTCTCCTCAAACACACACCCGCATGTAAGAGGCGTGGCAACGATGCCAGCATCAAGCCATTTGCAAATGAATGCAATAGGAAAGGAACATGAGCAGCTCGCAACTAATTTATGTGACTTGGTCTCTCCGTACGCTCACGACGCAATGTGCGCAATGTTCCTTGGGAGACAGGCGGACGAGTGCTTTTTAATTACGTCCCGTTCCGAGGAAACGAGAGAAATCAGAAAACTCTACTGCATCCTCCGCGACGGCTTTAAGCTCGTAAACTAAAGTTTTCCCCACCCGATCCCGTCTCGAGCAAGTGTGCATTTGCTTTGATCGGCAACGACGAACATCTCTTATTATGCCGGTGAGATGATTTTGCCTTGACTCGGCCTGGCTGGTCCTAATTTCCAAGTCCCGTCCATCCGTCTGATTCGGTCATCTGCGACTCTCTGTTGGACTCGGATACATTACATGTTGTCAGATGTAGTCCTTCAGGACGATCCGCCCTCTTCCTTCAGCCACCGTCCCTCGGGTTTGCATACAATTTCTTCTTCGACTCACGGAGATTTCTTAATCCTCCGGTTTCACCTTCGACTGCGTGATTGGCTCTCCGCCCATCCCCGCCGCCTCGTCGTTGCTGGCGCTGGAAACTGCTGCAAATTTAATCTGCTTTTATTGCGTGTTTTCGCTCGAGTTTTACTGTTTAGAACAACAAGTACAACAACAACAATAACAGTAAAGTCAACATTAGCAACACGAAAGGCAGCAATAACATAAACAACAACAACGAGGAATATAAGCAATAATAACGAAGACGAGCCAAAATCTACAGAAAGCGCTAAAAATCCCAGCAGCATCGAAATAAATGTACAACAAGACTAGGGAGGTATCCTGTAGGAATTCATTTAAAGGCCTTCTGCCGTCGAGCGTGGTCAGACCGGAGAGGTGTCTGGGGGAGTTGGAATGAGGTGGCTCATTCTGTCGCCGGGCCACGCCTCTGCGAGTCGCGCAGATTCCAGCGCTTCGTTTTAATGTTTGATGCTCGCCGCTCGTCCGCGTCGGCTCAGGTCCTCCGGCTCCCCCTCCAAGGACTCCGTGTCTGCCCGAGACCCGCTAATGATGAAGTCATTTGGGGGCGAGCCGAGACAAGCACAGCGACGATGACGCCGCGGAATCTGTGAACATTGAGAGAATGTTTCGAGCGCATTTCCGCTTCCGCCACCGCTCTCTTTCCTGTTGCGCCTCGCTAATTTTTTATGATTTCGCCCTTCGTTGCGTCAGAACGTGGAATTTCAGGGGCGTCTGGGGCGACGGGAGACCATTTAAATAAATTAGATTTGCAGAAAATTGCCGCCATTTTTTATGCGCGGCGCGTAAATGTGCTGACGGAGGGGGCGGGGATGGGGTTTGAATTTAAAGTGGGCCCATTAACGGGCGTAATTGATTAGGGTTGCCACCCGCCACGAGGCCCCGATGCGTCTGCGGACTGGGATAGAGGAAGCTCCGACGGATCCTGCAGTTGGCAAAACCTGCACGTCCGCGTGACACCGCACGACGTGACAAATTAACACGCTCCACCCACAGTAATGGCGACGATCGAGTGGAAACAAAATCCTGGAAAAACAATTGGCCGAAAATTGACAAATGTCATTCGGGTCGTTACGATGCCGTTGCTGCTGTGTCCTTGCTTATCAAACACCACGCAGCTCCTCCGAAGGTAGCACACATCCTCCGAACCACCCACATACACTCGTACTCCAGCTCTACTCCAAATTGACACCGACACTGTGAGAGGCAGATAAGGGAATGTCGTCGCCGGCGCCGCCTCCGTGTGCGTGACATGCGATAACGTTATCAGCTGCTGTTTAAATGTGCTCATTCTGAAGGTGTGTGTTGCTATCAGCGCAGTGTGTATGTGTGGGGAGGCCGCCTACCATAGAACTTGAAATTAGAGCCCCGGAGAACCGAAGGACGAGAAAATGTCATACGCTTCGTTCCGGGAACTGCGAACGTTCTCCTTCGAATCGAAAAAATATGTCTATGGCGGAGAAAAGGAAGTCGCTCGGGGGCAAATTGAAGTTTTCTTTGGAAAAGGTCCCGATAGCATTTCCTTCCCGGCTACTTGGTCCGGGCCAGTTCTGCTCAGTGGTGTAATTAAAGGGATTACGTTGAGCCTCGAACTGAGCCTGAGGCGGCGTTAGTCAACGTCTCTTAAGAACGAAGCTTTGCGATGTGGGTGGTCGGGTGCAATTCCAATCTACAAGAACTCATTGGAAATTGGCTGATCTGGTCTCTGGACTAAAAAAAACTTCTCACAGTTTGCAACTGCAGGTAGCGTTTATTTGTTTTGAACACAAACAGTGCCAATTATATATGTATTCTTCGAGCCACTTAGCGAAGTGCGAAGTGGAAGCTCCGTATAGCGTTGCAGTTGGCACCAAGTGTGCGGGACCTTTGTCTACACCTGGCTCCCACTGTCCCTTCTTCGGCGCTAGCGAAGACGCAACTGCGAAAAGTTAATGCTTCCCGTCCGCAATGCTCCTCTTAAATTGCGTTAAGCGTAACGGGATCAAGACGACAATGGTCCCAGTCACAGCAGCAACCGATTGAGAAAAATAAATGGACTCGGAAATTGAGTCGTCGTGGGGCTGCGGAAGTGAAAGGAACGGAGGGAGCAAAATAGTAAATGACGGAATCACGAGATAAGGAAGATTGAGTTCTTGCCTTAGCGCTTCCCCCGGGCGACCCTCACGGCTCAGGGTGCAGGTGCGAGCAATGGTTCTTCCATTAGGCGATGCTTATTTTCGACTCCCGTGGCCGTTCTTTTGTTATCGCGCTTCACTTTTGGCGCCGGACGAATGCTCCTTCGATTAAACGACGCGAGCACAGGACGAGACAATTCATCTGCCCGGCAGCAGGGGGGGCGGCAGCCGCCCCAAGGTCAGATAAGATTTCACTTTCACTTGACAATTGACTCGCTCGAACACACGCCCACCTTCTACGGGCTCCTCCCTGACTGTGGATGAGCTCGGCCTCAGTCCTTTGGTCCTTGTCTTCTGCCAGCTGCCTCATGATGGGGGCTTGAATTTGCGGAGCACGAGGAAGCCGTTGTTGATGAAGCGATAAGGACACAACAGTGCAATCAATGTCTGTTCCACAAAGCTGCCCTAATCCTTCGTCCTGCACGAGGCCTAGGCGTAGCGAGGTCAGCCAGATGATCCCGACGTATTCCTAATTGACTGCAAGGTCTTGAGTAGTTCCTTGCCCTGGGTGAGGGGCGCACAGTGGGGTAATCAACCCAAAAAATTTAAATTACAAATTTTCTGAAAATGCCATATGAGAAACTTATGCATCACTACCAAAAATATTAGGTCTCTGTCAACACTTACACATTTTTTTCTTTAATTCGCTCGCAACAAAAAAACGAAATTTTTCTGAACTTCTAAATTTTTTTATGTAAAAGAACACAATTTAACAACAAATTCATAATTTACCTTTTTTTTGGTATTCTACGAATTAAAAAAAAATTATGGACAAAAATTTTGTTAAATATTTTTTTTTTAAATTATATTAAAAATTAGCTGATTTGGATAAATACATATTATACATTTTTTAATGAAATTAAATTTTTTTTTAATGAAATTTATAAAAATATATAATAAAATTCGAAAATTTTTTTTAATCAAATTTTCTCAATTAAAGAAAAAAAAATCTTGTATTACAAAAAAAAAAAAAAAATTTAAGATGAGGAGACTCAGGAAGCGACACCGAGTAAATATTTAATTTAACAAATGTGATCCAATAATTGATCTCCAGTTTTAGTGTCAACTTCCCACTGTGCGGCGGTCGTCTGACACCCTGTAGTGGATTCTGTTCTATCCGACGAGTTATGGTGCGAATTAATCAATGCCTCTTATCAATAAGTAATTAACTAGCCTCCGTTATCCTTGCCATCAATAACGAGCATCGAGGGTGATTCTTAATTTATGGCAGATTCCCATGGAGTTGTGTTTTTATTGACTCGTTTCTCATTATTGTCGTTTGCTCGCTCATTTTATAAAATAAATTTATTTGCTTCGTGCGTAAATATTGGCCCAGTATAAATGGGCCATTAAATGGTCCCTCGTCATCGTTGGTGCTGGTCCGTGTGCGGGTCTGGCCTAAACCATATTCATTAAATTTCCTCTCCGCCTGGGTCCTTCCAAGTGGACATTTATCACCTTCTGGCGAGGTCCACTGTCCTGCTGCCGAATGGTATGAAATGCTCCCAAATATTGATTCCACTTCGCTCGTCATCTCATTCCACGATTTGAAGATTCGGATATTCTTTCGGATCTTTATCCTTTCTTGATTTACGGCTGGGCTGAATGGAATTAATGGCTCATCATTTGTTGCATTTGTCCAACTTTTTGTTCAGGTGAAATGCCTTTGTTTCATAAAATTGAAGAATGTTTCAGCAGGAAATTCAATAGTAAAGAACTTGCATCCTTGTTTTCTATTTACGGATTGAAATCTATGAACTGGTTATCATTTACTCATCAGGTGCTTGTGGGTTTGATGTTTCTTCTTTCGAATTCCAACAACTGCACATAGAATAGACTACGCCTTCGATGCCATATGTACAAACGACATTTGTCAATCCGTAATTTTGGATTTTGGGAGATTGTATTGGCTCTTTTGGAAAATTGTTCTACTACACCTATTTCCGATATCCAACAAAGGTGTCGGAAATCTCTTAAGAATTTTAAAATAATAAATAATTTTCCTACGTGTGGAATTATGTTTCGATAGTAAATTTTATCCGTTTTTGCAGAGTTGGAATTAGGTTTTTGATTATCTTTGTTATGCTTGGGCGTAGAGTCAACATGGTATTTTCCTCGATTATTGTATTTCACAAATTGTAACGTGCAGTTGAGTTCTTTAAACAAAATACCCCTGGGAACAGGGCCCAGTCTGGCGTGTAATATAATGAGCACGTTTATCGCCGTTAATCTCATGAAGCTGTTCTGAGAACTTAATTACGACACTCAGCAACACACATTAAAGGCAATATTTGGTTAATCTTGTGTTGATTTAATTGTATTTCCATTGCGTTCTGTGGTAGCCGTGTTTTCCTTCTCGATTTGGCCGCATTTTCCGCATTCCCTCGTCGCATGCCCTTCATCGCATGATCTGCGTCATTAAATTTCGACGGTTTTATTGAAGCTTGGAACATATTTTCGGAATCAACTCAGCTCTCGTTCGCTTGATTTATAAATATTTTATTTACGACTGGCAAACAACATATCGCCATCTATCCCTGTCTCTGTCTGGCTCCCACATGCACACACCCACACAAGCCCACTCAGTCGCTGCCATTTGCGTTTGATAAATATTCGCAGCATGCCACAGATCCTTCGTCCACCACAACCCGAAATGAATGCAATACATTTTTAGCAGCAGAGAGTCTCTTGTTGTAGTTGTTGGTTAGCACTCGCCTGGAGGTCGCCCGAGTCGCACAAGTGCTCGCCAGAATGGATTCGCCAATGCCCCGGTGGCGGATCCACCCGAATCTCGGTGATTTCGCCTCGCCCCGCGACGATGCAACGAAACGATCCGTCAACATGGGGTTGGAGGGGAAATTCCAAGTGTTCGGATCCGAATCGAGTTCTGGTCTCAGTAGAAGATGGCCAAAGACGAGGGCCAGCAGCTAACCGAAGCTGGCCCTCGTCCACAGTCCCTTGAATATAGTGCTAATGTTCCAGTCCGTCGTTCAACACCTTCTTAGATGACCCAAGAACGGGGTCGTCCCTGCCCTCCCTCTCCTCCCTTTATCGAACCCGCTCCGTACCCTAGGGCTCCTGGGACTTGCCCGTCGTCAATGTTGAAGCTCGTGAATCCTTCCGTAATCTCTTCTCACTAGTCCCGATTCAGGGGGTGAGTTGATCCCCATCTGTGCGAAATATTCGGACAGTTCCCTTACTCCGCCTGCCTCCTCCTCTAATGTGGATCACATTGATTAATGACGTTTGGGACCCGCTCGCTCGAAAACCACCCACACATGGGCATCTGTGGCTGTGCCTGTGGATGGCCTTGGCCAGGATGAATATTTTTAATTGTTACGAAACAAGACTGGATCTAAATCGGGGCTCGAGACGATCGAACTGATCAATGATATCATGCTATTAGGAAGGTGACCCTTGGTCGTGATTTTCCATCAATATCAACCAACTCGCCTCCCCCTTGCATTTGAATATCGCATCGATGAGCCGTTGAATTTTGGTAAGCAAATCGATTGTTGCCGCCGCAAATGTGCGCCATCGCGATTCAATTAAATGCATTTATTTGGCGCGCCATGGGAATTCTAGATGATTTGTGTCGGGGTCGACGACTGGCAGCCTCTCATAGTTGTGGCTGCGATATCCTGTTGTTAGCATCGAAATCATCGAAACAGCGGACTACTCTTTGTGCTAGTGTTTCCGGCCCATATGTGGCATCGCTCCCATTTGCTGGACGCCACACATCCTGGCTGTGATCCTAGTCGGGGTTTCCATTTGGTTGCTCCCTTCGTCTATGCCTAGTTATTACATTCCCGCCACTTACAATCGACAGTTTTTATTCCGTTTGCCGCTTTATCTCCGCTGCTGCACAAATCGATTTTCGAAATAATTGCTGATTTATTGCACATGTGTTTTCTGTCCGTTTTGCTTTGTCTTCTTCTTAGAATCTGTTAATTGAAACCTGATTTTGGAGTTTAATGAGTTCGCTCAATTAAAATGCATTTATTTGAACGGTGGCCAGAAGTCATGAGGGAAATAAAATGTGGGATTTCCAACATGAAAAAGTTGCGCAGACTATAAGTAAACTATTTTCTTGCTCTCTCTATTGTTATAACCATAACCCCATTGGAATTTTCCCTCCACTTTTTTAGGTTCGTACCTAAGCTCCTGTCATGGTAACAACAAGGGGCGACGGAGAGACAGAGGCCTAAACGAATCGATGTCTTCAATCCCTCTTAGCAGAAGATTGTTGATTTGAGGCTGGGCGATGATGGCAACAAATAGAAAAGAGTACAGCTCCATGGGGTCGATCCTTAGCCAATCCCTTTATTTGCCTCACCAGTGACCCGTTCGAGGACCTCTTGTTCTAGCTGAATGAGGACCTGTTCTAATATTTGCGTACGCTGTACGACGGACACAATTTTCTGTTTGAGCGCGACTCAATTTAAATAAATAACGCACTGTGTTAATGTTTTTAAAACATTATAAAGGGATTTGGTCATATCGGGTCCCATGGTACCGTGGTTTCGAATGATGATGCATAGCGAGTCTGCCGAAAATCCCGCCGTTGCCAATATACAATAAATAAGGCCGCAAGGAAACAACAACAGCAGAAAATTCTTTTCATAAAAGAAAATACGCCGCGTCTGGGGACCGAAAGTGCTGTTCGAGCAAAACCTTAAACGAACGATGACGAAAGTGATCAGAAAGGAAAACACGTAAACCGACCGAAGACGAAGCGGAACGGAGAAAATGTATACGAACACCAAAGGCGGCTGCCGTCGGGGAGCGAGAGGCGACACGAACGCAATCTTCGGCGAGTCCTCGAAACTCCAAATCCGATGAACTCGATTATTGACCACACAAGAAGTGTGGTCGGTGAACAGAGGGCGACGGGCGGGGGGCGAGCGCCACAAAAGGAAAGGAAGGCAGCACGGCGGGGGGCAGCGGATCGGATTCGCTTCCTTGCAGCTAAGCTCCTTGTGGGGTTGTGGGGGAGCCTCAGAGTTGCGTTGTCCTCGCCAAATCTCGGAGCTCCGTAAGAACGCGCTGGGAAAATGGCGTCCACATAAATTCTTCATTGACTACACGTGGTCTGCTGGTATTGTTGTCGTTGTTGTTGTTATTGCTGTTGCTGTTATGTGTGTGGAATCACGGACACAATTCGAATGGAAATTGAGCGGCGAAGCAATCTCGGGATTTCCATGGACACCCCACACCCGGCCTGGCTGACCGGTGGGCTGGTCACACGCTGATAACCCACACCCCGGACCCCGCGCTCGGGAACTGGGTCCCTTCTTCTCTGCAATAAAGCAAACCTCGTAAAACGAGCGACGGAAACTCCGTGTGCAGCAAATTTCGTATCCTGTCGGGTCTTCCGAAGGGGGCGAGTTGGCGCCAGTGGGAGGTTCTTGGCATGCTTCTTGAGCTTCACGTACTCCTCGGCCAAATTGAATAAAGTATTTTTAGCCTTTTCGCTCGATTGGGCTGCTTTGTGTGCGGGATGGACCATTAATTCGCTCCGTTATCCGTCCAGCCTGACCTGAGAATCGACTCCTAGAGTCGCTGGCGAGTGGAATACGATGGAGGCGTTCGGGATTCCCTTCATCCAGTGCGGTGTCGATTTCATTATTCCAGCTTCCACCTCACGCCCATAGGCAACTGGCGGACAATGTCCTCTAATTACATTAGCATAACTTCCGATGGCACGATGGACTCGAGTAGCATACGCACCATAATTGAATCCCGACTTCAGTCGATATGAGTTCTATATTATCCCCGCCAATCGACTCGCTCCTATTCGAGTGCTGATTTACGGCCATTGATATAAACTTTTGTATGCAGTCCGGGGTAGATGGATGGGGCACCTGGGACTTCGGGAGATCGCTGGTGGGAGTTGTTGTGCCGTGAGGAGTCGGGTCTACGCACATTCCAGACATCCTGATGCAGCCAATTTACGGCGCTTGGCTCAGCTCTCCTCGTTACCGGCGGGACAACACATCGTTGCTTCCCTCCCCCTTCGTTGTCCACTGCTCACTGTGCAATCCCTGAAGACCCCAAGCAACAAAAGAAAGAAAAGAAGCGATAGTAATTTGATTAATTCAAGAGCTTAATTCGCAATTCGCCGTCGCAGTTGGGGCTAAGCATCGTGGGAGGGACGGAGGGGCCTCGGAGTACTCTGATCCTTGGTGGTGGGTGTGGCACGAGTTTCGTCGGGTGCGTGGAAGGGTGTCGACGATAGAGAGGGAGCGAGAGTAGACTTCTGTTTGCCTTAAACAAATATATTCTGCTGTCGTTACTGCAAACACGCCAACACAAACAAATCGTCGCTCACAACCGCCCTCCAATCGCAATCGGGGACTCCGGCAGATGCCTTCGATCTGGCCTCGGGGTCTGCGCTCAGCTCGGACCCATTAGCAGGTGCGTGTGCATGTGTGCGTTTGCTGTTTACGCCCGAAATCCAAAAATAACAATAGCAGTGAGAGCACCGGAACTAGACAAGACAATCGTTGTGGCTGCATTTGCGACGATTCTTCGAAACGGAATCATTGCAATGTGAGGAGAAAATTTACCTTCAAACGAAGTTCCTGTGATTGTCTTTCAGTAAGAGCGGAAGAGCTGTGGTTGCTGTGAGTGTGATGAGGAGGAGTCAAAATGGAAACAGATTAAGTTAATCAAAGGACTATGGCCTTGGCATTCCTTCGCGGATTTACTTCTTGCTGATGATGTTTCTGCAATTCTTCATTTCCCGAGTTTCCGACTTTGAGTGCAATTAGACCCTTTGAGGGTTTTCATTTCACAAAACTCCTCTGTGAAGCTGCAACTCCCTGAAGCACACCTTCGCCGCTTTTAGTTTTTTACCCTCAGATCCCCATGCAATCGACAAATTCCGAAAATGTGTGTTTCCTTCACCCGACCCCCTGTGCTTCCCTTCTCTACTGCTCTCGTCGAGAGCTTCACACGGCTGTTGCAGGAGTTGACAGTGCTGTGAGTGTGGCTTCGTTCGCTTTTTATGCGACATCCGTCCATCCGACCGTCCATCTCCTCGTTTCCGCCGTCCTACCCTAGCTAGTGTTGTCATATTTTTGCCGGCTGCCAATGAATCAAAGCCTCTCTGATTGCTGATCTCTCGTCTATCAAGTGCAGGCTCCTCCCAATCCCTGGGCCCCAGTTTTTGCACTCCAATCAAATATTGATTGTGTGGTGGACAAACGCCAGTGTGTAGATCTGTGGAAGCTTTTTGTGTTGGTCTCTATTGCCTTTTGAACTGGGCCAAGGGAAGGCTTCAGGTTTTCACATTGTTTGGCTTTTAATTAATCCCAACTTGATGAATGTGTTAGAGTTTCCATTGCCGGACTTCTAATTTTACGATGTTCACTTTTTACTCCAATCTCTCACTTTCAATTATTATTTATTGCTATACGAATTATTCTATTGCCTCTGTGTTTCTTTTTTCAATTGCTTTGAGTGGAATTCCATACGTTGTTGTCCATTTTAGCCGGTTGTCACTTGACCAATATTTCTAATAACAGTCGATATATTGTCGATGTGTCTGTGTTTGTATCCGGTTTATCCGTCGGCAGAACACATACCGCTGTTTCGTACGGATGGGTCGTCGGGTAGCAGAACACCTTCACATCTTCATGTGCCCACTCTCCCTCCTCTCTCTCGCTCGATTTCCCTTTGGCAACGAGCTTCTGAGCGCCGTCAATAGCTTGCACTCGAGAGGAGCATCGCATTTCACTCTCGCATAAATAACAATTGAAAAGCAGTTTTATCCGCCTTATTCGTCTGGGAAGCGCACACAAAGAGCCGCGACCCAACTCATCCCGACTTTGACAACTCCAACGCTCACAAGGAAATCAGGGAGAAATGCGAGATCTGCACACGAATAAAGTCGACAAAATAAAAGCGTAGCGCCAGCCGGTAGAGCTCCGGCAGAGTCGTTGGCAACAACAGCGCAAGACCGACGGCGGGCACATGTGCGAGCAGAGCAGGCAAAAGGAAACGAATTAAAAGGGAAATAAAAGCAACGCATAGCTTCAGGCATAAATGCTACTTTTTGGCGCTCAGCGCAGGGGGGGGGGGATTTAAAAATATAAAACTGCTTCTATTCGAGCTTCTATGCGACAGTCAGAGGATCGCATTGGCGACGTGTCCTTTTGCTGCTTCTTAAATGAAGTTGCACTCGAATAAGTTCGTAGCTCAGAGAGAGGATACGGAGAGACTTACCATAGACTTAGATGCCGCTTCTGGCTCCGGGCGAGGAAGCCAAGTTAGGGGATGTCGCCCGCTGAACCTGAGAACCCGTCATTCGAGTAGTGTCCGGACAGAATATTGATTTTTAGCGTCGGCATCGAAGAAGTTTGGAAATGTGAAGTCGAGCTAAGTCCTGAGGAAATCGCGGCATAAATAATCGGGTTCCAAGACGAGTCCACAAGGACGTCCTAGAAATGGGAATTTATTGCCAAGTAGCAACTTCACGAACATCGAGGGTAATGTGGTTTCAGCCATTAGAGGTCAAATATAGAGTATTCGGGAGACCATCAGCATTTGAAAAATTCGTGGAAGGAGCCTTCCTTTCGGCAATGATAATAAATATCAGCGATTCCCTTTGTGTTCGAGTCCATGAATCCAATTTAATATTCATTCCGTCTCGAAATAACATCCATCCCACCCACCTTCGTTCCGCGAACGCTGGATTCGACGCCACTTCTGTTTGTTCTTCTGTAATTTTTCCCATTTGTAACCTTTATCTTTATTCTCTATGCCGATGCGTGGAGAACTGTTGAACGTGTTTAACGAGATGTGCCTAAAATGCCTTCTCTGCCCCACCTCCCCCCAGCCAGCCGCTCCGCTTTGCTCTGTGGTTAATCGGAGCGAGGAGATATCGCTCGCCGAGGCTGGCCAGGCTGGAGAGGAATGCCGGAAACGAATGAAACAAAAGGATTCGCAATTTTTCGCATCTGATCCCTGAATGCGGCGATTAATCGAACAAGTGAAACGGATATGATTCGATTACACACATGCTAGAGGGGAGGAGCTGTACTCTTTAATGGAATCCTGTGTTTTCTACTGGGGTTCGGCTGCCAAGAATTAAGCCAAGTATTAAAGTTGGGCGCTATGACTTTGGTTGTTATCGGCGATTCTTATGTCCGATGTGTGTAGGTTTCTTTGGAAATGATTTAAAATTGCATGTGCCAACATTCCGAATGGGCGAGCGGGAATTACTTGAGGCATTTTGCTGTAGTCAGTGAAATGTGAAACAGCCCGGGAAGCGGGAATGGGAGCGAACGAATGCTGGAACTAGTTCAATCGTTGGGTTGGCCATTGGAGCTTACTATCCCTTTGGCCGAGTCGCCTCCGGCACAACGAGGCTGTTTCTCGACTTCTTCGCGAGGGCGCAGGGCCTTCTGCATGTTATCTCGGTCTTGTGTTCCCTCCATTCCGTGTCCTCGTTGGCCAACCTCACTGTCCAGTCGACTGACCCCAGATGCAAGACTGATGTTCTGCCGGGCCCCGTTGGCGTCATTATCAGCACTAGCGGTCCATCCAAGCAATGCCAATGAATGCCGGTCTTTTCGCTCTCTGGCTTCACATGGCGAACGACGTCACTTTTGCCAATCGGATGGGAAACCGAGATGTTCGACATCTGCATGACATGGATTTCGTTCGAATGGAGCCAACATTTGGAAACCGAACTTGACAAGTGTGGCTCGACGGTAGAGGAGGTGGGGAGCAGCTGGTGATGCCAGAATTGCACGATTACAAGAACGTTGCATGCCTTCAGGCGCTACAGCTGCATTTCATATCTCAATCCCTCGACGTCCCTTGGCATGACGTTGCTCCGGCAGAGGGCGTGTCCAGCCAGATAATACTTGTGCCTTTGATCAGCGTGCATCTCTGCGTGCGCCGTCTGTGTCTGCGTGGCTGCCTACCTACGGGCGTTCGAGTTGGTTGCAGGCTTCGCCCCGTTTGAAGTCCGTCAACCGGTTTATCGTCGCACGGAATCGCGTTCCCCTCATTTCACGCTCTGTCGCCGCACATGCAACAATCCAACGATTCCAACGAGTTTCGCGTGCGACCGCAATGGTTGTTAGAAAAATCGTCGTATTATCTCATCCATCACTATATTTCACCGCTGCCAGCCGCTGTTGGAGGTCGGCCGGCATTTTCCACCGGATTGGGGCTGAATGGCGTTCAAAGGACGCTGTCGTCAATGCGCTGCAGACGCAGTGCAGTGCCCGCTGCTCCAAAGCGAATCAATGCATGGCATCCATTCGCCGCCGCCGTCGCTCCTCGCACCTGGCCAGGTTGTCGTGATTAATGACGCGTTGTTACCGGCGATTCGTCGACCCCGCCCCAGTTCGCGTGGGCCAACGAATGTCCTGCAATAGCTGCAATTTATAGGCTCGGCGGAAGCGAACGTGGCGGCGGTGTTGAGCGAGTGAGTGAGTGAGGTCGCTGCTCTACGTGTGAATTGTTCCTCCATTTCTATTTAATTTCACTTCGTCCGTTTTGTGTTCATTTAATGTGTGCATCATTCTGTTTATTGCCGCCGTTGTTGGCCGGCTATTTGTGCCAACGGGTGGGTCCGACGGTCCGACCGCAGAAAATGGAAGATTGATGTTAAGACTATTAGGCGCACGCACACACACACACGCACGTAAATGGGGCCCTGAAAGGGAAATTAGGGCTGCTCCTTCCGTCCGCTCGAAATGGGCTGAGTGGATGAAAATCCTGTATCTGTGCTCTCGTCGTTACTATTTTGTGTATTTTTGAATGGTATGAGTCTGTGTGGGCTCTCTCATGTAGCGGGCAGATCTTTTTACAGATTTTTACAAAATTCTTCCTGACGTCGGATGTGGACCGTTGTCTGCTGTTTGAATTGTTTCTAAAGAACTTTAATTCTCCGCCCATTCGATCTCCTAAGGAGTTCACAAGTTGTTTGGTCGCATTATTCACTGGTTTTTGACCTGATATTTTCAAAACCATCCATGGGAACCGGTTGCGCTGCCCATGTCTTGATGTTTTTAACCCCTGCTGAAAGTTTGCGTTGCTACATTTTCGTGTTTTCCTCTAATCCCTCTCACCCCCGCCACCCCTCGCGAAAATTAGCTTTCGGCAACTTGTTCGCTCTCATCGTTTGCGCATGGAAAAGATGTCGCGGCCCGAGGTCTTCGCTCGAATATGAATAAATTTACCGTCCAGCTGGAAAGGACGAAGCGGAAAATCGTGGGTCATGAAAGGGATTTTCCACTTGCTCTCGTTATCCTTACAACAATGCATGGGAGGGCGCAGACGGCGAAAATAATTAGGAGCAATCCACGAGAAGGTTTTCTTTTATTGTTGGCCACTGCTCACGATGGGGAGCCAACCGTACATAATACAGTGAAAATGCCGGGAACAACGTTCATTGTTTCCAGGGAGAAGAAGCTCTCTTAATGAGCTTTCAAAATATTTCAGAGAATCTTCGTATGGAGTTTGGAAGAATGCTTTAAACTTAATTTTCTTCCAACTGCTCTACCTTTTGTCCGGAGTCCGTATGGGGTCGTGTGGGCTTCCTTTCTGGGTAAGAGAATAAAATACCACAATAAAAAGATTCACTTTGATACAGGGACTCGTTCTAATTGAAGTCGGGCTCATTTCTCACAATAGAATTTGCCTTTTTTTAATTATCTTCCCTTGCAGAGAATTTTCTGTATAGTCAATAAATTCAATTCTCTCTAATATCCGGGGGTCTACCGACTTCACCATGGTATGTTTCAGTGAAAGTCTTCCCTGCTGACCTGCTCTCCCTCTTCGTCCTTGTATGGATCGCCTTTCCTCCGGAGCTTGGCGGCAACATAGTATACATGCAATGGCCGCAAACACTAAGCGGGGCCCACAAGGGACCGAGGTCTCCCACTTCCTCGTGGCTTGAACAAACGACACTCTTGAAGACGTAGCCAGGATCGAATCGAACGTCACGTGATTTGCATCTCGCCCTCGCTCGGATGCACTCTTGACTTCCCTTCCACAACGGTTTCGGTTGCGGCCGATGTTCCCCTTTTGCACGAGGGTTGAAATTCTTCCACGGTGACACCTGTCTCTTCCCCCACTTCCATCCTCCTGTCGCGGCACTTCATTTCCTCCGTCAACTCAACGTCGAGCGAACGTGTGTCACCCACACATCGCCGGAGCGCCAACAACATCGCACCCCACCCCACCTAAGCGCCCTTCCGGAGCGCGCCGTGTGCTGGAACTTCGTTCGCGATCAGAGCCACATCTACTCCCGCAGACATTCCTGAGCTGACAATTATTTTTGTGTTCGGCGGCCTCCGACGCTCCCTGTCGCCGGCTGTGGATGACAGAACATGGCTTCAGAACAGCCCGGCGTCCCCGCGTCCATAAATCTCGGCACGTGTCGTGGAAGAAAAATTATGCAAAGGCTTTGGGGAGGCAGGCTATGGGGAGGAGGAGGAGGCACTTTAAAGAGCTGCCAGCGTATGCGGCATCATTCATCTTGATGACGCCGAGAATCCTGAGGGTCCTGGGCCCACGTCGCCTTCCATTGCAAGGGGTATATGTGGCTCCGGGTAGTTTCATTTCGCAGGGAGTTCGACAGAACCGAGTCGCTCCTCCTGGTTCCTTCGCAGTCAATTTTCGAGACCCCGATCTTCGGCAGGGGCCGTTGCCGCCTCACGAAAACAATTTATCAATTTCCGGTGGCATTTCTTTGAACTGGAGGACGACTCCTTTGCCCAGCGGTAGCCACGAGGAGCAACTTAATCCCGAGGTGGTGACCTTCGTCAATTCGGAGCGGAAAATGTGGGTCCGTCGACAGGCCGGCCGGAAGTGGCTACGGAAACGGCATCGGTGTCACGTTACATGCCGGCCGAAGAGATCAACACGCAGTTAAACGCACCATTTACTGCTGTCGCATTCTTCGCATTCGCTCTGTTTCTCTCTCTCTTGGCTGTTTCTGTCACTGCGGAGGCCCCGGAGACCCCTTGGAGGCTTCGAAATTAAGTGCAGAAAATCACTTAAAAGGGATGCGGATGTCGCTGGGAGAACAGTTCTCCTCCGTCATGTGACTGTCGACGGCATCGGACAGCGAGAGGCGGTGGCGGACGGGCTGCGAAAGCGTCTCTAGTAGAAGAGGAGAATCAGAAGAAACAAACACATTTGCATTTTCCACATTTAGCTGAGAAAAATGGAAAAATGAGACGCCACCATTTGCGTGAGTGGCTGTTGTTGACGCCAATGTGTCTGTGTGTGTGGGTGAAGGCGCCTAAAGTGCCTCTTTGTCTCTTTTCGGTCTGTCCATCTGTCAGACGGTCCCTTCACCACGTGTCCTTCGGAAATTGGCCCGAATGGAAGCATCGCAAGACGAACAAAGACCCAATTGAGTGGGCCGAGCCATCTTTCACCCCCTCTTGCTTTCTATGTCTCCCTTTGTTCCGCTTAGGAGAAGCAAAGACAAGCTTTCGGGGCCCTTAACTAAATATGATAAATGCCCGCCCCAACGTCGCAGGCTGTCGCGTGATGCGGGGCGCCCAAGAACTCAACACAATAAAGCTCAAGGACCCTCGCAGCCACCCGCCCTGCGTTCGCCCCCGCATGACACAAATGACAAGGCTCCCTGGCGCCGGCCCGCAACAGCAACATATGCTGAGTGTTGCCTGCTGCCCAGCAGTCACAAACTCTGTGCTGTTTGGAAGCCTTTAAAATAATAATTCGCCTCGAAACTCTTTCGTTTGGGGGAAGAAAAAGTCGCAGAATGAAAGAAATTCGCATTTGCGAAAACCCACTATCGACGAGAGTTCGAGGAATCTCCGATTGTGGTGCTTTTAGTCCTGGTCCTTGGCGTCACACTGTGGACATTGTGCTGCCATCATCATCATCATTTAGTGGGCGGCTTTCGCTCTCCTTCACGTTGTCTCGTTGTCTCTCGTGGTGTCCATTGTTTCTCGTGTGTTTTCGCTGCTGGTGTACAACGAAGGGACTGTCGTTGTGATTTATGTGACACATTGACACACTTACATTTACGTCCTGCCGCACATAAATATTCATTTAATTGCTCAAGTTCCCGACTTATTTCTCGTAGTTCGCTGATGGTTGGAAAAACAAGAGCGATGAGGGAGAGAAATGCGAGTTTACTTTGTAGTTCATTAGACCGATGATGAATGTCGCATTCGTTTGCGACAACGACTGTAGACTGTTGGCGAAAATGCAAGGATCGCTCTTCACGTAAGCCCACGTTGCGAATACATATTTTTTCAAGTGAAGGCTTAAGTTTTGCCTCTCGTCCCATCTCAACACCATCAGCAAGAACGTGGGAACACGACGCCCAAGGCCCCACTCCTTCGGGGACCATCGCCCAATAAATTTCCCCCCTCACAGCCAATTATTTCATATTTCATCGCTTTGCCGTCATCGTCTTTCATCGTATTTTAAAACATTTATTGTCCCCTTCAGTCGACGAAAAATATCGAGTTTCTCGTATTTAAATCGCTTCGTTACCAAATTCTCGAGTTGTTCTTATATTAGCTGATTTTGTTGTTCGGTTATTTTTTTGTTTATGTTGATGTCTTTGTCACTGAAGCGATTTGTTCTCGGTGAGCGATCAATTATCGATTTAATCATCACTCTTGAAGAAGGCTTCACTACTCAGTGGCTCTCAATCTTCATAAGTGAAATAGATTTAAATTTCGTGCACGGGTTTCCACTGCGAATATGAACATGTGGTGGGCATCCGAGGTAAAGAGTTCACCTCGGATGCCCACTTCTGGTCAAATCGGACCAATATATTCTACTCCATCTGTGCGATTTTCATGAGCATACTTCGACTTGATTCGATTTACGCCCTCACGGAGCAAAAATTATCTCTTCCTTCAACCATCTCTAGCAATTTGTTTAGTAAATTTCTCCATCGCGCTGGTGTCGTTGGTTCGTCAGTCCCCTGAGTCGCCTGAGGGTTAGAGGAGACCCAGAAGTTTGGCGGCCTCTGGCCCCGCATTTCCCCAGACTCCACCCCGCATTTCCCCAGACTATACCCGCCACTTCCACAAATTTCCCCCCGCGTATGAATTTCCGTAATGAGTTTTACAACCAAATAAACGGTCGCAACCCCCACTAATGGGTTCTTGGCCCACATTCTGGCCCTCCGCCCACCATGCCTGCTGCTGGGTAATTAGTTGTTGTTGCTGCTGCTCGCTCGGTCAATACCGTTGTTTGCGACTCCAATAGAACCGCAAGTACAACACAACTGCGCGCACAATAAAAACAAATTGGCCATCGTCAGTGTTGAAGTGGCTGAGGATGCTGCGTTGCCATGGATGGGGGCGGGGCGGCTGCTACAAGCGTTGTCTCGTTGTCGACGGAGACGAGGACACGACCCAATTTGGGGGGTATGTGCTGCGCGGGGCGGGACCGCGTGAGAGCTTGTTTGGCGGGCGAATATTGAAGGTATTTAATTTAGCAGAATGTCTCTCGTGTGGGCGACTCTTACGACTCGGATGTGTGGCCATATTGAGCTGAGTGAGGTCAGGCCTGAAACTTCCAGTGGCGGTTCCTCCACGAGCCTAGACTTCCACAGGTATCTCGCAGGTCCGTCAACCCTTTCCTCGCCCTGGTTTCGAGACGCTTTCAGAACTCCGTCCCTTGGAAGTCGGTTCAGGAGAGTGGGAACTTTGTAACTAATTGCAAAGTGACATAAAGCAACGCATCAAACGACAGATTTTCTGCTTAGATTGCGACGACAACGAACGAACAAGCAACAACTTTAACAACTGAGACTCCATCTAGACTTCACCCTCAAGAACTGAAGTTTTCGACTGTTCTGGCGGACGCTCTTGTTCTTGATGTTGTTGTTGCTGTAGTCGAGGATCTTGGCAGGGGTTTTCTGCTATGTTGCTTTGACGCTCTGGTTCTTGTTGATGGTTATGCCAAAGTTTTCCAATTAATTAAATGCGAGTCCGCCAGCGACACATGCCCCGCACCAGGAGTCAACGAACCTCCTCCGCCATCGATGGCCTTCGACACCCTTGATTTTCCGGTCGGCTGCTCCCGTCTCTTGGCCATTTTAAATTCGCAAAAGTTTGCACCTTTGAGGCGGAAAATCTGTCGTCAGGAAAGTTGTTCCGCGCCGTCCACCCGGACGCCTACGCAGCTCGCTCTAATTTCGCCATCGCCCTTGCCTCCTGGACCTCTCGCAGTTGGAAGTGAGCACGCGACGTCGCTCACAAAGGACGACCGACCGAACGAACGAACGAATGTCCTTGCTTGTCAGGGAGACTATGGCAAAGGATCCCATTTCCTCGCTCCTCGCCCTTCTTGCGGACCGGAGCGGATTTTGATGGAAATGCAAAACATTCGCGCTATTGCATTCCTGCCCCGACGTCTCCCGGTCTCTCTGGTTTCGTCCTTTGTCCTCTCAACGTGCGGAATTATTGTAAAATATCAAATTAAAATGACGTGCTGCGACCCTCCTCGGTCGCTCGGCAGCTGCCGGCAGATCCGGTTCGTTCTCTGCAGTCCGCCAGCTTAAATCCGATCGCCACACTGCTCCTTTCCATCGTGGCTTCTTGGACTCTGTGGACTCAATAAATTATTTAAAACTTTTGCATTCGACGCGCGGTGGCCAGAATATTTAAAGAGCCGCGTGCATTTGTTCCCATGAAATTCGTCCATTGGCAAACGTTTGGGGGAACTAGCTAGATGAACTCCTTCGTGCTCAGAATACAGAGCAGGGACCATTGGGCGTCCGAAAGTATGCAGCATTTGTCTCATTTCGAATACTACGCGGAGTTATGCAACTATGGCATTCGTGCCCCGATGCCCCTTTCTCTGTGACGACAACAGTCGTCGCCCAAGGACATCGTCCTCGACAGCACCTGTCGCCATCCGGAGCACCGCGCCCGAAGCTGCTGTCGTTTTCTCAGCGGTTGGCAACGCCGCGACCCCGTTCCGCTTCGTGGCAACGCATAAATATCGGGTCGTCAGTTCGACAGACAGACAGACAGACGGTCGCCGTCGAACTCCAGGCACGCGGGGCGCGCCTCGATCAGCCACCTTCGAGGACGACTTATCGCACCGGGGCCGACAACAACAACGGCAGCAACAACGTGGCGTTCAACTTCTTTGTGGTGCTTTGCTGCTATCGCATTGTGGGTGTTATCGTTATGGCCGCTGTTGTGGTCGTGTTGTGCTGTTTACGGCTCTCTCGTGCCCGCCCGCGCCACGAGAAGTGGGCAAACTTTGCTCGAAGCTCCGGCACAAAACTTGTCCAAACTTTGGCAAACAGTTTAAATGTGGAAGTTTGCAAGGAGTCACCCACACACCACACACAGACACAGACACATACGTCACACCGCCCTCCACCCGCCGACGCATCGATAGCGAGCAGTTAACATGTATTTCCTGCTCAAAACACCGGAAACGCCGAGATAGAGCACCCCGGGGGCCGGTTCGCAGGTGGATGTTGTTTTATTGCTGTTGCCATTGTTTCTGCAGTTATTGGTGTTATTGTTGCTATCATTATGGTAGTAGTAGTCGATGTCGTCGTTGTCGATGCAACTTGCCGAAGGAGCGTCGAGGTGTACTCGCTACGCAGTCGGACACGAACGCTGATAAGCGTCGAGGATTAGAGCGTTGGGCTTCGGACTCTGAGGACTCCCGGCGCCTTCCAAGAAATATGAGATTTAACTTTGCCTTCCTGCCGAATTACTCTCCATACGAAAGGAATCCGAAAGTCGAAGAACATCTATCTTCATTGTCATTTGCAGCTATCTCTCTGTTTCCAGTGGGCTTCCGATTGGTTATTTAGGCATATTCGGAAAAGATGTTCGATGTCAGTGGCACTCGTTTGACATTCGTCAGTAGTCGAGGGCTTCTCAGTCCGCCCATGCGATAGATATAAATTGTGGGTATCGATTTCTTTCGATTCCTTCGATGCGCTTGTTTATTCCGTATCCTATCTGATTGAATCCTTAACAAGAATATTTTGATGGATATTCGATATCTTCAATAAATACACGCATGTTAAAATTTCTTGCCCCCAACTGAATCGTTGAAAAACATCGATATATTTCATTTTCATTGCTTCCTCGTAGCAAATGAATACAATTTCATTCTGGAGTTCATTTGACCCAACTCTTCCCACGTCGGATGATCCGTTTTTCGACGTGTGTCTTTTGGACATCCCACATTCGGTTTGCTTGTGTCCAGATGACTCTTAACGTCCTGCTGGTGCAGTTGGAATTCTCCAATTCTCTGCCGCCCACCCTCGCCACCTGCCGAAGTTGCAATATAAATACTTGTGTTCCAAATCTCTGTATTTATTTTCAATTCTCTGAGCAATTGATTGCCGTTGATAACGAGGAGCATGGCTGGAGGTAGAGAAGTTATGTTGGCATTGAGGTCGACAAATTGGAAAATAAATAATTCCTGGATCTGATGCGACTGTCTTTTGTGTGCATGAATACATAAACCGGGTCCTTTGGCTGCGACTCAATTTCGAATGGGCGGACTGAGAAGCCTTCGATTTCCGCTTTGCAGAACATACTCTTGTGTGTATGTGTCCACACTCCGCCCATATCAGTGAGAAATAGCGGCAATCTCTCATAATTTGTCGTCGTTGTCCGAACGATCTTTATGCACCATCATTTCGGATGGTGTATATTTTCCATTAGCTGGCCATTGCGTGCGTCGCCGGGGTCAATTATTTTCGAACATGGCCCTTAATTGCACAGCGCTTCACGACTCGTCGGTGGCTGTTGATTGAATAAACATTTCCATATTCATTATTTTGAGAACATTTTAAACCGAATGCACAGATTTAATAATTTCGACTTTTGCTCTTCACAACAGGTTTGTGCGTTGTCGAAGCGCGGCATGATGCTCCAACCGGATATGCTCCCGTACAACGACGCCATTGTACCTCCGGGCGCCATTGCTGCCGCCTCCGTTTCCGCCTCCGGCTCAGCGTCCGCCTCGTTAGCCGTGCATCACTCGGGCTCCGCGCCGACCTCCTCCGCGGGCACTAATGCGAAGTCAATGCAGCAAAATATAATTATCGCGAACGCAGGACTCAGCTACGAGGATGTGCTCAACGATGACTTCCAGTTCGACATGGACGGACACGATGTCATGGTCTTCCTGCACATCCAGAAGACCGGCGGCACCTCCTTCGGCCGACACCTGGTGCGTGACTTGGATTTAAAGGTAAGCTCATTCCCAGTCTGTCTGTCTTTCTGTCTTGTTGAAATGGCCCAACCAAATCGAGTGTTATGAAATAAGGGCGAGAATTCCTTGAATAAACTCCGTTGTAGACCCATTTGTCACCGATGCCGAGAGCAGGCAGCAAATGGGAGCCGGTGTCGTGTCGAGTCAGGGCCAGGATTCAATCGGTGTAAATTATCACTTCTGCAGTCGTGAGCAAATCTCACGAGTGCACTGCGCTGGGTCTTCATCGTCGGCGCCTGGAACAAAACAATCAACTCGTCGGTGGCAGCAGACAGTGAAAGCACAAATACAGAGACGAGGGAACAAAGGCCGTCGCCTGCCGTAGCTTTGAAGTCGGTTTCGGAGATATGAGCATGAAATGCATTCATTCACGCTGTATGTCTGCGAATCAGTTGGAGACATTCATCCACCCACTCAGAACAATGAGGACAAATGAACCCATTGCTTCAAGGTTCGTGGTGGTGGGCGTCCGTCCGTCCGGGTGGCTCCAGCTCCGATCGTTGAAACCCCCTCTTAGTGATCACTTCTCTAATGTTGCTCCCCCTCTCTCTTCCAGCGTCCGTGCGAGTGCCAGCGCCAACGCAAGCGCTGCTACTGTTTCCGACCGCACCGCAACGAGAACTGGCTCTTCTCGCGCTACTCCACCGGCTGGAAGTGCGGCCTGCACGCCGACTGGACGGAGCTGACGAGCTGCGTGGACGTCGAGCTGGACAAGAACGAGGGCGAGACGGCGAAGCGGCGCTACTTCTACATAACGCTGCTGCGCGAGCCCATCTCGCGCTACATGTCCGAGTATCGGCACGTGAGGCGCGGGGCCACTTGGAAGGGATCGCGCCACTGGTGCCTGGGCCGACAGGCCAGCGCCGCGGAGCTGCCGCCCTGCTACAAGGGCAAGGACTGGCTCGACGTGGACCTCGACGAGTTCGCCGGCTGCGAGTCGAACCTGGCGGCCAACCGCCAAACGCGCATGTTGGCCGACCTGGCGCTGGTCGGCTGCTACAACAAGTCGTCGATGCCGGCCCACGAGCGCGACCGCGTGATGTTGGCGAGTGCGAAACGCAACCTGGCCGCCATGGCGTACTTCGGCCTGACCGAGCATCAGAAGGTAGGGACTAATGCTAACCAGACTCCTCATCGACGATAAAACATTTCGCTTATTACATTTTCAGATGTCCCAGTACATATTCGAGGAGACCTTCAACCTGCGCTTCGCCATTCCCTTTGAGCAGCACAACACGACGATCTCGGCGTCCGCCGTCCACAACCTGCGTCCGGATCAGAAGCGCCGCATTGAGGACTTGAACAGTCTGGACATCGAGCTGTATGCGTTTGCGAAAAACCTTCTTATGCAAAGGTGGGTGGGGCATGCGAGACATCGGTTGTCGAAAGTCTTTTAATCTACTTCGTCTGCCATTTGCAGGTTCCAACGGCTCAAAGCCAAGGACACGGACTTCGAGAAGCGATTCGCGAACCTGGGCAACATCTACTACAAGCAGGGAGTCACCGAGTTCAACTGGGACAGCAACATCGACGACACGCTGAGCACCGATCATTGAAACAAAACCAAACCCTAAAGTAGACACTTCACAATGCAAGACTCCTAAAGCGACAACGCATTCGTTCAGAACTGGCCTGGACATTGGTCTAGAGTTCGTTGACATGAATGTGAATGGAAACGAAGTCACGATCGGGGGCGGCGGGCAGAGGAATCTGTAATTAAAAATCTCCAATTTTGTATTATTTGTTTTCGTAGTTGTAAGGTTTAGAGTGTTTATTTTAGCTAACATATTGTATATAGTCATCCAGTCATATTTTGTACAATATCGAGGAGAGAAAGTATAGAGGAGAGAGTTAAAAGTTTATATCTCGCTTAGGTTTGACGCAAACTTAGTCATACAATAGCGTCTTTCATTATATACATAGGAATAATGTATGAATAAGCCAAAATTAGTTTCTAAGACTGCCGAGGGAGAGGGCTTCATTTCGATTAACTCTTTCATAATTATTCGAATAACACGAAACTTGGTTTCCCATTCAGTGGAGCGTTCCTTTGAGGATACTGCACCAGCCGCTGAGGGTCTTTACACTTTTATTCACATATTTTACAACTAGGACATGTCTGATGCATTTATTTTTACAAAACCCTTATTCTAATACCTTGTAAATATTATGATTATCACACACTTATCGATCAGACTTGCAAAACTCTTGTTTAAAGAGGGAAACTATGTTGAAACCACGAGATATACACACGATATATAATAGTATTCTTAGTCAGCAAAACATAAAGTGAAAACCGAAAAAGTAAACAAAATATGTAATTGTTTAAGACAATAATAAGTAGCAAGAAAACAAAAACAAACGATGAAATTATGATAATGTGCTAACGAATAAATTGCATTTGTTTCGTACTCCCTGAGTTTTGAACGCTGTTAATTTAATTTTTATAACGTGCCATTTTGTACAAAACTTCATTTAGTTTAAGTTTCACTTAGTGTTTAGTTCCATCATTTATTAACCAAAACGTGCAATTTAAGCGAATGGAAAGCAACAAACCCACTCAATTTGCTGCAAAGTACTATACTATATTATTCTAGCATACAAATAAACGATATCAGTTACAATTTATTATCCATGCGTTTTTATTCAATGGTGACAGGATACCTACAATTCAGTCAGTTATAAATTTAGTTCGCATGTACTATCTCCACAATATTGTCTTGAATGAGATCTACATATATTCAATAATAAGCGAAGAATAATATTGGAATATTTTTTCATGGAGGTTTAAACCTGTTACAGTTCCCTCTTCATCACAAGTCCGGCAATACCCGACAGCTTCCAATCCGAGGAACACAAACAACTGGAACCAAACGTCCATGTACCAGAGTGATTAGACATACTTATCCGGGGAAAATTTAGAAATCTCAGACGTTTGTCTTTGATCGCCGAGAGGTGGAGGTCGATGCCCGGCTCGGGGCCCACACTTGGCGCCGAATTGCAGCTCTAGAATTCTAGAAATTTATTGTATAAAAAATTAATAAAAGGACCATAAATATTTTGAAATTAACAATTTAAATTTTATTTTATTTATTTGAGCATTTGTTGTTTCAGTTCATATTATACTACGACGACTAACGTAGCCCCAAGTCGAAGAACATCAAGGACCTTTGTTGTAGTAGTTTTGTGGTCCTTTGTTGTAGTAACTGGGTGGTCCCTTATTATTTTGCTGTTGTTGTGCCAGAAGTAAAGGGTACAAATACGCCTGATTGGCGGAACAATCGGGACAAACACCAGGTTGTCCAGGAGGTCCCCGTTGTCCCGGCTCACCTAATAATGGTATATGATAATAAAAGTATATGAGGATATCGGATGTGATAAATACCTGGACGTCCGGAATCGCCACGTTCGCCAGGCCGTCCCGGCAACCCATCGATGCCTTGTCCAGCAGGACCTCGTGGCCCTGGGGGTCCCATAGGGCCCTCTCGTCCTACGCCATCGTCTCCTCGCTCTCCCTTCTGTCCTTCGGGGCCAGCAGGTCCTCGATCTCCTTGTGGGCCCTGAAGACCCGGCAGTCCTGGATAACCACGTTCGCCCTGAGCGCCTTGAGGCCCTTGCTCGCCTGCAGAAATCAAATGATCGATTAGAAATCAATTTGTTTCCATTCAGCTGCCGACGTACCTTGCAATCCTTGCGGTCCTGGCGGTCCTTGTCTGCCCACGCCGCGGCGGCCGGGCGGCCCTGGTGGCCCCACCAAGGTCGATGATACCTCGCTGATGTAATCCCTCACCACAGCCATGCAAATCTCTCGGATTTCGCGCTCATCAATGATGCGAGCCTCGTTCTGCACTGTGCCGGAGTAGCCTGGTGGCCCCGGGGGTCCCGGAGGTCCTGCCGGTCCTTCCGGGCCGACTGGCCCCTCTCGCCCGGGATACCCCGGTAACCCGTCTACTCCGGGGGAGCCTTGGTCGCCCTTTTCACCATGGTGCCCCGGTATCCCCGGCTGTCCTGGTGACCCTGGATTTCCCGGAACGCCGGAGGCACCAACTGGACCTGGTGGTCCCGGCCTTCCGTCTTCGCCCGGACTTCCGGGCAAGCCAGCGGCCCCGGGCAAGCCAGCAATTCCAGGTGGGCCTGGCACACCAGCTACCACTTGATCATTGCCGACGACGACACCCGGCGGACCCTGAAGACCAGGAGTGCCTGGCAAACCGTCTTTGCCATTCGAGCCAGGCGCGCCCGGCGAACCACGTTCCCCTTTGAGCCCTTCCCTTCCCGGCAGCCCAGAGAGTCCCGGCTCGCCCTTCTCTCCCTTTTGGCTATAACTGTCGTATGGTTTGGCTGGAGCCCCTACTGGACCCGGTTCTCCTGGCAAGCCCTGTGGAATGGTGATGTTAGTTACTCTAAAATTGCATTATGAAATTGTACCAACCGGGAGACCTGGAGGACCCGGAGGTCCCTGGGGGCACTGCTGGGGACAAGCGTGGAGCTCTTGACCCTGGAGTGCTGCCGGAGTTGTGGATAGGAACCATGGGCGTCGCGTCGAAGTGGTAACGAAGGAAAAATCGGGCGGGGGAATCGTTGACTCCTCCGTGAACGGCTCCGAAGGCCTAGAGTCGGGAATCGGCTCCAACTTGAACGGGGTTTGGGGCTCCCGTTGCACCAGACCCTTTGGAGCGATGGCATACTGCGGTATTTCCCTACAGTCGGTGCGCGTCGGCTTCTCGACGTCGCAGCTGAAGATCATCCATTGCAGGTCGATCTGGGGAGCGATGAATTCATTTAGCAAGAATCGAATCGGCGGCTTTGCATACGCACCGGGACCGTGTGTTTGGTCCTGCAGTCCTTCGCCACTGAGAAGAGCCCCTCGCTCGAGTCGATTGGGCCGCGTACTGTCGAGCGGGGCGCGCATGCTCCCCTTAGGATCGGGTACTGGCTTGCAGTCGACCCACAGCCGGACGGCGTCCTGCGTGACCCCGAACATGACTTTGTGCCAGGAGCGATCGAATATCTGCAAAGGCGATGGAGTCACTAACCTACTTACTCGCTGATGGGGTAACAAACCTCGATTTCCTCGAACGAAACCGTCTGTATGGAGCCGTCGTACTTGGGCAGCGAGAATTCAATCGAGTTGTACACCGGATTCACCGTGACGCTCATCTGCGACTCGTAGCGATAGTCGGTGAGCTCGAATAGGAACCACTCGTTCGGCGGCTGCACCTCTGGGACGCGGAAGGTGCACTCGAATGAGAATTCGTCCGGCACGCCCTTGGGAAAGGCCTGCGCGGACTCGATAGTCATATTGGAGAACTCCTCGAAGTGGTACGCGGTTTGGTAGCCAGAGGAGCCGACGATCTGTTGAACTCCTTGGAAGTCGTAGCGGTACTCGTCGAAGCGGTAGGAGGAAATGACGTCATATGTGGTTAGGTCTGGGTCACCGGGACGCAGGGCGTTGCAGGGACTCACGGGAGCGTAATCCTCTTCATCCTCCTCCTCATAGTACTCTGTGCCGAAAGCGTCTAAGAGAGGAATGAGATTGATACCTTCATTAAGCCTGAATTGTCGTCGATTATACCCACTAAAGAGCTAAGTCTGTATGTGCAGACTTCGGCATAACAAGTGTTGAAAGAATCATCGATTTAATTTAATTTCATCTCAGAAAAAATATTCTCGTCATATTGTTTTTGTTTATCGAAATTTTGATTAGTTCACATTTTATAACACAGTAGTCGATTCGACGGCTACAATGAATACATATGATTTTCTATATTTATATGTGCTATAAATTTATAGAGAACCTCGGTCGGATTAAATAAAACTTTCAACACATTCTAAAATCATATCTGGGGTCAGTAGATTGGAAATGATTTTCAGGGCGGAAATCGCATCGCAACAATTTGTTCAGACTGACTTCGTGACAAACTCTATTAAGAAAAAAATATACACTCAGGTTATCTCGAGATTCACAGATTCAGCTTCCGGCTGATTGAACATAATTTATATTCCAGGCTGGGATCAAAATACGATGCTGAAACAAAGATCTCAGACGTAGGATCCAATATATGGACTATACTCATAATATTATGTCCTTCGTTCTTTTAAGAAACCACAGATCGGATATTCCAAGCTATAATCAATCACTACTCACAAAATTAATAAAAATAATAATTTCTTTCTTTCACTTCTAAGCTATTGATCGTAGAGTGTAATTTACCACATTTGTATAATATGCTACAGTTAGATGTGTATAAAGTTGAGACACAAGTTGAACAACTTACTATGTGGTGGTCGTTGGGGTTCTGCCGAAAGGCTTAATAATCCATAGCACATCAGTGCTACGAATAGCACGTGTTGTGTCGTAAACATGCTTTAGAATAGTTGGTAATATCCTTTCAATTAAATATTTTTATAGTATATAATGTTGCCTTTCCGTCACATTATATCTCTGAACACTCCGAGGCTTTATTTTTCTCGCGAACGCACTGCACGCAGATAGAAACGCGACTAAGCTGTAGTTCAGCTTCGAAATGTGTTCAATTATTTCCAAACTGATGTATTTTGAAATTCAAATCAAATTGAAACACTTCTATTATCGCTGTCCGTCCATCGCTGGGGCGAAAACATAGAATTCCTTTCAGACGCCTACGGTCTTCTAATCTCTATCGCATATTTACAGTATATTGATGACGGAGTTGTTCTCAATTGAATCAGCAGCATGCGGCTCGATGGAGATAACGTGACGTGAGCTTCTTCTGGATTTGTAATAAAAAACCGATGGTCAGCCAATTATAATTGTAATTTAATTGTGATTACAAAACACTTCGACATATAAACAATGAAGAAATAGAAACAGCGGTTCCGATATCAATTCGCTTACATATTTAATTGCGGTATTTTCTCCTACTAAGCAAATTTGTCTATTCAGTCCATAGTATTCAAAGTTTATGAATTAAAAATGCTGTATTATTTTTATTAGAAAACAATTTCAATTTTATTATTTTTCATGTTGTGTGTCTTTATTTTTCACATTTTTAAAGATTTTTAAATATTTTTTTGGTATTTTCATTTGGTTTAATCAATTTTAATACATTTTCACAGTTTATTGTCGTTTCTCGACTTTCGATTAATGTCGAGATATTAAAATACAATATATATTAACATTATTTTCCACCTTCTTTGTCTTAAGTGTTTGTTTTGGGTTTTGTCTTTGTGATTTTATCATTTATTCTTAATTAAATGATGTATATATAAGTTTCATAAATTTTTTCATTCATAATCGTAAATTGTTATCTTTGGTTTTCATGTGTTTGTAATTAATAATAATAGTCAATAAGAAAATGTTGTTCCATTTTGTTTTGTTATTTGTTTAGTTTTATTCATAGTTAATAAAGTTTATTCTTTTCATAATCATAACATCTCATTATTTCTTTAATAATAGAAATCGTTAAATATTGTTCTCATAATAAATCGTAATAAGTTTTTTGTAAATTTTCATTTATCATTTTCAAGGGTAACGTATTTTGTTGTGGAGAGTTTTGTTCAATTAAATTAAACTCTATAACTTTATGAACTAATTAAGAAGTATTACCAAACTGAAGAACCAAACCTGAAATATGAAAATCACACCAAAATCTGGACAAAAATACCTTTCATCCGTTTCGTTTAATGATGGCTTCATTCAGTTAATAGTTGTTAGCAATCTATTATTCAGAAATTGGTATGACATTTGTAATCTTCCTTAAATGCGCGAACCTGTGAATGCAATCAGTGTCTTACCGAATGTTTCGAGATTTGGAATATACGTTTATAATGTAATGAGAAGATGATCATTTGCGATTTTCTAACTCAGGAAAACAATCCAACATGTTGAGGACCTCTAAATAATTCCGAATATAGTTTTACATACACTTTCGCAATAATATCCCGCCAAATGAGGTTTACGCTAATTTTCTAAATATAAATAATTATTTCCTTGTGAAGGGACTTCAGATTTTGGCGATAATGTAGTATTTCTCTCTATGGCTTTAATGTGATTTGAAATTTACGATTAATAAAGTTGTAATAATATTTGAATCAAATTAACTTGAAAAGTATTTATGGAATCATGTCTATGACAATATTTGAATCATATTTTTTGAACAGTTCTCCTCATGTTCGGTTTGCTCTTGCCAAACGGGTTTTTATTAATAATACTTTCCGTTTGTAATAAATTTATAAATATTTAATAGCATTCACTAGAGTTTATAATGAACGTTTTCTTCACTCCTCCCATGAAAATTTTCAGCATTTTTTGTATAAATCGCTTTTAACAAAAGTGTCTCATTCGTGATAAATATTAATATTTACAGATCTCTGTTTAACAATTTTGTGAAAAATATTTTATTTATGTATATAGTTTTAATTTTGTTTTAATATTTTATGAAGCACTATATTTATGGTTTACGTCAGATGTGTTTGAGTTGTAGCTTTCTTTATGCAAAATGTTTGAAAATCTCTTCTTTATTTATAATATTTACAAATGTTGAAATTCCTGTTTCGCATTTCAAAACAATCGATAGTATTTCTGTGTGTTTTATCTTTTTTTGGTTCTAACTCTATATATTTTAATAGCTTCTACAAACAAAATTTAAAATTGGCAAAATATAAAAATTATAGTGTTAATTTCTTCTGTTTACCATTTACTTTAAATGCATTGCAGCGAATCATTTTAATTTTATTCAAATGTGTATGTTTTAAATTTGTTTGTACTGAAAATATATTTTTATATATAATTTGGTCAACAATTTTAATGAAATATTTCGTATAATCTCTTATACATATATGTATATGTGACTCTTGTATTAGTATTGTATGATATTATGATATATTGGATGGCTATTTTATTTCTATGAGCTTTGTTTGTTTATGATCGGACGGATAAAGGTTGAAATGAAAGAGGGAAAGTATTAGTAAAAATCATAATGTTATGTTATTTACGATATCAATTTAGCTTGAGTGAGAATGTTTTTTCGTTTCTTTTGTGCGTTTTTATGATTTGAAGAATACAGGAGTCTTTGGTACCAATATTTACAGAAGAGAATGAATAAGTTATGCATGTAGAGTTTACTTTAGAAAAGTTAACAAAAATACACATAACAACAACTATGTTCTTGTTGGATAGTAAATAAATTTTATCCGAAAGTTCTTCTGCCGTGAGAATGCAGGAAGCAATTGGGAACAACACATAGTACAATAAACAGGATAATGTTTTAAGAAAATGGGATGTACTTCGCATGTAATTTCTCGACTGAGCTACAAAATCACATATCGCTTTATGTAGTTTATTCGCGTTTGAGGCTGTATACTATTCCATGATATGTATCTCAATGTCTCTAAATTTTGTTAGTATTCTCTGAATTTCTCTGTCGATAAAATTAAAATGATTCGTCTTTGGATTCTAAATGCATACAAAAAACTATGCAAAAAATAATTGAATTCCCATTAATTTGTATTAAATTCTCTTCAAAGAAGCATCTTAGAAGATCGTATAGTTGAATTTTGTAATTTTCTTATATCTGTCTTTGAAGCAGGTATCATTTTTTACAGCTCGTTCTATTTTAGGTACGTTTTGAATTTATTTTCTATAAATGTATTGTATTTTCTAAAGAGTTGTTTCTCTGTTGGTTGGTTGCTTGTATTGTTGCACTTTTTGCTAATGTAACGAAATAAATCTACTTTCCTTGAAAACGTGATATTAAAGGGAAACAAATTAATTTTCCCAAAAATCCAAAACAGACCGATATCGTGGTATCAACGTCCAGATACCCAAACAAAATGAATCGGACCTATACTGTAATAATATAATGTATGGACTTGAAAATATCTGGGTAAATGGTGGTCTCTACGTTAGAAACGGAACCTGTCCTGAAACGTCTTCGATATTTGATTCACTTGATCCAATTATCGATAGAGCGTTGCACATAAGCTGTTTTTATTTTCAAAAAGTTTTTTTTATGCAAAGTTTCGGGATCATTGAAAACGGTTCCGAAAACGTTTCTTTTACTATGTTACTTAAACCGTCTTATAAATATTTATGTACATCATAAATCTTATCCAACAGAGGACAATTTCTGCAAGTTTTGATAATTTGTAATATTATTTTAACTAGATTTAAATTAATATTCTCTCTTATAAGAATTAGTGGTCTTTTGCTTAAATGGTTAGAGCTCTCTATAGTATTTCTATTTTATTAACGAATGTCATTACAATGTTCAAATTTTCTTTTGTATCTTTTTAATTTACAATTGCCGTTTTGTTTTTGCGATATCGTAAACTTGTTATTTTAGTGGTATGTTAAATGCATTTATTTTTCCATCACAAGTTGATATTTTGGCTCAGAAACCAAAAATTCTCCAGTACTCAGTAGTAACAGCAGCTACAATTGATGGTTCCGTCAAACTTGTCCCGGCTTTACTGCCCGTTTCAACAAAAATTTACTGACAATGAGTGCCATCAATCAATATTTTTTGTCTGCTGTGGTGAATGCAACTCATTGTAAAGGTTACTGCAAGGATACGGGCAATGGGTACATTAATGCAATCAACATTTCCAAACATCATTGGGGATATAGGTAAAACATTAGTTAAAAGGGCTGAAGCTATCAAACGTACAATTATAATATAGACATTCTCAAACTGCTTTTGGGATAGTGAATGGGTAAGGATGGGCAGTGGGGCATAAAAGTGGGCAACAAAAATAAAATGGCGTCGCTAACTGCCATTTCTGGGTATAAGCATTTATTATTTAATTTGTCTGGAATATGTGTTAGAGACTCACATTCTCTTGGTCACGACCGTTCCGATACTGATCGTACCGTACTTACTGTGGCCTCCTCCCGCGCTATTCACCCTCGTCCTCGAGTATTATCGATTCACCGGCCATAACGATTGGCCTTCCCTATTTCGAACAATGAAACGTGTTATACATACTACGAAACCAACAGAGTATACTATATGGTCCGGGATTTTCTACAGAGGCGTTGATCGTGATATCTTTTCTAGCCATAAACAGATACGAGAGCTCAGGTTTCGTTCTCTATATATGTATGTATGTAGGTTGTATGACTTTGCTTATCACAAAACACTAACACTTTACATGTAGTATTAATGCTCTAGTGACTGATTTACGCCATTTTATTTTTAATGCGACTTCTAAGTAAAGAGATTAATAAAAGGCTGAATTGCAATTAAGCTAAAAAAATTCTAATGAAAACTACACAAATTTAACACATGAATTTGTGGGGACTTGTGCTTTATTTTGAACCTTGCCTTACAGAAATCATCTATGATAATGATTCTCTGGCAGGATTTAGGGATCTAGGTAAATTCACTCAATCAACAAGAGGAACGTTTCCACTATTATAGGGTTAGATTATAATAATATTCAATGACTAATCCGACGTGGAGACTTTTACAATATTGCAATTGGACTGAGTGAATTTCAAGGGTTTGAATGACAACATGCTTAAAGGGGACAAGTTGTATAGAGATGTTAGTAAATAGTATGGGTTGTATTTCGGAAAATGGAGAAAACATACCTATACACTACGTTGAAGAGTCTATGCCAAAGGTTAAGAACGGTGAGAAATATGTGTATGAAGCTATTACGATTACCATACGATCGAATGATTCAGTTGCAACAGATATTTAATCGATAAAACATATGTGTTTATATATTGTATATCATATATTATATAAATGTGTATATTATTCTATTTGAATTAGGATATAATCGTGAGTAGAACATGAAAATTGCCAACGTCACAAGTGAGTTGTGGTGAATACAACTTTGTAGCTACATAAATGCAATTCAATTTAACTCTATTCTACTCTGAACATGTATGTAAGTATATATGTATATCTCTTTTATTAAGTTGAACTATTTAATTTCTAAATGTTATGTACACAAACTGTTATGTTGTATATTTCGAACGAAATCAATGCAATATTGAAGTATTCGGATGGTGGTGGATGGCTTGCAAGACTATTGAGATCATCTGCGTGTTAAGGAACGATATGACACCTTAAATAGTTGTTAATGCTATTTCTTTGCAATGGAACGTGGAACGTAACTACAATTTATAATTTAAGTGAATCAAGCGATGCTATTGATGAGCGCCTAGATAAACCTAAGTTCGTGGGACAACTGACCAGTGACGTAGTGCCGAATAATTTGTACCATCCGATAACAATATTCGATAGGTTCAAATCGTCGAGCATTATCTGGGCCACACCCATGAAGACCTTCTTCTCGATCCGGCCGTAGTCGCCCCAAACAGTTACCTGCAAGTAGAACCGTGATCAGTGGAGGTGACCTCGGGTGATTGAAGGCATTGTCGACTTACTTGTAGAATACAACCGTTGTACGGTTGCTTGAAAACCAATTGTTGCTGGTAGAGTGGATCGAGTGTGCGCCGAGCTGTGGACGTCTTCATCTTGTCGATGCAGCGCTTGCCGGAAACCAAGTAGACCTTAACGTAGGGTGCGGGAAGCATCTTTGATGTCGGCTTTTGCTGCGAACGGAGAACGACGTGATCTGTTCTCAAAGCAGAGGGGACGAAAAGGACTCACCTGTAAACCTCTGGCTCGAATGACCTCTACCTCTAGGAAACCCTTTTGATGGCACATGGATAATTGTATGTCGCCGAGAGAGGGCGCGCCGAGGACCTGGCGCCCCACCAGCTGGCCGGGGCCCAAGCCGTCGATGAATTCGGACAGCTGTCCGTCGTTCATGCGCAGAGACGGCGAGAACCTGCACCGTTGTTGTTGCGGTAGTTCGAGGGGGATTGAAGGGGTGGGGAGGATGAAAACACGAGATTAGTCTTTGATTGGTGCGTTCGCTTCACAAACGAACATGAAATCAAATGGCTTAATAACAAAAAATGTACAAAATACGAAATTCACAACGCTTTCAATTGCTTTTGTAAAGTCTGAGATACATTTGTTGTCGTAATCTAAGAAATCCATATACACAGGGAGATATAGAGACAGCTGTAGAAGGTAAAAATTTTGAATACTGAAATGCAAGACGGTGAGTTTTCTCAAGGTGAGTGGCGTGTGAGAGTGTAGGTCTGTGAGTGTTGGATGTCCATGCAAAGGTGAGTTTTCGAGAGGGAGAGAAAAAGTTCTAGTGGCAAAGCTCTGCGAGTAGAAGGTGTTTTGCAAGCTGCTGATCATGTGGGGCCGACGGCGTAGGAGTTTCGATTGGAGCAAAATAAAACTGGAACGAAAGCTTAGAAGGACGAAAGCGAAAGCATGCAAGTGATAAACAGAAAACATTCCGGCCAACACATGCTCAAACGAAACGGAAGCTCTGAGAAAATGACAACATTCAGTGAGGTTTTGAAAGTGGCGATCCCGAAATTGCTCACAGCTTCCACAGTTGGGCTACCTCTTGTAATCTGCTTCACCAATGACTTAATTTCCACCGATTTATAATGTTACAATGAAAGAAGGAGGGTAGCGAGTCAACAAGGCGCTTAAAGCTTTAAGATTATATACATACAGAGATTTCAACAAACATAATATCGAACTCAAATCTCCGAAAAACACTCAAAACTTTAAATGCTCTCCAGTCGTCAGACATTCGTATTCTGTGAGCATATTGATTGCAACGGCAGCTATTATATACGCGAAATCCCGATCTTATCTTATCGCCATTGCAGCCGATTGTATTGGCTCAGGCGATGGCTGCGCACCAAAAGTTTTGAGTATTTGGACGATTTATGGCAGAAGCTCTCTGCAATGTTGAAGGGTCCACAGAGCTGACCCAGACAGCGTCATTGACTTAAACAAAAACAGCGAGACGACAGTAAGAGAAACGAGTACAACAGCAATAAAGATAGACACACATAGAGAGAGAGAGATGTACATAGATAGAGAGAGAGATGTACATAGATAGTGAGAGATAGAGAGAGAGAGAGAGAGATAAAGAGAGGAATATACGGCATTCATAGCAAATTTGAGAACTTGTTGACATCGATGCATTCATAACTGTTTGGTTTCTGTTTCTTGGTTGCCAAGGTTGTCATTAACTTACGATGAACCCTCAGAACTCGATATCGAATGAATGCTCCCGGCACGGTATTGCGTCGACGTTGTGGCTGGAGTCACCTCCACGGACCTCTGAATGCTGCCAGCAGAGCCACGCGACTGCCGCTGATGCTGTGGATGGTGGCCGTATTGGCTCAGATATTGGTCTGTTGAAGGGTAGGGGAAATATTTGTACTATGCGTCAATTGTGAGCACCCTCTTCGTTCTAATCGGGATCCACAATCTCTCATCATAGTATACTATCATCGCGGAGCCTGTAGCTCTTCGTGGAACAAATACACAAACAAACAAAGAAACGCAAGACGTGGTTTGCGCACGGTCACAGCCCCGGTTACCCAGCCGGAAAGGATTCCTCGCCACCTCACCTCTTCGCAAAACGTAAATCGAAACTCGATGGAAACTAAAAACTGAATATACAAAGCACAAACGAAAAAACAGAAAAAGCAACACAAAAACTATAATGTATAGATATATATATAGCTATTTGATTAAAACTGAAGAAAGCATTGAATACTATAAACTGTAGTTGTAATTGTTGTGGTTTGTACTATAAATGTTCCAAAACTGTTGAAATGCTGTGGAGATGTGAGAGTGTAGATCGTGAGAATGCAAAACGTTCGAAGCAAAGTTTTCGAAATGAGCGAATACGGACCAGTATAGATGTGTGTTGTTCATGGGCCGAATGGTCTGTATGTGGTTTGTTGAACAATGATGCCAGAACTTCTATGTCTCCCTGAATATACATATACAGATAGATATTAAAAAGATTCCTAAGGTTTTACCAGAAAAGATGATAAACATTCTTGTCATAAGAAAACGTGCATAGAATATTGTATGGAACTACTATATCAGAGACTTGAGTCCGCCATTATTGGAAGAACGTCTCTACCACTGTGATACTTCATGGCAATCCAAATAGAAATGGGTGAATATGGTAATTTATGTGCTGAAGTTGGTGGTGAATGCTTGATAAGAACCAGTTGGAGGGTTAACTCCGGACGAGTGCAGCACTGAAGGGACTCACGTGTCCCTTACCATGGTAGCACTCCATCTCGAAGACTATGTTCTGGTCACCGTTTTTTGGAGGATATTGAAATTTTTTGGCGAGGCGGGACTCGGGCAAATCATTTCTATGAATTATGATATTTTAAGTTATACGTTTCGAAACGAAGATATATATAGGGTAAGAGAACCCGAGTTCCAGAGAGGGCGGAAACTGGGCGGTACGTGTATCATTTAGCGTATTTGCAATAAAAGCGGGCTTACCGACCATCCTTGGTAACTTGGTGTGATTAACCTGCAATCAATCCTTATTTCTAAAACTTATGGTTTCAACAATTAACGAACTCGAAACATGCAAAGGAAATGAAAACGTTTTGGGAGCTGATAAAGTGTAAGGAATCGAAAATAAAACTGAACTTTGCATAATGTGTGAAAATTCATAGTGAATAGTTGTTAAAAGAATATCAGTAATTAGTAAAGTGTTAGTAGAAATTGGAATGTACACTTTGTTAATAGGAATCGAATAGATACGCAATGAAGCTCTAAACTACTGTAGTATGAACAAATGTTACTGCAAATTTTTCGAAGCTCGCCTTAAGAGCAAGCTCTCTTTTTTGAAGGCAATTCCGGACAAAAAGCTTTTCGGTAGCAAATATTTTTCCAGGCAATATGCAATTGGTTCGGGAGAACATATGTTTCGAAAAGCTTTTTGCAGAATTGCTTTGACAAAACGTGTGTTGTTCTGTTCTGTTGCGAAGAAAAAGCCTAAAAATACGTATCGACTTTGGAGTTAAAGTGTTGCTTTTGTTCATTAAACGAAAACGAACTGTGGTTGAAATCATAGGGGTCTTAGGGGTACAGCTATGGATTCGCAATTTTACACTGGGGTTGGTGGTAAACTTGGGTCAACAAACATGGGTCTCAAAATATCGGAGCAGCACCAAAGTAAGAAGAAAAAGCTTCGGACGATCTCGGCAAAACTTTATAAAGCTTTTAGTATTTTTGTTTAATAGATAGCAGAAAAGACGTTCAAAAGCATTTGAACTGTTTAAATATCTTAACTTAATCTTATAATATAAAGTTTTGAGAAAACGAGAAACGAATCGGATATTAATTTCATTGGGATCCTGGTGTCAAGTAATGTAGAGACTTATCTAAATGTTTGCACATAGCTATTAAAATGTTTATCATCCTTTGTTTCAAGAGCTTGAACCGAAAAACCAACTCAAAAACCAAAGAGAACAAAAAGTCACAATAAACCAATGAAATAAAAAGTATATATAGAAAGAACGAAACGTAAAGAGAGTAGTTGAATAGATATAGTTTGCGAACCTGTCCCCACCACTACCGGCACCACCACCACCAACGCCGACATCAGCGAAGGCCTCGACGCCATCGGCCTCTGAGGATGAGCCGCGCGATAGGGCGCCGCGTATTTCACCTGGCAGAACCTCTTCACTGCGGTGTACCGTAAATGAGTTCTTGCCCTTCTTTCCAAAGCCCATACGTCTTTTACGACCTTTATGATATGTGAATTTCCATATAAAATTCGTTTAAATGCAATACAATGTTTCAAGTAGGATATTTTCAACAAAACCAAAGATAAATAAATACTAGTACAAATGAATTCGGAATGCATCGATAAAAATTAATTAGTTAATCAAATACTTAAAATAGCATAAATCATGGCAATAAACCAAAAAAATGCAATCGACAAACGAAACTAGAATCGGCGAACGAGTGTTTTTGTGATTCGTTACCGTTCTTCAAACGTTCTAATGAGCCCAAGTTAATGTGCTAATTTCAATGATCGCTACCTGGAACGTTAGTAAGATGGCCCCCGACTAGAGGAACACCGGCCGACTTACCTGTTGCGGACAGTTGTGATGTCGAGTTGGATTTCTTGCCCATACCACTGCCGCTTCTAGGTGAACGTTCTTGGTCCACGGCCCCCTTTTTGCGGTCCGTTGCCGTGTCGGACAAGCTGCCATCTGGTTGGAAACAGATTTAATATCAGGCATTGGTACTACTATTCATTTAATATATTATTTTATGCTAGTCAATTTTTTCGGAAACCTGTAGGCGACGGACATGGGAGTTAGTTTCGCCAAAGACGGAATCGTTATGCCTTAAAACGGACGACGGGGATTTTTTGTTCTGAATAATCTCAGTATTTCTGAATGATCTCTGTATTTGCAGTTGAAGTTATTTTGCACTTACCAACTTTTTCGTCCACGCTCTGGCTGAAATTGGCGTCGTCCTTTTTCTCCTCGCCATCGTTCTTGGTATCCTTGTCATACTCACTGAAGTCGTCGTCCAGCATGGCGTCGATTGCGGCCCAGTCGATTTCATCGAGTGGAGCATCCGCATCGGGGTCGTCGGGATCAGCCGAGGGGGTGGCCGGATCGGCGGATGAGGTTGTTGTTGTTGTCGTAGCAGTTGCAGGCAATGGAGTTGATGTAGTTGTGGTTGGTATTGTTGTGGATGTAGTTGTAGTTTGTATAGTAGATGTTGCAGTTGTGGTACCGTCAACGTTTTCGTTCGCGTTCAGGTTTAGGTTAGCGTCGTTTGTAGTATTTGTATGTTTCAATGAGGCACGTTTAGGTGATGTGGAGTTAGCGACACCATGATGGGAATTATTTGCAAAAGAGGAAGAAGAAGCATTATTAGCAGTTGTACAACCGGCAACGTTGTTGACGATATTACTACCAGCAGCAGCAGCGGTAGAAGCACCACCACCACCACTACCACTCCCACCACTACTAGATCTCGTCTGATCCGCCACGGAGGCTGACACTTCTTTCCCTTTTTGCCTAACACTACTACTACCGCTACTACCTACTACTGCACTACTGTTGACGTGTCTACCGCCACTACCAGTCAGACTGCGCGATTGGTCGAATTCGTCATAATCGAAGTATTCGGGCTGGTCGTTGATGCTCACGAGGTTGCTGCGGTCGCTGCCCGATTCAAGCTGCGGCGGCTGGTCGCCGCGTCGGACGCTGGCCAGGGAGGACTTGCTGCGCTTGGAGGCCGAGACCTGGGCGGTCTGCCTGGTGGCGGAGCGACTCGGGTCGTTGTGCTGCTCTCCCATGGGCCCCGGCCGCTCCACCGGCCCGGCCTGTGCCCCTTGTGCGGGGTCGACATGCATCAGCGCCGGGTCCTCGCCGTAGGGCAGCAGCGCGGCGCCGACGTCGTCGGGATCGACGGGCGAGAAGTTGTGGGCGTTCTGCGCACTCGGCGGATGCGGCAGATTCCGTCGGCGCTTGAGGTACGGAGGCGCCGGCCCGTAGAGCTTTTGCTGGTTGGTGCGCTGCAGGTCGAGCGACATGTGCTGGCGTTCGCGCCCGTCGAGGCGTCGCCGACGCGGGTCGCGGAACGACGCGGGTGCGGGCGTCACGCCACGGCGCGTCCACCCGACGTCGGAGTCGTAGGCGATCGAGACGATCTTGTCGTCGGTGATAAGGAGGTGCGCGTGACTGAGCGGGTTGCGGGCGTCGGCGGCCCCGTGCGACCGGCGGACGTTGGTGTCGGAGCCGTAGCGACGCGACATTTCCTCGTAGTCGGGCGTGTAGTAGAGCTCGTCCTCGTAGCGGATGCGGCGCCGGCCCCAGCTCTTCGTGTGCAGGTCGTCGTAGTCGAGCGAGCGCGATTGGCCCTCGTGCGCCCACATTTTCCGCCGGTCGAGCGAGGCGCCCTTTGGCTTCTTCAGGATGGACGTCGGCTGTGATCGGGCCTCCGCGATGGGCACGGCGGAAACGAGCGCGTCCGCGCTGAGTTGGCGCGACAGACGCAGCACGGCCTGCGTCTCCAGTTGCGGCGTCGGCATCGCCGAGGCTTGGGCCTTCCGGTGCGCGGTCGGAGTCGGCGTGTGGACGTGGTAGGTGGGCACGACGCCCAGGTCGACTTGCGGCGCCGTCCGGCCGCTCGCGAAGTGCTGATCGACACACTCGTCGCACATGGGCGCCGCGCCCGCCGCCAGAGCCGGATCCAGGGTTGGCAGCGAGGGTTCCGACGACGGCTGGAACAGGGACAGCGAGGGACGCCGGCCCGCCATCACCGTGGGCTGGTGCTGCGGGTGCGGATGGGCCTCGGCGACGCAGTAGGGATCGTCGCAGACGCCGATCGCCACGCCCGAGACCGTGCCGAGGGCGGCGTTGGTCGAGAGGACCACCGATTGGCTGCCGTTCTGGCAGTGGCTGCACGAGTGGTCGAAATAGTCGCGCACGTAGCCGACGTACGACGAGGGCGACGAGGAGACCGTGTGCGCGTGGGCCTGCGGGTGGGCCCCCGGATAGGGGTGCGGCCGGAAGAAGTTCGGGACCGGCGAGGTGAGGCGCTTGAAGTTGTCGAACGAGGGCAGCTCGAGGTCCGCGAACGGGTACCCGTGACCGTTACCGTGACCAGCGCGACCCAACGTGCTGTGGTTGCCGGCTCGCCGGAACAGTTTGTCGGGGGAGAACTGGGAGAAGTCGGCGGTGCTCGTGAGAAACTCGGGGAAGTGAATGGAGGCGGGCATGTGGGGGAAGTACTGATTCGGGCTGAACATGTGATGCGGTTGGTGTTGGTGTCGTGGCTGTTGTGTGTGTGCTGTGTTGGTCGTCGCCGTCACTGGCGTGGCATCGACGCCCACGTCCACGCCGCTGTCCAACAGCAGGAGGTTCGCCTCGTTGTCGACGATCAGGTGGCTTGGCAGTGCCAGTTGTTGATGTTGCAGCTGGAGTGGTTGCTGCTGCAGTGGAGTTGGGTGATTGAGGCGAGGACGACGCGGCCCCATGGCCAGCGCTGAAGCGGAGTTCGGCGGGGACTCCGACGCCGCCAGCTCTGCCAGTTGGTGCAGCTGATCGAGCTGCTCCAGCAGCACCAGCTGTTGCTGCGTGGTCGAGTGCTCGCCTGTTGTCGCGGGCAGGAAGTCGCAGTCGTCGACTTCGATCGTGTTAGCCCGGAAGCGGGCGAAGAAGCCCCCGTTGCTGTAGCTGTGGCCGGCGACGGGCCCGCGGCCATTGGCACCGAAAAGCGAACGCCAGTTCCGCGGCAGGCTTCTGTTTCGGTTGTTGATGTTGGTGGGGAATTGGGTGGTTTGTATGTGTTGGTTGGTTGGTTGTTGGGTTGTTTATTATTGGTTGTTGTTGTTGTAGTAGGTGTTGTTGTATTGATTTATTGGTTTTCGATTTGAGGCATCCGCATGCGCATGCAAAGTGAGTGGAGATCGTTGAGAAAACAATAACAACGGAATTGATCGAAATGGCGTCATTTGAACGATGGAGGTCGGGTGTCGGTCAGTTTGGCGGTCGTTGGTTGTTTGTGTGTTGGTAGTTGTAGACGGTCAAAGCGGATAAACACAAAATAGCGCACGTCATTGGGTTGAGTTGAATGTTCGTGTTGAAAATAAACACAAAACAAAGATAATTTGTTTGGCGCCATTTCACTATCTCAGTAGGATGATGGTTCGAATCGATGGGTGATCGTTTGCTAGTTGTGATTGGTGTGTGAAGCGGTGATGCGCCAAAGGCCAAATGCCACTCAGTGGACCCGAATTGTGAAATTTTCAAACAGACTCTCTTGGCAGTGAGTACAGATCAATTGGTTAATTTTTGAGGGTGAAGCCTGTGATCGTTTTGAGTTGTTTTCTTTTGTTTTGTTTTGTTTGGCTTTATTTAGAGGCAACCCAAAAGTGAAGCTGTATGTGGGCGAAGGGAGCCGCACCCACGGAAGGAGCCGGAGCCGGGGCCCCGAACCCTGTGGCGCTACGTTGAACTTACCTCAGACCGCGGGAGCCGCGCGGTCGCTCCGACTGCGTGGAGAATGCACTTGAGGTGACGCTCACGACAGACTCCATATCGGAGTCACCGAATTCGCCCATGAAATCCTTGTCCGGAGACAGCGAATGTCGTGGGCGCATGCGCGACTCCATCGAGTGGAGGTCGCTGTCCGAGAGGCCGGTGTAATGTCTTTCCCAGCCACCCATGCCGGTGCTGCGATATGTAGCCTGATGGTGCGGTTGTCGTGTTCGGTGGCGGCCGAAGCGGCTGCCGGCGAGGCGTTCGTCGAATTCTTGGCCGAGACGGTCACGGAGCATGACGCTGCGCGAACTCTGTGGGACCTGGGGAAGAACAGAATAGAGGGCGTTTGAATTGGGCCACATCACACACGACGATCGACGGATGGCGAAGGATCCTTCCCCTCAGAAGACCGACGACCTTCCGAGAAGCGATGCCGGCCGGCAGGAGGAGACACGCCTCTGAGGCGAAACGCGACCGAGTAGACGTCTAGGGACGGGGCGAGAGCGTCGTTCTGGGTTCGGAATCAAAGAGCTTCCATTCTTCCGGAGAGAGGGCGGAGGGCGGGTGTTCTTACCTGTGGCAGTTGTCTCTTCTTGGGAGAACCAGTCGGTGTGGCAGTTGCTGATCTCGATTGAAAACGTTGTTGTTGCGCCGCGGACGAGGATGAGGCTGTCGCAGCGGCGGACACGGACGCTCCTGCTTGCGCGCCGTACGCTGATGGATGTATTGGAAGAACTGGATAATCTATGTAGCGATCATCGGGCGGCGACAGGGAGCCGCGCCGGGGGCTGGTGCTGCGGTAGTAGCCGGAGCCGCCGCCTCCGCCACTGCTGCCGCCGGTGCCGTGGTAGTTGTCGCTGGGCGCGGCCGAGTGACTGCGCTGGCTGAGGCTCATGCCACCGGGGCCGGAGACGCCGCCATTGCGACGAAGGTAGGCGGACTGCGATGACGATTGCTGCAGACGATGCGAACGGAAGGGAGAGTTAGAGTGGGCGCTGCTAGGGCTCAAATCAGTTCGTGTTCGAGTCCAGGTTTGTCCTTGGACCGGAGTGTGTAAACATTCGAAGGCGCGTGGCGAGCTCGAGCTCACGGAAGGCTCAAATAAAAAGTGTCGGGGGGGATCTTTCAAATATCGGGTGAGAGTAGCTTTGTCTGTTGTTGGAGCACTTCGCAGGCAATTTACTTAATATATATTGTGTTGTATAGTTAGTATATAAAAGAGGCAAATGTAAACAACGGAACTACTTAAATATACTCCAAAAAGGCAAAAGATAAGTTAGATTTGACTAGATTCCAAACTTGGCTTCAAACTATACATCGAGAGAAAAAGTGCAGGTTATTTTGAGTTGAAAATGATGTTGGTAAGAGTTAGAGCTAGCTGAGAGTCGGATAATTTACAATGGAAGAGGAGGCTGTGAGACTGTGGGTGGTTGAGTTGGTTAATTTCGTGTATGGTCTGGGCTTGGACATTAGGGTCCAGGTGGACGGTCATCGGACGGACTGAAACAAAAGAGCTGCGGGCCAAGGGTCGGCCCGACTCGGCCCCAAATTCATGTGTAGCTGCGGTCTTAGCTTAAAACAGTCGCTATAATGAGTAATAATAAAAACAATTCGCAAACCTGGTTGTGATAACTTTGTCCGATGCCAGATACCGTGCGATAGTCACGTGCTACCATGCCGGCCACTCTTTTACGACCTTGTGGTGACATGTCACGTCTCGAACGGCGCTCATGTAAATCGATCTAGGGATTTGCGGAATTCGGATCCGGTTCCGGTTTCGATTGGGGCAGGGGTCGGGTTCGGATTCGGATTCGAGGCAAATGCGCAGGACGTTGGGATGGGGCGAGGGGGGATGGGTTCGCGAATGCAGAGAATGGAAAAAGAAGAAGAAGAGAAAAGGCATGGAAAGAAATAAATATACAAATCTCAATAAACACGATTGGAAGAGAGCATCGTACACAGGTGGAGAGGCAACACTGGGGATTCGCTTAATTATCTCTGGGAAGGATCGGGCGGAAGGACGCACAGTTTCGAGTGTGGGGAACATCCACGAGTAGGTGTCCGTGTGTGAGAGGTGGGCGGGGCGAGGAGTGGAGTGGGCGAAGTATTAGTGAGAGGCGTGGGTGTATGTGTGGATGGAAGATCTACATTTACGTAGGCTACGAACATATAAAGCTCAGTTACATTTAAAACCTTCTAAACATATAGTTTGAACACAAAAAACAAAACAAGCATGCAGCATATAAAAAGTGCTTTTTCAATTAACTAGAAAGCTATTTAGAAGCTATTATAAGACTCGGTGACCGAAGTCCTTATGCATGTGTTCTCAAGACGGATTCTTAAATTCTTTACAACGTCGTCTTTTTAGATTTACGCTGGTAACTTTTACAAATTGGCGCTTAACTAACTTGTATTACAATGTCATTATAGTCGAGAATAGAAGAATAGAAAATACATACATACATATTTTTATATATATATATATAGAGTTCAGAACGAACTTCATAGACTTAATCAATAATAAAACCACACATTATCATTAGAGCAAACCATTCAGACGCTCAACGCAGTACACCGAAAATTATACATGTAGAGAAAGAGACAGAGCATAGAAGAGAAAGAGAGACATGGCTTTGAAGAGAGAAAATCACACAACATCAATGGAAAGTTGTTCGATTCAATAACAAAGCTCGCAGTGGGTCGTGTGAGGTGTGTCTGGGTGTCGTTTGTGTCGCTGGAAATAAATATCACAAGTTGTCTGTTGTTGTGTTGTTCTGTTGGCGCGATGTGTGTTGCTTTCCAATTCAAACTTCAAGTTGTTGAGATATTTCTGTACATGATTACGACTGCCGGCAGCTCATGGGGGTTTCGGCCTAATTGGAAGGCATCCTTGGACATGAGTGATTAGATTCGGTGAAAATTGTCGGGCCACGGCGGGTCATTGTGCCGAGGCAGGGCCGAGAAGCTTTTTGTGGTGGTGCGACTAAGAAGCCACTCTGGCCCTGCAGACCTCCAGCAGTCTTCACCGCACCTGTTTGTCGTCCGTTCTTCGTTGGAATACCGGCCTTGAGCTGCCTGCTGTTGCCGGCGGTGTTATATTTAGTCGGATCGACTTTAGAAACAAAAGGCTCTCGCAAAATAGAAATAATTTTAATTGTAAATAACTGATATGCAAGCAGTACAGACAGCCGACAAATGAAGGATGTAGTCGCAGCTGTCAGCAGCCGTGTGAGCAGGATGTGGCTGCTGAGATGGAGGCCTTGTGTGGAAATGAAATGCACGTCCGTCGCTACAGGGTGTTAACGAGACGCGGACGGGAGCTCCACCGGGCTCCACATTCAGGTCAGTGTCGGCTGCGGAGTTCCGCAGATGTTCTTGTCGCGTTCGTCGTCTGGAATGTCCTTTGCATTGTCTCGAGTGGTTTCGAGTAATATTGTACGTTTTCATTCGGTATACATACACGACGAGATAAGCAAATGCAATCAAGATATTCAACCCCGTGGAGGGAGAATGAGCAACAGAACGTCGTCCGGGTGTTGAAAGCACTGGGAACCGCAGAACTCTGAATACGTGGTGCCGAGGCCCTTTATGGAGCACAAGTTCCAGGACACTGTTTCGGTTCTGTATTAGTATTGGTTGGGGCTTTGTATTTGTTTATTGGCTTTGTTGTTGTGGTCTGAGTTTCGTTTAGTTTGGTTTTGGTTTGTTACCTCTGGCGGTGGACTTGAAGAGCTGCCCATTGAAGAGATGCTGGCACCATCACGTCCGGTTGTAGTTCCATCGATGTCACACTCAGACGTTGTGTCCGAATCGCTTAAACGTGACGTGGTACTTGGCGGTGACAAATGGTCAGTGGGAGTCAGAATCATGACATCCATTTCGTTTGTCTCATCGCGGTGCGACTGCAGTGGGCGTCGGTGGGATGTAACGGATGTGGAGTGATGAGGCAGACATTGGAAATGGAATGGAATGGAAGGAATGAAGGTTTCATAATTTCAGTATTCAATTTTTCAACATATTCAATATTAGCATTTCTAATGAATATCGCTTATCCTACGTGTACTGCGGATTCCATGGGATTCTAATGAAACTATAATTTCCAGTTGCAGTGGAATGTATTCGTGGCTTATGCAAAAGTAAAAAGCTGTATTCTCGCATCAAAACCAGCTCCGTTCCTTTCGGTCTCTGTTCTCCTCTACGTCATTCACAACACTGACCCGTTCACGCCATGTCCCAGAAACCAACTCAGCACCGGATCGTATCAATTGGGATAGGAGGGTAGGTAAGGGTGAAAGTAGTAAAAAAGCTGATCAGTGGTTTTCGGGACACAGGAGCACCTAGAGGATTGCAATGAAATCCTCTTTCGATCAACTAAGTACAACCCGAGCAGAGGGACGACCCTTTGCAAACAAACACCGCGGAACTGCGCAACTTAGACTAGTCTATGGGCAAGGGAACATACGAGGTACGAGGTGTCCTGGTGGGGCTGCAGCTGGTACCACTCCGCCTCGTCGTCCAGGATGTGGTGCGTGAGGTCGATGACGACCTCGCCGATGAAGTCGTTGGCGCCGTACCGGACGTAGTCCCACAGCGTGACCTGGGGAGCGTGGTGGAGAGATGAGAGTGGGCTGTTTCTGGCGCTGGGCCGCGACTTACCTCCAGAAGGCGACCCGTCAGATCGCAACGGCGCAGACCCGTGTAGATGAAGGTCTGGCCCCAGCGAGGTTCGCAGGTGTTGGCCAATGTCTTGGTGCGCCGCTTGGACTTGCTGCCGCGGTCGGGCAAGAGGAACACCTGTGGAGCGCGGTGGGCGGAGAGGAAGAGAAGAGAAAGGACAGGGTTGAGAGCAGATCGTGAAGAGCGGAATCTTGTGCCCTTCACTCACTTTTGCATAGGGGTTGCGGGCGACTCCATGTGTGCGCAGCGTCAGGCCCGTCGCACACACGATCGTCACGATCAGCTGCAACGTGTTCGTGTCGTAGCCCAGCTTCAGCTGGAGGCGGCCCTCGACCGGCTGCGGCATGGCGAGTCCGGCCGCAGCGGCGTGGGCGTGGTGTGCGGCATGGGGATGCGAGTGCGAGATCGGGGGCGGTGTTTGTTGGTGACAGTGGTGATGGTGGTGGCCCGCCGTCGTTGTGGCTGGTGAGTTGGGTCCGGATGCCGCCGCCGCTGCTGCTGCCGCCGAGGGGCCCAGGCCTTGGAGGTGCGGGTGCGAGTGCGTGGCCGCGAAGCCGCGTTGTTGCGCATGCGCCGAGGCGTGATTCTGGCGCAGGCCGTGCGCGCCGCCAGCCCCCGCTGAGACGTGCAGATCAGGCGACCCGGGAGACGTGATCAGCACACTTGGCTTGTCGCGGTGTATCTCGATGGCCTCGACAGTGGGAGCTGAAAGTGCAAGTGGAAGAGAGCGTCAGTGGGCTGCGTACAGGTGGGTCTGGGAAAATAAAAGCTCTTGGAAATACATCGAAGACCTCAGCGTTAGACAAACACAGCAGTTCATGAAGGCGCATAAGCATTATGTGTTAGATTTCCACCTTCGGAGTGGTGGCAACCTCAGTCGAGTTCGAATTTGGATGCCAACAAATGGACGTTTTACAGAAGCGAGAACCTTCGCGTTTAATGACTGATAATAGTACGTGTTGAAGCTGGGGGTTCTGTTGACGAAATGCAAGTACGGGGTCGCGATAAATGTGCTCGATCGGGAATGGGGATTAGTCGAGGGTTCGACGAAATTCAGATGGAATAGCACAAGTCTGGCTTGTGCTCTTGATAGGCGTGTCCTTCCGTCCTGATGGGAGTTTGGACCTTGTGTCCCAGATGAGGTAGTGCGAAGTTGAGTTTTTTTTGGAACCGAAGGCCCAGTATGGCTTACTGACAACCCCTCCCTCTACGGGTCTACGTAAGTGCCCTGGACTAGTCTAAAATGAATACCTTTTCGTTGCACGTAACGGCCGCCGCTGCTGACGACGGCGCTAGCAGCGATGCTGCTGGCTATGTTGCTCGGAATTATAGTTGGAGCATGCGGGGCCACAGGCTGTGTGTGTTGATATTGCGGCTGATTCTGCTGCTGCTGCTGCTGAGCTTGCCAGGCGTTTTGAGAGGCTCTGCGAGAGCTCGCGCCTCGACCTCCGGGCGGCACCTGAGGGCGCGACACGATCAGCTCCACCTGGGCGTCGAGTCGGCTCTCGTCGATTATATCGTAGACCTCGTCGGCGGTTTTGTTGTGCAGGCTGCGTCCGTTCCACTCGATTATTTCGTCGCCTGACCGGGAAATGCGTGCGAGAAGAGATGAATGAGTTGTGTGAATGAGAAAGGCAGATGACTGATATAGGTAGATCATGCGGCTGAGATTGAAGTGCGGAAAGAAAACGAAATAGTTTGGGAGGATGGCGAACTCCTGCTACGCAAATACAACGTCCAACATACGATGTATAGTATTGAATACGGTAGGTAGTTCGTAATTAGGTCATACTTTTGCCATGTAGGCATGACAAATAGCATTCTCTAGTGTGTATGTGTCAGTCGATATGTTATCATAAAGCACGGATCTAATTCAAAAATTGGTAACTCTCAATGTGCTTCCGAAATCATAACGGAATATTGACGCGAGAGCAGTTGAAAGCTTTCCTTAAGTAAATTAAAATGCTGGAAAACCTCGTTAAGTCGCAAAGTCAATTAAAAACCCACCATGGCGATGTAATTTTCTGATACGTCCTGCAAACAAAGGCGAACCGAAGGCGAGGCAAACACAAAAAGGGGAAACAAAAAACGGTGCCAACAGAATTGTGTCGGGAGCGCGAAAGCCCCGCTCATACCTGGTCGAATGTGTCCTTCAACGTCGGCCACTGAACCGCGCTTGACTTTCTCCACGAAGGCCCCGCAACCGCTGCCGCTGTGTCCTCTGTGTCCGCCGTCGGCAGACGCGACGTGTGGCAACGGCTGGCCGCCGATAACTTTCAATCCCAGGATGTCCTCGCCGTCGTAGTATTTTCTTAATATCATGTGACCAATCGTACGAGTATTGTCAGCCGAGAATTGCCAATTTGCGGGATTCTATTCGATTTGGATTCGTACGTTTTCGTTTTGTGTTCGAATTAGTTTCGTTTCGTTTGGTTTGATTTGGTGTGGGTTGGGATGGGTTTTGTTCATATCGGTTATAATTGTTGTTGTTGATTTCATTGTTGTTGTTGATGTTGTTTTTATTTTTGGCCATGGAATGTTACGAGTTGATTGTGAGTGAGGAGGAGTAGGAGGCAGAATGGGTGGGGGGTACAGTGATGGCGACAATATAGCAAATGGGAAACGATCGGTTAGGATTTGTTGAAACAATTTCGTAGAGAATAAGTTTATACAATAGAAATAATACTTGAATACTTAGTTCGATATTGTTAACAATGAAATTATACACCTGGCTTGATATTAGAATATTGTTAAGTCTAAAATTCGGTTAGGTTCATAACTTAAGGCTAGAAAGGTTGTTAGTAAGTAGACGAGATCGCTGCATTTCATTCAGAACAGCTTGAGAACACACACATATACATTTACAAAGGAAATCCGTGATGTACGGATTTCGTCAAATCTACAATCCATCGAATAGAGAATTCAGTCTAATTAGAGCAAGCTACAGTTTAGCATAGGTTACCAAATCTATACACGGTGCAGATATCGATACTTAGCCAAATTATTGGTATTGAGATAACAAAAAGCAAACAATAAAGAACAAATTATATTTGTCAAGCATATCTACTAAGGACATCTAGCGACTAAGATCGAAAATTGCTGATTTAGGTACACCGATTCAAGCCGATAACAATCTCCGTGGGCTGAGTTCATACATACTATGGGTATCCCAAGGAGCCAACCCCAGTCGTTGGTTGAAAGTGAAATCAACTGTATCATTGACTCGTCATTGAGTAAAGTTAGGGAGTAAAGTTAGGGATCATTAAAAATCCCTGTCCTAAGGTTCAATCAGCGATTTTCGGAATCATAATGGACAACATCGAGTTCATAACAGCAAATAACGACCGGAACATGGAGGTGCAAATGTCAATTCATGCAGTGCTGCGGTCGGATAGACTTTTCAATCCAAACATATGTATATGTGTTGAATAATTGTACTAGTGTAGGTTGTGTGCAAAACTAAAAATCACAATAAAGTATAGAAACACGAACTTTAACAAAATACAAGACGTGGGCTCTTTTCGATCGCCAAGACATGGGACTCGGGATGAGGGGAGTCTGCAGAGTCCGCTCTGCACTCGATTAAAGTCGGCGGTGGAAAAAGGATTCCTACGAACAAATGAACGAGCGAACGAAAAGTACAAATCGAGGGGACAAAAACAAAGGCACAAGAGTTCACAAACATAACAGGATTGATATTCAACAATTAAAGACATCTATGCGGGAGAACGGGGAGGGCTTCGCAGAGCCGGGGTCTCTCGACCAGCAGAGAGACCGTGGGCTTGCAGAAGGAGCTTCCGCCGAGAACACAAATTGGAACCCCAGATCGGAGGCCGAGAGCAGGGTTTTGTGGATGGACGACGTTGGAACGTGAAATCTACCTTTGGCCCATCGCCGCGGTTCGAGTCCTCGCTGCTGGTGAACGTGCTACTCGTGTCGATGCCCGAGTCCTTGGTCGCCGAGTCCTGGCTGCCCTGGCGCTCGGCCTCCCAGCGCGACCAGTCCTCGGTGATGGCAGTGCTGGCAGCGCCGGGTCCCAACTTGCCGCTGGTCAGAATGGTGGCCGCGCCCACGTCCACGGCCGTGGAGGGCAGGATGGTGGTCACGGGCGGCAGGGGCCCGCCCACGACGCCGAGCGGAGCGTCGTGGCCGTCGAAGCGCACGGTCTTCTTTGTTCTGCGCTCCGTGTAGCGCCGCGAGTCCTGCGCAGCCGCCGAGTCCGCCGTCGACATCGCCGTCGACGACGACGACTCATCCCAGTAGGGGTCGTTCTCGCCCGAAGAGGAGGCCAGGGCGGCGCCGTACCGCTCATACGCGGCCCGGTCGCCGATTACGATTTGCGGGTAGGACGACGTCGACGTCTGGTGGTAGCTGCTGGTGTTGCTGCTGCTGCTGCTGCCGCCGACCGCTGCGTTGGCGGCCGCGAGCGGCGGGGCGCGTCGAGTGTAGTGCGCGCTGCCGTTGCCGACACTCGGCTGTCGGTCGTGGTTGCTGCGGTTGAGCGTGTTGCGCTGCTGCACATCGAGGCGCGCGGTGCGCGACAGCGGATACTGCTCGAGCCGCTCGCGATGCAGGTCGTAGCGGTCGCGGTCGGCCGATGAGTAGAGGCGGTTGTTGTTCGAGAGCCGGTACTCGGAGGCGGCCGCGTAGTACGACTTGCTGACGCTGAGCAAGTCGCGCTCGTTGAGGCTACGTTGCTGGCGCCACGGGTCCCGGGAGCCTGGGGAAGATTTTGCAAGAGATTTGTGGTTTTTGATTCGGGTCTGATATGTTGGGGATCTTCTTGTATCATCTTGGGCGGACTTTGGGAGGTCTACTGATCAGCTGCTTCTCTCGGTAATATTTCAGAGTTACAACTCATAGGCAATAGAACAGAAATTTGTTGGAAATTTTATAACCACTACAACAGAAGTCGAACAAAAGCAAAAGTGTAACGAAATCGAACCAACTTAAGACGAACAGAAGTGGCATTCGCAATCCACTCGATCTTTTCCATTTCGAATAATCAGTAAAACGCATATTTGTGTAGTTCTCAATTCACGTGGCATTTCGACCAATCGTCCCTATAGGAAGGTTCTGTCCACAAGTGTACAATAACAACGAATTTTGCACAATTATCATCATTTAAACGAATTCCATAGTAATTAAACAAAGCCCCTGATTCTTCATCTACATCAAAGGGCTATGAACCCAATCCGTCAAACTACTTACAGCGCCTTCACGACAAGTACCCATTTTCGATATACTTGGGACCTGGTTTAAAATAAATCGTCGAAATCACCTGCTGCTTAGAAACAATACTTTCGACGGAATTGAAAGAATTTAAAGACTCGAGAAAATCGTCGAATAATAAATAAAATATCATTGCATATGTGAGAATGTGTGTTGGTAGTTGTGTCGAGAGAGTTTTGGAGAAACAAAAGGACATATAATAAAATGTGTGTATGTGTGATATACTGTCTGAGTTGTCGTTGGAACAAGTGTTTCAAATACATCATACGATATCCATGCAAATTTTCCACATTTTCATATAAATATTGATATTTATGGTCGGAAAAATACGAAAAAAATATGTACAAACGCATAAAAGAATAAGAGGTTAAAACTGAAGGCTCTTCGAGAGAAGGAATAGTAGTGGCACTGATCCTGCAAACTGTACGCAGCCGTACTTCGCAGAGTGCAAACTACTTTCCGGGAGCCAGCCAGGAGACTGTGCAATGGGCAGAGTGAGAGTGTGAAAGAGAGACGCACACAACAACTATTCTCATAGATTCGTATAAAATACCACGTAACAGAAAAAGCGAAGAAAAGTTAAGTGATCTTCAAAAAAATACGCAAAATAAAAGGAATCAAAACAATGAAAACATGTGCAATTAGTAGTATTAGGGAAAAAGAGCACATTCCAAAAATAGTAGTTGTCTTCGTTAGAAGTATTGTACAATATCAAGAAAATATAATATATAAATACACTGAAACAATATTGATGGAGTGATTCTTACGTTGTGAATTTGTATGTCTCCGGGAGAGAGTACGGAGTGAACACCGTCACTTCCGCTACCACCACCACCACCGACAACAATATTACCTGCTGTCGGTGTGTGTTTTTTCGGGTTGGAGGGGAATTATTCCGAAATTCCAAAAATAGAGAAAACGAGACAAAGTTTAGTTTGAGATTAAGATTAAAAGCAGTTATCGATGGTGTTATAAGACTCGTCTATCGGTACGTTATTCTTTTCATAACTTCCTCAATGGTGTGCTGTTTTTCTTTTAGTGTACTTCGAAACTATCGGTGTATGTGTTGTGTGCCAGTTCCCAGCTGTGAACTTAAGAACGAGAATTGAGTCTGCTACTTCCTTAGAAACTGTGGAGAATTTGTTGGATTCTGGTCTTGCTGAAAACATTCTGTTCCCCTACCAGTTGGAGTTCATTAACAACATTTAATACGGATCGTTTGGGGTTCATCGACTGAAAGTCCTGAACTAAAGGAATTCTTTTGGTATTGGGATAAAAGCTGATTTTTGTACCGATTTTCTCAATAGATAGTATCAACGTCCATTTGAGTCACAACAACTTTTGTGAGTTTTTAAATTGTATCAGTGTCAAACGGAATATAGGTTACCGTCAGGACACTCCGCTGTCAGTCGGAGTTGCAGTTCGTGTGAGCGAGTGAGTGACTGTGTCTGCATACGAGTGGGCGTATTTATTTATACTGTTTTTGCGCGGCACAAAGGCTAGGGCAGCAGGGGGAGGAGTTGGGCGTGGGCGAGATACACCCACGAATAAATCGAACCACAATAACGTGGTGTAGCCACAGACGTGTGGCGTGTCTGTGTTCCCCGCACACATGTTTACCCGCGGTGTGCTCCGAATTATTGGATCAGCCTCCGGTCCCGCCACCGAATTAATCGGAATTGTTAACCGTTAATGCGTTTAACTAAAGCATCTGCGTACATGTGTCCGAGCGACGCCCTTCTCCGAGCACGACCAACATACGTCCGTGCGTGTGTGAGAGCCTTCACTCGGCGCACACAAACACACTCCCCCATGCGGCTATAAATAGACTACTGCTTAATGCTCCAGGAATAGAAACTTCTATGGTCGTTTGTTGTAGTTGTTCCTGCCATCGGACATATCTCATCGTTGGCAACGATTGTCCTGCTCTGCAATGCTTCGCCCCATGCACGTCCGCCCACCCGCGCGTCGAGCCGCCACCCAAGCGACAGTGCGTGGGCGTCTACAACCGATCACGGGCGCCGCGCCCATCTTCATCGCCGCACACAGCGAACTGGTCCTCGCAATAAACAGAGTTTTAAAATTCATACTTCAGTGGGCCGCACGCAAAGTGGCCGGCCGCCATCGACAGAGGTCGGCGTAGATTGTTATATTTGGAAATTTATTGATTTTAAGTCGAGTCTGATCGTCCTATTTTCGGCAAATTTGAGCCTCAGGAATAGTCACTGAGAGTTAGCTTGGCCAGGGTAGAGGACGAGGATGATGAGCCTACTCATTGAGCAGTATATTTTACTTTAAGTCCGTGGCACTTTCCCTATGTGATCCACTTGGGGCGTAGTTCAATTCGGAATTCATGCCTCTTCGAGTCCGTCCGGAAATGGCGATTTCGATCCGAGTTCGATTAAAATATTCCGAGAACCGCACGAAATATGAATAGTCTGAAAAAGGGTAGACTCTATTGATTTTCGCGCGAAGACCTCGGCATACTAATCACGCAAAGAGAACCGAGAAACACGAACAGCCCTCGAATACGGGCGCGTGTTGCCTCGTTCTGCCTTCTTCGCCTTCTGTACTGTGCTTTCTTTCTTCATCGCTTCTCCTTTCGTTCTGGTTTCACTCGGCTGCCGTGACCTGTGCCGAGAGCCGGCCGAAAGCGTGTCATGGATGTGCGGAAAGAAACAGGTCAACAAAATATAATATGGGGTTGACACAACAGCGTGCTTTCAAGAGCTTCGCGGCTTGTTCGTGTGGTCGTCGTCAACGACGAAGCACGCCAGCAGTAGGAGGATTCGAGATTCGGGCTTATTCTGCCCGCCCTCGGGTTGAGAATTCGAAGTCCAGCAAGATGGACTTCTTGAGGAGAAGCTCGTTCCCGCATTAACTTCAGTGAACCTGTTGTCTCTGAACCCAACTTCTTCTGGGAGTCTTTTATTCGTAAATGAATTTCATTAGGAATTTGAGAACTATTATGGGTTTATCTACTGGTAGATAAAACTGAAAATATTCATAGAAACCTGAGACACTATCGACTGACTGCCGAATACAAGGACAACAGTATTTTCCAACTAACTGGGAGTAGTCTCTAATTAGATTTTAGATTTTTTTATTGTTAGCGGTTTCCGCGAACCAAGGACAACATGTTTCGGTGTGGCTGTGTGCGTGTTGAATGCGTCTGTCTGCGTGTGCTCCGTGAGTGACGTGCGGCGTACAGGATCCAGCCAAAGAGCTGTCGTTAATGAATTTAATTGTCCCAATATTTGTACGCGTGGACTGCGACATTGGTGTGGTTTGTCCTAGTTGCCCCGTTAGCCTCGCATTTGTGGCATTTATGTCACAAGCCACACTTGTGCGAGCATGCACTTGTGTCTGCTGTGAACAATGATGACATTGACCCTTAACTAAGTGGGAGGCGCCTGGGGCGTTTGCTACACCCAAATATGCTGTGGGCTGAGATGGCTGCAGTGATGAAGGGCTTTGCAATTGTTGGTATTGCTTATTAGAACACCAACCACAACAGCAGCAGAGATGCTAAAGTGGCTACTAATCATTCGTGGCAAAGCGGTTACATTTCACTTCAAGTGATGGCGTTCGATCTCGGCGCTACCTTAGGGCATTGGAAAAGAGCAGAAGTGGAGCAATGATCGCTCCCTTCTTTTCGAGGTAGGAGTGGGCAAACCTCTACATTGTGAGGCTGAAGTTGCAGTGGAAGAAGATGTTAACTCCAGCCCTTGGGCCAAGTGGCGGGAGTCGCCCACAAAAGGAGTCTTGAGCTCGAGCTTCCTCCTAGAAAATGCATTCTACAAGCATGGACAGTGGAGCAAACAACAAATCGGGAGCATGTACAGAGGAGCATTAGGCGCATTCAACGGTATCGTGTGTTACGGGACGCGAGCACTACTCAATTGCTGTGTACGTCTAACAATGTCAACTGCTGGTGCAGCGGCCTCGTCGAAGGACCAGAAGGGCAGAACAGCTTCTGCGGAGAGATTTCGAGGATGCCTTCGGTGCGCATTGCATGATCAGCAGTTGCAAATCCAGTGCCTGTGGTGCGTGGTGGCTGCCGAAGCTGCTGTTTGCGATTGTGCTTGCGAATGTGGGCCGGCGCCCTTCGGCTTTGCGTGGTAAGCAAAATGATGGCTTTGTGTTTGGCTAACGGTTTGGTTGTGGTCTTGACAAAGTGTGCGAGACCTACCTTGCGTGTAATCCTTCAGCAGCGCGTTGAATCGGAGAGAAGTGATGAGAGATGCAACTTCACCGAAGCACTAAAGCTGTTGCCACGCTTAAAGGCTTTCGTTCGAAACACTTGGGACGCGGTAGTTCGTTATTTTCGGCGATGTCTGGATCGCTGTGCAACGAAAGCTAAATGAATCCGGCACTCCGCGCGCCCAAAAGCATGCAACGACTCGTCATCAGCGCCCAGTTCATTCCCGCCTGGTGCTCGGAGACGGAGGTGAAGCTGATGCCCAAGGGGCCAGACGGACGGACGGAAGGATGGATAGCCTGATGATCCGAGAAAGGCGCCACGCCCCGAACCAGAAAGTCGCATTTGTCTACGACGGAAATACTTCCCCGGTATATTTGCAGAATTCAATCAATTAAATTCGCATTTATGCCAGTCTGTCCAACTTTATTCGATTTCCCAGCCGTTGCCCACGGTTGGCGCGGATCCTGCGCTGGCGAAAGCTCTGTGGTGACGTGCGTGTGTGTGTGTTGGTGTGCGGCGAGAGTAGGCTCGGCGCAACGTAACACAATGGCCACGAGCGCGCACACTGACGTAAACGGCCAGGCAGACACGTAAAGAAGTGATATATTTGCTACTCTCCGCACCATATGCTGCGGCGGACAGACGGGCTAAGAGGGGTAGGGAGGTCGGACGGATGGAGCTGGAGCTACGTCGATGCAGCTCGGTGGAGAAGGAGACGAGGGGCGTGGGTGCGCGCCTCACGATGAGTGGGGAGTGTGGCAACTGTTTCGCAGTAGCTGCGAGCAGGGCGCTGCACGACGTGTCGAGCGGAGTCGCACGGACGGCGGAGCACACTTCTAGGCGCTGGCGAGCTACACTTCAACACTTGCTACCTATGCAACAAGGAGTCGCTCGCTGCAATGCGTTTATTCGGCGCGATTTGCACTCGGATGAGGTTCCGACTACCGATGCAGTTTCGTATTTTATTGCACACTTTTTGGCGCACAGGCGTTCACATAAGCGCGCGCGAATGCACTGTATTTTTGAGGTGATTTTTCTGCGTTTGAAGGCAAATTAGTTCATTTTATGTGGCACGCTTTCGATCGGAGGGAGCCACGGTCGTGCGACATTAGCGAGGCAGGCATTTTGACGGCACCTTAAAGTCAAATCTTGAACTCTCCGATCAACAACGGGTTCTCCTCCTTCTTCCCGCGTCTCACTTTCGCACTTTGGAGTGTTTTCTGGGCAGGATTTAGTGACTCCCACTCGATGGGCTCGGTTGCAACACTGCTTTCAAACACACAATCTGCATATTTGCTTTGTGATTCGTTCGGGCGGCCCAAGGTTACTCGCCTACGACGCCCGCTGCGAAAAGCCACGGCTCACTTTCTACGCATCCGATTGTCCTGGCGGCCATCGCGCGCGTTACCACAGCGGGGCGCTCCCGAAAATTGAGTAACTTCGCTAACGCTCGGGATAAGTTATTGTCTGTTGGGCTCTGAGGACTGTTCTTGTTTTTGTTGTTGTTGTTACTGTTCGCAGGCGACGCACGTTTACGGCTCCGAGTGTTTTCTCGCCTTTAAAGTTCATCGAAAACTAATTTCAATTTCGATTTTATGTGTTTTTCAGGCAATGGAAACTCTTGCTTTCCAATACGATTCCAGGCGACCCCCGCACCTCTCGACCGTCTGACGACAGCTGCCTTCGTGCCTCGGCTAGGTGGAATCGCTCTTCGTGCACCTAAAAATATAAATCCTCGAGCGCGCCGAACAACAGTCGCGCACACACACACACACTTGCAGCCCCGACGTCTCGAGATGGCGGAAAGGTGGAAATTCCTGCGAGGTGCGGAGGGACGCAAGCACTTCCATTCGCTCTTCTAGGCATTGTATTGCCTTGGAACGTTCGTGCCAAACTTGTCCTAGTGTAGTCGGTGGAAGAGAGAGGAGAACCTTCCTCGAAATCCTTTAACATCCCACTTTAATTTTAATTGGTGGGCGCCATCTGTCCCTGTGTTCTTTTTAATATCCCTCCATCTATCGTAAAAATATCCTCTTTTCCAATATCTTACAACGACAATCTTGGCGTGGAAGGAAATCCTACCGATTACTTTGGCGGCGGCCGGGTCGCTGCCCAACACTGGTCCATTCAAACGTACACTCTTCCACGGCTGGAAGCTGCCACATGGTTTCCACTACGCTGCCTCCGAGGCTTCCAGTGGCAATGAAATTCCCCATCGCCGCCAACCAGCCCCACACTTGACACGACCAGAGTCGCTCTGAACTGAATTCCGGGGCCGCGGTGGCCGACGTCGGGAGCTCGGTCGGTGGTCGGTCGGGCCTGGAAAGTGTCACACGTCGTGTGTGGGAATTTCGTCGACGCGTTCTGTGCATGCGTACTCTGGTGGACATCCAGTGACGGGGCCATTGTGAATGGGCCAGCCAGTGTGGGCCGTTGTGCTGGAATTCACCGCGCCATCGGTGCTCGCGGTGAGTTTGCGCCATCGCCCGAGGTGGATTTCCACACGGTGGTGAATGTATCTCCGTCATCGCATGGCTGTCTGCTTCCGGCATGTGTTGGTGTGAGTGTGCTTTGTGCAATGGAAGACCTTCTCGACAGGTACTCGGAGGGCTCTGTTTAATGGGCATCGTATGAAGATAACACTCGATTTGATTGTCGTAGCATCTCGTCCGACGTCTATGGGAAACAATTATTTGTTTGAGCATTGAAAAGTTCGCTCGCAATTGAGAAATGTCGCAGGCGCCTTCGGGTGTGAAATATTCTTGTTGGCCAAGGACCTGAGCGAGCAATCTGCGGTTTCCAGCTCCAGTAGTTGGACATCAGCCAATCTCCAGGCGACTTTTTGTGTGACATACTTTTCGGGGCACACGATATACTACAAACAGAACCCCTTCCTTCTGTGGAGGCCGGCGAGGCAATGTTGATGCAATGGTCGTTAGGTCAGAAGCTGATGGATTCATACTGAGAAAGCATTGCTAATGGAGTTCCCTACCGCAACTGCTCTTAAGACACAACCGAATGTATTGCAAGTGTCGTAATTAAGCGAAGTTATAGGGAAATCGAACTCTTTAAAGGTTGCTCGCAGTGCTGGCGACTTGTTTCGACGATCCGTGGGCCACCACAACGGGCGCCTAGGAAGCATCAATAAAGCTTATTTTAACTTTCGAGTGTTCGAAATGTGCAACCGAAAGTTTTCAGTTCCACTCCTATCGCATTCGAGCAAATTCCCGGCCGCCGACGCGAACTCCGTATCTCCTCCCTCCGCCTTCCGCCCACCGATCACGACAGTGCCCCGCCCACACGCGGGGTCAGCCCCAGGAAAACTTTTCACCTACATTGCGAACACTTCGCAGCACTACAAGTTTGTTTTGCAAAATTAAAATGAAACACTTTGGCGCCGACTTCGCCAACGACATATGTTGCAACTGCTGCCAGCGCCCCGTCAATCGAGGGACTCCGGCGCAAGGGCCGTGGATGCAGCCGCTGGACTTCCTCGCGCTCTTTAATTAGCGCCATAAATCACCCAAAGGCGTGCAAGAAACGGGAGATGCAGCGAGCAGAAACGATGCGACCCGAAGCGGAGCGAAAAATGTTGCATACAAATAGGCGCAATGGAATTTCCTTGCTCCGTTCTTAGCCTAGTCGCGATGGCTTTCTTGCCAAAAATGTGTTTTCGGGTCAGTTGAACACAGTTGGGAGGCAGCGAAGGCAGCGCCCGGAGGAACGTTTTGTGTGCATGAAATTTACGCTGATTATTTCCAGTACTCCGTATCTATGTGTACTCACGAGTAAGTGTGTGTCTGTGTATTTCTTTTTGCTTTCTTCCCGCTCGCCACCGTCCACCATCGCATTCTGCAGAAATTCTTTCCTCAAACACATTTTCGTTTAAGATAAGAAAATGTTCCCGCTACTGAATGTTTCTTGTTCGACGTTGTTATCCTTTTTAAAGAGTGGCTGTTGTTGTCTTGTATGTCAAGGGTGAAAAGCTGTATAGAAATTAAATTTTTGCCAGCATACATTTGGCAACGGACCATTCGCAGAAACACAATGCGCCCATACCCAAGAGGTAAGTAACCCTTCTCTCATCACATGAAAGGGAGTTTTTCCCGAAATGACGATGAAACCCTCAATCGCATCTATGATCGGAACTGTTCCAAAACATTGAATTAAACGTTGTTAATGCTACAATTGTTAAGGCTAACGGTTGCAGAAATCTCTTGTTCGGGTGAGACCTCGTGTTTGTCGTGTAGCGCCGTGTAAATGTGTGTTTAATTGTATAAAATTGTAATTGTAAAGTATAAGTAATAACAAAATTAAGTTATACAGAATTCTTTGGAGTTACCGGCTCTCGTTCGAGACCGCGACGAATATATGTATATACGAAGGGTAAGAAATCAAATGTAAGAAATCGTGTATTTAAAATTTCCAACAAAAATAATGAAATTGCTTATAGTTGCGCAGAAACGATCGAATTGAATTGAAACCAATAAATTTTGAAGCAAAATTTAAGAAAAAGACAACGCACCAATGAGACATAGTAGAGATTAATTAGTAGACAGAGAGATACGTTATATAGTGAAGGAGAGAGAGAGACAGAGAGATAGACAGACAGAGAGCAGTACTGCAAGGCACGAACTAGAATTGGACACAACGATCGACTCACCGTCATAGTCGGGTGCACCCAGAGTCGAGTGGGGCGGCAGCGACTGCGTCTGCATCTGGTGGGCGTGGATCTCCTCCTCGGAGCTGCTGAAGGAGCGCTGCTGCTGCGAGGCGTACTGCTGCCCGGAGAGCGAGCGGCGCTGGTTGGCCTGGTACGAGGTCGGGTCCATCGCGTGCCCGCCGCTGATGGTGAGGTTGCGCGCGATGGGCGGGGGCTTCTGGTAGGCGCTGCTGGCAGTGGGGGCCTGTGGCAGCTGGGGGTAGAGGTGTGCCGGCTGGGCCGGGTTGTGTGATTGTTGGTGTGGAAGTCGCTGCGGTTGCTGAGAATGCTGCTGCTGCTGGGGATGTTGGTGCTGTTGCGAGGGCTGCTGCTGCGGACCCTGCTGGAGATGTCCGCGCGGCGGCTGCATCGCATGCGGCTGTTGTTGGTTGTGCTGCTGCTGATGCTGCTGTTGGTGGTGCAAGTGCTGCTGTCGCTGTTGTTGGTGCTGCTGCTGTATCTGCTGCTGCTGACTCGGGTGCGTCAGGTGAGGATGCTGCCGCATGAGGCCGTCGATCTCCCCCTGTCGTGGACAATAACAACAACACACAGCAAATAGAGAGAGATGAGATTAGTTGCTGATGCAGGCTCCGTTGTAGTCAAAGCTTATTTACCCTCCGCACCTGATAAAATTTGGGGTCGTCCTCGGGGTACATGTTGTTCGAGCGCTGCTGGCCGCCCGGCCCGCCGCCGTACTGCTGCTGCTGTTGCTGCTGCTGCTGGTGGTACTGCTGCTGCTGGTGCTGCTGCTGCTGCTGGTTCATGGGCTGCATGCGCCGCGACCCGGGACTCACCACGTCGACGCCGCTGTCCGACGTGGACATGCGCCGGTTGGTCGGCGGCTCCTGCTGCGAGTACTGCCGGCGCAGCATGCTGCCGGAGCGCTGCAGCGGCAGGTTCTCCTTCTCGGCGGCGCTGCGCGTGCGCTCCAGCTTGGGCCGCTTGTCCGTGGTGTCGTGCGGGTCGACGATGGTCTGCTGGGAGATGTCCTGCGGGCGAGGGGGGAAAGGGGACATGAAAGGCCGCACCTGGTGCTGGACGGGGAGCACTTACGCTGCTGCCGTCTGGCTCGATGCGGCGGATGAGGCCGTCCTGCTGGTTGGCCGTTTTGTTGATCCACTGGCCGGTCTTCGAGAGCAGCTCCTGCTTTTTGCGGCACAGGATGCAGACCCAGATGACCTGAAAAGACGAAACGGAACGGGGCGATGAACCATTTCGGATGTCTAGCATGCCGCACTATTTTTGCTGCGGATATCGTATGACCCACTCCTGAGGAGGATGTGGCTGACTCATACAACCTTCCACTCCGTCGCCCCAATCGGAAGTTCAAGAAGCAGCCGGTGGGCCGCCCCAGGACCAACTCGAAAATACAAAATCAAATAAATCATATGTTCGGCCAAAAACAACTGCGCAGCGAGTCAAACAAATGGGACAAAAATAAAATAAAATAAATGGCTCGACACACTCCGAGCCAAACGCTGAAAGACGCCAAAAATCCTGGAGACAAGTGCGTCAGCGTGGCGCGGCCCAGCGAATGGAGAGGGCAACTTCAAAGGAATTCCTCCCCTCGCACTCACTCCTGGTCCACAAGGCTCTTAGAGGTCAGCTCGACGCGCAAAGATGTTCGCCTTTTGTTGCCATGCGAAGTTCGAGTGCCAAGTGTTTTGCTTTGTGTGGATTTGTACACATACTCTTGCAATCTCCTACTCATTACTTGCTATTCATACTCAGCATCTGGGTTGTTATTGATTTAAGGACATTCGAAAAATACTCGGGTGATCATTTCAATGAGATGGCATTGGTTTTTGAATGCGTGAAATTAAACCTTTGACGACCCTGAATGCGTAATGATTGACTTGAAAATTTATAGGAATTTGTAAGTCCTCATCCATCCGCAGTCTGGTTAATACTAGTTATTATATGGCTGAGATTAGAGTTCAGTCCGAGACTCATTGTACTAACTCTGTCTATATGATTGTTAGAGAGTGATTCAATGGAAGAGCAGTAAGAATTCTCATGAAAAATTCGACATTTGAATCGATTTGCCGCTGGATGTGGGTAAAGTGGGCGTGAAATGTTAGTACAATGGACTTAATTTCATCTGTTTTCTGTTTTCCATCCTTTTTTCCACCTCATGCAAGAGCCCATGGCGAAATATTGGCACGGATGACCGTAGTTTTCAATTAGTTCGTTTACCTAGAGGTCTTTCCGAGCCGTTGCACCCTGTCGGGGTGAAATTCAATTAAATTTCAATTTTATATTCCCCGCCCGAACGGTTGGCCGTCGTTGGGCCGAAGCTTTATTGCTGGCAGCGTGTCAAGTTGGACGGCATTTATTATTGCTTCGGCGCAGTCGTGGAATTTATTCATGCTGAGCAATTGCTGAGCGCTTGCAATTGTTGGATTACGATTGCCCATTTCCGACCAGCTCTGGGTCAGTCGGACGAGTCAAAGGGATTTGCATACGAGGTCGCGATTGCAGCCGTGTCATTGAACCTAAGCGGTCGGGTACTTGGCTCCTGAGGGCGGACCCTGTACCGATTTCTCCAGTCCAAATGTGGCCTTGCACGAGACTTTGCAACTCTTACCTTCTTCTGTTGGCTTTGTCAAACTGTCAGGTCTCCGTTCGGCCCCATTAAACCCAGAGTGCGGCTCAGTCACTCACTCACTCACCTTGTTGCTTCGCAGCGTCACTTTTCCGCCACAGCGCGCGCAGCACCGGATGTTGCAGTAGTGGCAGATGTGTCCGACCCCGTCCGCGAACTTGGTCTTAAGGCATATGTGACAGGTGGCATCCAGCTCGACGCCGGCTTTCTTCTGCTGCTCGGAGCGCTGGCGGATTTGCATCTCCAGCGTGACGACCTCGTCCTGCTTGCGCCTGTGGTGTGGGAAGTCGAAAGTTTCGATTAGTGGGAAAACTGAGTGACAAATGATTCCGAGCGGAAAGCTGGGCTCGAGTGCTGGCACAAAATGTTCAAAGGGCGGGGCTGGGAGGATATTGATGGGGGCAGAGCAAATGTGAAGCTGTTACTGATTGAAAAGTGAGGAATGAAAATATGTTCAATGCACATAGATATAGTACAAGTAATTTGGGACAATATTTCAGAACTTTCATTAAAAAACAAGGTAATGTTTTCAAAAACGGCTTCAGAAGGCAGGGGAGGGATTTTTATAAAGCGAGAGGAGAGAAATGTGCGCTCACCTCATGATTTCGTTCTGCTTTTCCTCCTCCTGCTTCTGTCGCATCAGGACGTTCTCGATCTGCATGCGCTCGTGCGGCGTCAGGTGCGACAGATCCGGCATTTCGTCCATTTTGGCGAAGTTTCAGGCTCTTGGCTCTCCCGAGTGGATGTCGCAGTCTCTGATTCTGTGGCGATGCCTCCGTGTGTGTTGAATGGTATGCTAGTGTGTGGATTTGTTGGTTTGGGTACGTGTGTGCGGGTAAGCGTTATATAACTTTGGCTTCTGGCGTCTAAACTAATTATATTCGTTAGTTGTGTATGAGATTAGCTTAAAGTTCGTTAAAGCTTAAAGCTTCGTTAAAGTTGTATATGAAAAAGTTTCGTTGATTCTGAGTTATGCTTGTTTGTAAGACTTTGGGCCTCCTCTCGTCGGGTTCTCCTAGCTCGGCGTTGTGTCGACGTAATGCCAAATTTTAGAATTTCATCGTTTTCCGATTGGATTACACATGTGCTTGTTCCTCTTAAAATTAGTTAAACCATTAAGCGATTAGGTGATCGGGGTTCCCCGGGTTGTTTTCGTTTAAAGCTTTGCTGTTACGCGTAGTTTTCCGGCTGCGAACGGACTTCTTGGATGCTACTACTTAATTTTGCTACTCCTTCTTTAATGACTACCGTCTTTCTTGGACTCCGCATCACTTGCTGCGTCGACTCTCCCGCAATCCTCTCGACCACAGGGCGCGCAGCTACTGCAGTTGCTACTACTACTACTGCCGGATCGGTTCGGCTGTGTAAATTTAGTACAAGGGACTCGCTTCGACTCTCTGTCGAAATTCGTTGAGTTTGTGTTTTGTTCCTCGAATTTATTGGCGGAAATCCACAACATCGTTTGCCGTCGTCGAGCTCACTCCCCGTCTGCTCCCTTTTAGGACGTATGCTTGTTTTGTTGTTCGGTGTTTGCATTTACTTGTTATTGCGGCTATTGGTTCCTCTTGTTGTGATTGTTAATTTGTGCACACATCGTCAATTGGATGTGTGGTTGTGTGCGTGTGTATGTGTGTCTGTTCGCGTTTTATAAACACCGGCCGTCCCTGTTGTTTTGCTTATGCTGTTGTGGTCGTGTCTGTGGTTTTCGCATGTCCTTCATGAGGTTATTCCCACATATGACTCGTTGTTACGGTCGTGGGCTTCGTGGCGCTGAAAGAGAAAGTAGTAAAAAGGAAGTAGTGCTTATATGAAATCGTTTATTATAAATTCATCAAACAGCAGCAAATTATTGCCAATGGTCAGGGTGGACAAAAAGGCTCCCCTCAGAAAAAATGTATAGAGTACATGCCAAATAAGTGATATATTTTTTTTAATATTGCCCAAATTATTTATTCACTGATTTAAAAAAGATATTGATATTGAAAAGAGTTTGTTGCACAAGGAGGAAGTATAATGAAAGTTTAGCAGTTTCGATTCGAATCTCGCAATTTTTCATTCACATTAATATTTTTTCACATACACATACAGCGCTTTGTACGCGTCGCTTTATTCGCATTGACTGGAAGCCGTTTACTCGAGCAAAAAAACTGCAAATTTTAGATGTTTCATTTATTTTATATAAACATTTATTTTTTAAATCATATGTTTATTGCCGAATAGGAACGGCTGTGATGAGAGCCTTTTCTTAACAAATAATACTCTCGGAAGTTTGCAATTGCTCGCCGAGAGGTGGCCTTAAAGAAAAAAGGTCTTAAGAAAAGGCCTTAAAGAAACATGGATGTTCCCGAAACGGAAATTAAGCCGCCACTCCAAAAAAAACTCAAATTCAAAAAATTTGTTTTATAAACCTTTTAAAGCCAACAATAAATTTCTCATTTAAATGTTGAATAAGAAATTCTTGGACTCGATATTTCAAATTTGTATGGATTTGTTAAGATAAGATCTAGCTGGTCTTCAAGGGCTGTGGGCTGTTTACAAAACCGACTAAAATTAAAATGTATTTTTCCTGAACATAGGTAAGTTACTGAGGTTACAAAGTCATTCCGTTAGTGTTGAAAAGAAACATACTATGCAATTGTTAACTATTAAAAACTTCAAAAAATTAAAGCAAATAGGGTCGTGGGGAGCATAGTGCATCGGCCGGGCAGCGACTGAGGCTGCTTCCGCCCACTCTTTGCCGAACCATCCGCTGAACTCCTCTTCCACTTCAATAAATAACCGTCCAGGGGACGCTGCAGGGACTCCTCACTTTGCACTGCTGCCACTCACGTCCAACCCTTCTCAGATTCATTGTTGTTGTTGATGGTGTTGGTGACAGCGACGTGCTGGTGGCTGGTGCAGTTGCTGCAGCCACCAACTGTCCACATGCACACAGTGCGCCCAACCGCACGCGGGTCGTGCAAGAGGAAGAGGCGCTGCAAACGAAAATTAAAAGGATATCGACCCCAGGTCCCTTTGCATAAAACAAAAGCGAGCCACGAGGACAAAGAGAGCCAGCCACAGACGCGGCGAGACGTGGCGAGAGCGACGACAGAGCCGTGAGTCAAATGCTGCAGTGGCCTGCAACTGCACAGCCCGGAAGGGAACGGGCGATCAGATCAGATGACGAGGATGCGATGCGAAAATAAAAGGATATGCAAGGGAGTTGTCGTCGATGAATAATTCACTGATGCATGCGGGCTGTTGGGGGCAACGGACAAAGGGAAGGAAGTGACTTCTGGAGAAGCCCACAGAGCCCCACATCAATTCAGACCCTCAACAGCTGGGTATGCGCCGAAGTTTCATCGTTGCTTTCAACCCCTCGACGTTTTCGCTCTGGTATGTGCTTGTTATTGCTTACTATTGTCGTCGATTGTGCTGCGCGTTGTGGGCAAAGAATTCTGCACATGAAAGCTCTCGAAAGCTTCACGGCTGTGTATTCAACTCGCAGCGCTCTCCCCATCGCACTCTGCTCTCACTCTCGCAACGCTTGCGGAATTTCCCAGTATTTGGGGAATGTGGAAACACGAGGAGCAATAACGACGAAGGATGTTTTGTGTTCTTATGTATACATAGTCTAGTGCAACAACAGCGACAACAAAAGCTGGAAGCGCTTCGGGGGATACAGGGTCAACAGTTGGGCAACGAGCGGCAACGAGCGGCAACGAGTGAATGCGTCGGGGCAGCGGAGAGCCAAAGGCTCTGCATTCTGCTCCAGGAGGCGACGGTACAAGTGTGTTTGTGTGTATCTGGGGATGATTCACGCATATTCAATCGCACTCACAATCACAGGCTATTGCAGCGCTTTTGCATTTTCCGTGAAGTTTCTATTTTTAAACGTGCTCAGCATGATTGTTGTTGCCGACGATCTTATCATTGTCCTCGTTGCTGCTGTTTTAATCTTTGTTTCCAGGAACCATTGTAAAGGGATTTCACAGTTGCGCGAATCACTGTTTCATGCTTTCATTGTTCATATTGGTCAAGGGTTCAATAGCTATCGTTGTCGTCTTATCTTTGTAGTGAATGGTCATTAGGCAGTGAATTATTTTCCACTTCTGATCAATTATCTAGCATATGGAATGAGAGATTTTCCATTATTTTTCGTGGAATTATATCGAAGGCGGGTTCGAGGAATTTCGAAACTATTTCGAAATGTCATCAATGCGCAAAGTTTGGAGAGTTCCTTGAATTGAAAATAGTTTTTCTTTATGAATGAAGCATGTACCGGAAATAATTTTAAATTTTTTGATTACAGTTTGATGACAAATTATTATTCGAAAGAGCGTACACAAGATCTGAAGTTCTCTACATGAAAGATCGCGACCGCTTCTCGGGTTTGAGAAAAGAAAGACCCAAACCAGAGACAGCAGGGTGAGTCAGGTAGTCAAATATTCAATAATTCTTGAAATACAAAAAAATTGGACGATAAACAACTTTGAAACAATATTGCAATCAATATCCATTGAATGGGGATGTATTGCACTATTGGAAGTCCATGGAATATAATAATACAGTTTTGTCAAAAATAGCTCAAGTTGCATTATCTGTTCCTTCGACCCAAGTGTCCGTTGAACGGGCATTTAGTGCTCTTCCCATTATATTCACAAAACGCAGGAATAAGTTAAGCCCCGAAAACTTATTTATTACTACTTAAGCTTATTATTATTAATACTTAAGCTTAATACTGATATTGTTGCCTTTTAATTAAAACTCATAAAAACCTAATTGAAAATTATTCACATTCTTCCTTCCTTTTTCCTTCCGTTTTTGAATGACAAAATTATATATCGAATATCGAAAAGAAACTCCGGCTGTCCATTGTGTGTTTTTTATTGTAATTATAAATACGCAGTTTATAGATCATACTATGCATGTATGCTAAGGATAAAAGAATATCAAAAAATAAGGGCTAAACGGATAGAGAAATATCTCTCGATATACGGAGACCGTTAAATTAAAAAGCAGTATCCGTGAAAATAATTTACGGAACATACTTCCTGCTTTGCTTTCAAATTTTAAGAAATTTTTGCTAATACGTCCCAGAGCACGGTTTCTGATTCTTCACCTCATCATCTTATTCATAATTTTTCATCTTATTATTTCATATTCTTCATCTCAACGTCTCCTTTGTAGACTGTCGCCAGTGCAAATAAACTAATCCGAAGAGCATTTCTTGTCCTATCCATGCATTGCATCATTTTTTAGATGTGCTTCTCTTCCGCTTTTCCTCAATCGAGGAGGCGTCAACTGTTTGTCGTGAACTCGTGGGATGGACGGAGGGACGGACCACGAGCCAATGAGCGAAGAATTGCATAAATAAATGTAATTAAAAACAGTGAACAAGAAACGTCAACACTCGTTGCTGCTCTCGTCGTACAACGTCACCAATTGCGACTACAACAACAGCAATAGTTTCAGACACCCACGTCACAGCCCGAACAATGAACGCACAACACAGATTCTCAATACGGCAATTATTGAGGCGACGTCATGGACCAGGCGTCGGGGTTACGGGATTCGAGCCACTTGTGCTTGGAAACTGGCGGCGCATCAGAGGGAGGGCTCAAAGTGCGATTAACGGCGAAATGGGGGAAGGTGAAGTAATTAACCAAGCAGAGGTTGAGGTTGTGACCGAGTGAAGGGATAGGGGCAGAGGATGTAGAGGTATGATGATATGTCAGGCGAAGGTAGGATGACCAAATGCAGGAAGCTTTTCGTAAAATCAGTAACATGGACGTAGGAACTCTAGCGATTAGTTTTGGGAAGGTTGCGCGGAGTGACGTCTGTCGCCAGCAGTACGAAGGATACGAAAAATTAAATTACTTCCGAAGCAAGTAGAATCTAAATTTGACTTGATTATCAGTATTGCGTTCAACACCAACCGCAAGTGCTTTCAGAGAACTATTGTAAAATAGTTGTTTTTTGGTTTCTTCACCACACATCATTAAAAAGTTGTTGCCCTCGCCGACGGAGCCGGAGCTTTCGAATTCCACTCCAAAACCTACACATCGTGCCAAAAAAATAAATAAAACTCATAGCATTCAACAGACTCGGAACACGGAACACGCGCGGCAGGGGACGATGTCGGAGTTGCGTTCGTTGCACTTGGGGGTCTTCGACTTTTCCATAAAAATAAATGTTAATAAATTCCGCGAATCGCTGCCAGATATCACTCGGCGGTACAAAGGAATGCCTCTGCCAGCGGAAAAACCTACACAGTAGTTCATTCTCCCACCACACCAGCAACTCCCTCCAGTCCATGGTGGAAATTGCAGTGGCGTTTCCATTACACATACGTATATCCTTATGAGAAGGTATATCTCGAGTAACTCCAAATTGTTCATGTAATTTTTATGTATGTATATACATATATGGCATCCAGCATTCCTCGCTCAACTTCTACAGAATCCCATACTTGACCCGAATCGAACCAACACAGCCTCGGGCCGGTCGATGTATTCAAAGGCAGCATGTTGAGCTCTGCCGTCTGGCGTTCAAACTCGGATTGCTGATCCGGGCCATCTCTAAACGGCACGTCTCTCTGACAGCGCGTCATCAAGGTTGACGCGTGTTGCTTTTGCCATTTCATGCTATTCGCCTAATGAATAATTTAGTCAACTGAGAAAGAACCATTTTCGCCGACGGGTTTTTCACCGAGAAACAACAAATAATTACACACGCCTCTTGCACAAACTTTGACCTTTTCGATTGATAATAAAAATGTTGCAAATCGAAGAGATTTCCCAGAACCGAAGCGACGGTGACTGGTGAAGGAGGTAGAGAGGGCCATCTGCCGCCGTTAGAAGTAGGGGGCCGCTCCTCATAGCGAAGGCTAAAACATGAGGTATTTTCGAATATTAATGGCAAACTGTGCACTGCGAGAGGATGCGGTTATTGAAAAATGTGTGGTAACTTGTTATTTTGGAATAAAGGAGAAATAACCCTATAGCTTCGTCAGTCTCAACAACTTCGTAATTGAAATTGGAAATCTCTTAATTGATGAGTGCCCGGACGTATGAGTGATTTCTCTCGCTTTCACCTTAATACCGAATTGTGGGACTGGGGATTGGGGTTTCGAGGAAGATGCTAACGCTGCTATGTAGTCCAAATACAAATTATTGGTCTTTACAACCCCACGAGGGCTTTAACCAATCTACTCGCAATCATTGGTGTGTGTTTGTAATGTTTTACACCAATGAAAGAGACCTACAGTTTAATGCCGAATCCGAATGGTTGGTTCGAGAGCAATGTGATCTCAGCCAGCATCCTTTTACTTATGAATTTCTGTCTGGATAGTCATTAAACCGAGCGAAAACCCTAAGTAATGTAGAAGAAATTAATTATTTCACCCAAATAAACATGATAAACATCTAGTTTGCTGATCATTTAGGTCATGGCTAGGATATGCGTATAATTATATGCGGACTGGATAGCACTGGATCGTGGGGCAGTTTGGAATCAAGGAAGTAGTCGGACAGATTCGATTCAAGTTAGAACACCTTTAGTTATAGAGAGAGAGATAGAGAGATAGAGAGAAAGAGAGAATGATAGGAACTGAGAGCAATCGTAATACATACGCAATTTTGTAAATATGTTGTATGTTTGTAAGCAGCGTTGTGTGAACATTCGTTGTTGGTATTATTGAGTGGTTGTTTTTATGGTAAATGTTGACTGCACTCGTAAAACTCCTTTAAATACGTTTCTCGTTTTCTATAATAACTTGAACTGAAGCAGCTAGTTTGTATACTTGTGGAAAATATGTTTAAACTCGGCAACTTTGTAGACTTTGTAGGAAACCCGCGGTACCCGACGTTACGAACTTAGGTCTGCAATGGAACACGAACCATACAGAAAAAACACTGAACGACGACGATTCGAGGCAACTACACAATTCGTATATAGATATATATATATATATGTATGGTGATTTTTTGTACACTTTCTACGCTTTTGAGGGCAACACACGCGTTGGCAACACTTGCAATATGTACACCGAATTCACCTCGGTCTCGGTTTCTTTGTGAGAAAATACAATACAATATAATAAGAGGCACTAGACGAACTTTTGTGTTGGGGTTAAATACTTATAGATGCGTTTATTTACAATTTACAGTCGCAAGTCGTAATACGCTCGCGAGCCAAATGTTACTGAGCTCGTCGTGTGTTTCCGGCCGTGGTGGGTTACGCGCTGCCGTGGTGAGTTCGCGAGACTAGCGACGAGCGGACAGTTCCTGCACCGAGCTTCGCTCACGCGCTCGCCCCCCAGGGGTGGGGACGTGGGGAGCGGCTCTCTCGCGAGCTGACAGTTAACGGGAACGGGATGCGCCGTGGTGAGTATGTTGAGTTGTGGCGCAGCATAGGGCGGAGAGAGAGCAGCTCCGACTGGGGTATGCGACAAAACTTTCTCCCTCGGAGCGAGTCGTGTAAATGCTGCCTCGCTGCTGCGTCGTCCTCTCCTGCGGCTGCCTCCTCTGCGCCGTCCTTCCGCTGTTCTCCTTGACTTGTGATTAATTACTTTTTTCTTTGTTACACATTTTTTCTTCGCTGCGAGGAATTCACATTCGATTTTTTCACATTCTTCTGAAGCGATTTTCGAAAACCGCGCGCACCTCGTCGACGGCTGGGCCCTATGTCCCCGACACTTGTCGCCCACCTCTGTGCTTCATCAATTTTTAATGTCCATCCTGGCGGGTAGAAAATTTCTTCTTATTGTGTAGAGAAAATTCTGATAAGTCGACAGATTTTCTTTCTTTTCACTGCACTGCACTCAAATCTACTTCGATTCACTTCACTTTACTTCTTCTATTCTATTCCAATTCGACCCAGTTGATTCTCGCTCGGCCCAAATGAATCGTCCACTCGCGGCCACGGGATTACCGAAATTTTCGAAAGCAAATCGCAGTTTTCACTATTTCTTTTCAGCTGTGAATTTTCCTCAGGCAGGCATGTATTGGTCTGTGTGCGTGTGTGTGTGGTGTGTGATTTTCCTTGTAGACTCGTTCATTTGTGCGAGCACTAGCACAACGACGACGACTCCGATACACGACGACGACTACCACGAAACCCTTCGTAGCAGGAAAATTTTGTTGGTTTTCAGTTTGGTCGGGTCTGGCTGCTCTGTATTCCAGAGCCTTAAGTTGATGCGTGGTGAAAGTTTAATCTGCTCCCATTAATGTGGTGAGATTCAGAGCCTGCACGAGCAGCAGCGCTCGACGGGGCGGCTGGCGGGGGGTGGGGGTAGCATTACTGGCACGGAGTTCCACGCGGAGCAGCGGGGGGGGGGGGGGGGGGGGTGGCGGGCGCTTCTTTGTGCAAAGCTATTTTAAGGCAGTTGAGTTTTGTGTCTTGTCTCTTCACCAACTCGATTAACTCCCCAATGACGCGGAGAGGTGAATTCCCGAGCGTCCACCCCCTCGGCGTTATTCTCCGCACCAATAGTTGAAATATGTTCGTGTGGCGAATGGACCCGCCAGTGGAGGATCTGGTCTGTCCTTCATCCATCCGTGCTCTGGCACTAATGCCAGTCGATGGACTGAACGTTGATTATTTTCAGGATGAAATCATTGATGGTCTGGTGGGACTTGCATGAGATCTTGGTTTGGACCACTATTTCGGGATGACAAGTGATGGTCACGTGTCATTGGGCTTCCCTAAATATAGACCAAGAAGTAATTAGCTAGCAAAGTTGGCTCCGAAAACGACACCGAAAGGGATTCCCCGCACCGCCTTCGCAACTGGTGACTCTCGCCTCCAATTTCATATTTACATAAGCGATGTATTATATTCGCACTCGACGCAGAATTAAAGTTCGTCTTTGATCGCAACAAAATAGCATCAGCAACACTGGTACAACAACAAAAGCAAGGACCAAGTGGAATTGTGAACTTCTCATTGAACTGCACGGTGTTGAGTTGTACGGCTTTGTATACGTTCGGCGTGTAGAGATGTTGGTGACTACGGTTGCACGAGTGTGTGTGTGTGTGAGTTGGTATAAATCGGCCGCATCCGTGAGGTCAACGTGAAGCAGGAACACTTGGTTACGAGCAGCCATATGGCCATAGTTACGTAGTCGAGCAGACACAGAGAGAGAGAGAGCGAGCGATTTCTCTGTATTTCGAGGAGAGCAAGCGAGAGGTGAGAGAGCTTTTCTATACAAAGGAAAAGGACTTTCGGGGCTCTCGGAACGGAGAGAGCCCCGGTGTTTCTAGCGTGTTTGTCCTCACTGGACCGAACTCTCAAAGATCTTAGGAGAATGCTGGAAAATGCCAGTGAAAGCTGCTCCCTAAGTTTGAACAGAGACTTTTCGGACATCTAGGTTTTCCCATTGTCACGTCTTCGACTCCAAAAGTAAGAGTACAACATGTGCAATTCAGGAAGACCCCTATAGTACTCTATTCTTCTACTTCTGTACTACTTGTTTTGAACATCAGTTGCATACAGAACACATACAAATACAAAGCTAATCATGATTAGTTCTCCCATAAAATATTCCGGAAATGATCCAGATGCGACTGGGATGAGCGTTTTTGTCTTCTGGCCTTTGGGGTCGCAGTTGTCGAATCCGTTGTCGTTGTTTACACTTTCATCGCCTGCTGCCGAGCATTTCATCGGGATTTTCTTATCGCATCCATATCACGGTACGGCTTATCTGCGAGTGGGTCTGTGTGTGTGGGTGCGTGCGAGTCTGCTAAGACTCTGTGTGTGTGTCGGTTGACGTCATCGAGCTTTTATTGATTTTCATTTGTGGTCCCGTCTTCTCCGCGCCGGCCCGACCCACGGAGCAGGTGGCGGAGCTGCAGCTCATTACAGCGGGAGCTGCGGGTCGGCATCAGCGTGGGGAACTAGGGAAGGGATGTGCTTAGGAAGATTCTCGTCGTTCTGCGAGGGCGACAACCAGGACGGCACCACCCGTCGTCGCTCGGCATGTGCGGTGGCGTATTCCTACGTAATGGGAATTTGCGTCTCGTTACGTCGGTCTCGTCAGCAGTGCGTCCTTGTTGTTGCTGTGAGTCAGTAAACAAACGATTGGGCCTCAACCACTGGGGCAGGCCTTCCGAGTTGTCCACTTCTTCTTCGTCCACGCTTCGGCTCTTACGACTTTAGATGGTCCAGAAGGTGCCAGACAAATACCCGAACTCTGTTTTTACGTGTTAGACACTTCTAGCAAACCCGTGTAAACAAATCGGGTATGAAAAAACAAGTTTCTAAAGAATATCAGAATTTCAGGAAATATAACAAAATCTTAACAACCCTATGAACCTCTTTATTTAATGCAATGTACCAGTAATACTGCGTATTATCATTCTTCATCGTTAATTAATTTCTGAGAGCACACTAATGTATAATATCGGATTACTATTCACGGTTCATGGTAGGAAAACAAACAAAAATGAGCATTTCGAAATAAAATTGTAATATTGTAAATTTGACTTTTGGAGAAAATGTAAAATTTTTGTGAGATTGTTTAATTTTGTTCAAAATTTTGAATTTTTGATGATGTTGAATTTCGATGAAATTGTAGATTTATTTAATCTTTTGAAAATCGTGAATTTTTTGGTGAAATAATTAAAAATTTAAAATTTTAAAAAATATGTTGAATTTTGGTGAAATTGTTGAATTTTGGAAAAATTGTTAAATTTTGGGAAAGTTGTTAAATTTTGGAGAAATATTTAAATTTTGCAAAAATTGTTAAATTTTTAAAAAAAAATTGGAATTTTGGTGATAATGTTGAATTGTAATGAAAAAAATTTTGAAAATTGTTAATTTTTGGAAAATTGTAAAATTTTGGACAGATTATAAAATTTTGGAAGAATTGGAACATTTGGAAAAATTGTTAAATATTAGTGATAATTTTGAATTGTAATGAAAATTTTGATTTTTGGTGAACATGCTGAATTTTTGAAATATTTTTAAATTTTGGAATTTTTTTTTATATTTTGAAAAAAATTTTAACATTTGGAAAAATTTTAAATTTGGAAAATTTTTAAAATTTTGAAAAATTTTTAAATTTTGGAGAAAATGTTGAATTGTAATAAAAATAATAATTTTGGTAAAATATTTAATGTATTGAAAATGTTGAATTTGGTGAAAATGTTAGTTTTTGGTCAAAATGTTGAAATAAGAGAGTTGTAATCTGTGACGCGAGCTACCATTGTTTCTTGTTCCGATCTTCATCGCTTCTCGGTGTGAATAGTTCTCACTGAACACTGCTCTGTGAAAACTAAAAATTCCTGTTGCAATTCGCATCGGTATGAAAGCGGCCTATATATCTTTTTCACCACTGCACGACAATTCAGTTAGTACACAAACCCATTGGATAGTACCGGTTTTCGTCACCAGAGGCATTTAATGAAACTCACCAAAGTAGATACTGCTGCCGACCTGCGCACGGCGATCGTCTGCAGACAGAAATGTCAAAACTGACGTGAGCTGCGAAGGAGAAGAAAGCACCACCCAGTGGCGACTGTTGACATTCGAGCCACCCCCAATTAGAAACGGTATCGAACGTCGGAAAAAACCCCAAACATAAATGTTTACGACTTGCTCTCGCTGCCGAACAAAAACTTTCGTTATCCCCCACCCGCACACCAACAATACTTCGGTTCGGGGTGCGAAGGATATTCGCAACACACACCGAGACAGCCCAAACACCCCACGACCGTACTCTCAATTTCCGTCGCTCTCTGGGATTTCCGCTTCCGCTCTCCGTGGCGAGAGCCAAGTGTATGAAAAATTCATGAATGCCGAGCCTCGCATCTCTGACGCATCGCAGCATCCCGGAGTAAACGACAACACTTCGACTCTTCAAGACTAACGAGTTAGCGGTAGAGCTAGAGGAAATCGTATCGGAAAATATCCTGGGTCCTCACATCTATTTACAGCGTCCGACTATTTCGGGGAACGTCCAGAAGTTGGACCAGACGGAGCCTCCAGTGAACTGCGATATTTAGTCAACTAAAGCCCACTTTCAGGCGTATATCGGGCCGAAAAACTGTTGTATAATTTACCGTCGAGTTGCGTCGCGAACGAAAAACAAAATGACGGTCGTCGCGTGAACTTTGCCTTTTGCGAACGTCCTTCTTCTCGAGTGACCAGCAGGAAAACCGAAACCTAGCGTAGTCAGTTGATTGTTCATAGAAGTTAAAGTTGGCAGAGAATTTGCGAAAAATATCGCGTGATTCAAACGCAGGCGGAAAAATCTTCAGAACTGGTGAAAAACGTCAATTAGTTGTGAGAAATATAGACTTTCGGAGCTGCCTTGCATAGTGTTGAGAAAATCCAAGATCGGAGGAGATTTCAATTTCGTTATCAGAAAGCTATACGTATATCTGGACGGTTAAATGTGTGTGTGCGTTGAAGCTCGATAGCCGAAAAGTATACAGCATAAATTATTATTGTTGTTGTCTTGTGACTTTTATAAATTGCTGCGCCAGCATAGACGCCAGCACAGGCAGAAGGGGCAAGTGAAAGGAGACCGAGGGAAACCAGTGGATGTAACAGGGGAGTGGGCGTACAGCAGAGAGCGAGGAGGAGTCGCGCGAGAGAGAGAGAGAGAAAGGAGGATAAGGAGCAGGCGCGAGTGCTTCATAGACGCCAGAGCGACATCTACATGTGACGCGGTGAACAACGAGTGAAAGAGGGATTTTGTACTTGTCCAAGAGAAAACAATAAATCTCATGAAGTGAATATTTCGAACCATCTCTATTAAAGAGATATTTGCAGCGAGTCATTGAAAAAAACAAAGTAATGACTTTATTGTCCATAGTTGAGATTCTTTGGTAGTTCCCAAAATCTGTGTATTTTGTTGGGAAAAAGAAAATATCTATCGGCCATAAAATAAGAATAGGCCTAATATAATATAGCAGTAACAAAACATATCAAGCATGCAGCCTTAAGCAATAATTAATATCAGTCCTAACATAAGTTTTGCCTGAATTGAACCCGACGGTTGCAGATCTATTGAGATGGTCTAGTCTTACTGCAGATACTTCAAATATCGCAAACATATCACTCTTCCAAAGAGACCTATTTGTAAGCTATTTAACATAGTAAAGTAAGAAGTATGCGTAGTACTAAAAGTCCAAAACGAAACATATCACGTTCGAAAGGGAATTTACAAAGCAATATTTAAGACATATCGTAAGGATCAGAAGCAGAGAAAATATCTTTATAAGAAACATTTTAAAGTTACATCTACAGTCGATGAAAAGAGAAAAGTAATAAAAATAAAACTACAAAACTGAAGGATCTTCGAAAGCGAAAATTAAACACGGGCGAATATAAATAAGTGTTCCCAGTAAGTGTTTTCGAATTCCACGGATCAGAGAACAAAATCAAACTCACGTAAAACTAAAAGGCGTAAAGCATTTCACCTTGGAGCAAGTTCTATGAGAACCCAGGATAACGAAGAGCAAGATTTTGTGCAAAGAGCGAGTCGTCAGCCCCAACTCAGCACCTGGGAGAGCCTAGAGTGAGCCAAGAGAGAACAAACGGTAAGAGCATGTTTAGTCACTTGCATATTTAAGAGTCGTAGCAGTCGTTTATGTTGGGGGATTATTTGAAGAAACATAAATCGGCGGGAAAGTGGTTTATGTTCTTTAATCAGCGGATTAAAATGGCCTTATGCAGTAGACTGGTTCTTGGTGTGAAGGCGTGTCTTCAATTGAATAAGACTCTCCTGGAACTATAGAAGGAACCTAAGGCAGGTGAGTAGGTGAGAACCACGTCATTTGCCACAGGGCGATGATATCACCGCGGCGGCCATGACGACCACTTCCGACGCAATAAAACTTTACCTGAGGGCTGCGGGCGTGACGGCAAGGCACAAAGCCAATATTAGAAGCCACAAAAACTTGTGCGCTTCTGGCCACGTAGAATGTGGTCAACACTCCGGCCGGCTTCGCTGGAATTCCACTTAAAGTAATCTCTGCGTTGTTGCTGTTCCTGGTGTTGTTCCGCTCGTAAGAGGAAATGTAAATATATCAGTGTGTTTTGTCAAAGGACATGCAGAGTGGCTGAGCGTGTGGCAGCAGGTGCGGCGTTTTAACGCTAATTTACATCGCCTCTGTCCAACTCTCCCCCCCTCGACCGCTACCTCTCGCAATCCCACTGCTTGAAAATGTATGCATGAAAACACATCCTTCAGCCACTGAGAGTCCGTCGTCCTCGAACCGAAGCACTTCAAAAACTGTCATTAACATAAATAAAAATTAAAATGAAAAAAAGGTGGGAATGGAAATGAAATCCTCGCAACCAGATCAGGTCGAAATTGTCCTCTTTCACGGTCCTCTTTCACGGTGGATTCGTCAAAGTTCCATGAGGCTTTTTTCTGTGCATAAAACATCAGTTGATAATGGACAAGTTCTGTGAATACTGAAAGAGCTCTGTTTGAATGCCAAAGTAAAGCAATTCTTCATATCGTACAACCACTTCAGGATATGCACGGCATATTGATTTAATATTTGACCTATAAAGCAATATATCTTCTATATCACATATATTAGTTACGTCTATTCCGGACCAAAGAGTGACTACATGTAATTGAAAGTTATTCCGAATTTAAATGAAAGACTTCAGCTATTGAAAGCCGCTATTACAGGCACGCCCGCACACATATCCGTTTCGTTGTAAAATGCACACACACAGTGCCCTGCTAAACGCGTACACAATGCGCCGTAGACAGATGAACCTGTAAATGTGCGCGAATCATTAGCATAAGACACATGTGTGCGAATGATCGCTTTGCGAGAAGGATGAGAAGGATGCGATAATCGCATTGCAACTTTAATAATGGGTTGAAATGCCATTTATGGATCGCTCTGCTGCGTTAGTGTGAGTGTGTATCACACACACTGACTAAGGTACTTGGTGGATAATTCAATTGTGAGGCGGCTCATTCGAATTTCATTTCATCCGAGGGTGTTTTGTTGGGTAGAAACTGTTCATTCTTCTCGAAAAGACCTGAGATCTGACAGGCAGTCCTCCCCATCCCTCGCACACATACAGACACGTCCGTGCCACGAGCAGCTGATCAAAGTTTAATGCCGAGCGGGCGGTTCGACGCCGAGCTCTTCTCGCGCTCGTGTCTGTGCTGAACTGTGCTGCTTTGTCGATATTTGTTTACACGCACACACTAGCATGATTCGGCGCAAATGTGAGACGAGCACAGTTACAACATCAACAACCATAACAACAACAGCCACAACCGTCGCAATCAGGATGTTAACTTTGTGACAGAATAATGGCCGACATCGAGAAACTTTTATTCGTGCCTCATTCCCCCCTTAAGTCGATCCTAAAGAACCAGCTGTCGCTGTGAAAAGTCCGAAGGATGACCCAGCCGGCCATCAAGGCTCGGTTCGGTGGGAACGGACATCCTTACGAGAGCTTGAGAGCCATTCGTTATCGGGAAGAAGGCCTCGTTTCGTATAATTCTAATTTCTATAATCGAACCAACTGACATATTTAATTAGTGGTTCGCGAGCCAGCGCGACTGTTCCGTTCCCAGGGCGATCGATCGGCCTCGTCGCCCCCCACTTTCCGAAGCGAAGCAAGCCCACTCGGCCCCCAAGGATCCTCCGAATACATTCGACCCGCGTAAAGCTGCAACAGCCCAATCGTCGCAGAACATGTGGAAAGGTTTTCTCGTTTCTCGTTCCCCTGTCGCGGAAGCGTTTAACGAAGGTATTGATTTTTTTTCGAGGAGCCACGTTGCAGCGCCGTGTAAATGTTTGATTGGTTTCTTTGTGTTGGCCGCATGGCTAGGTGTCCGTGTGTGTGTGTGTGGAGCGCTCCACCTCTGCCGCATATACACATAATAAGCACGGCAGCAAGACAGTGGATTTGTTTATCGTGTGGCAGCGGGGCGATCGGAGTGCGAGACCCAGGCCGAACCTACATTCGTGTCGCGCCGAAAGGGAGGCACGAAGGCTGCGGCCGACGGAAAATCAATGGTACGAAGAATAACTTACCTCGCGGAGATCGTGATTTCCTGTCGGCAGGGCCTGCAGCGAGGGCGGCGGGGCAGGGACCCGAATGTCAACGGGGAAAAGCTTTTTGCCGTTTTGTCAATAAAATTAATGTTTATTTTTGGAATTTTTGATGAGTTCTCGTAATGTGCTACGTGCCGCAAGGACACGAGTTGCACCCGTCTCGCCCTCGACTCGCCCGACTCATCGAAGTAGTCCCTTTGGACGCGAGTCCAAATTCCGATCATGTCGTCGGGATTAATTGCGGAAATATCGGGATAATCCTTTAATTTGCATCCGACCTGGAGTTAATAATCCGGCCGCACCACCGCTCGGATACATGAACCGACGTCCTTTTCGGGCTCGCTATAAATATTTTATTTAATCGCTCCAAATCCCTACGCGTGGTCCCCTAAGCAATAATTGAAATGACAATTTCCCCGCCGCAGCTCACGCACACTCCTCTCCCTCTGCGACTCCACAATGACATGGCATTCGAACAACGGGCAGGAGAATGAAAAACGAGCTCCTGCCGAATCGGTTTCATAAATAAATTCGCTGGGCTCGTTACATTAGGCGGTTGAGCCCTGAGACTCGATACTGGCGACACTCAATTTTCGACGCCTGACACCCTGGTGACCTCCGAAAATATTGCTCGGTGGCTCCTCCTACTTCGGAATCCCGACTTTCTCCGGGGATTTCTCTAATGTTGATTGAAAAGTAGGTGTATTCCCCAAAAGCTTTCAGTCTCGTTTCAGGCTCTGTTCCCGACTACTCCACAGTCCACTTGCGAGTCCTCGCAAAGAATTTAGTCGATAGTTGAGCCGATTTCAAAGGGAAACTTCGCCGAACAGCTCTCCACGTATGTCTGGGACTCCTATGTATGAATAATTACGCTCAAACGTGCAAATAATTGGACAGGCCTCGTGATTGATTGGCGGTTAAGTGAAAACACGACGCTTTTTCATGATGAATACATATGAATACACCGCAAGGCTCCAATTGATATTCCGACAGTTCCCGACCAATTGGGTTTGAATCAATTCACCACATTCAAATTTGTACGCGACAGATCGATTGACGATCCCACCCCAAATGCTAATTCGTGATATAATTTTTGCCACAACAAAACGAGGAACGAGCTCCAAAATCGATTCAGTTCGGAACTATTTGATTCTGTTGAATTGGAGAAGAGCAGGGGAGCGGGGCCCTGAAGTGTCGCACACCTTTCAAGTGGCGATGGTAAAACTTTCAACCGAGAGCTGTGAAAACAATTGCAATTAGCACACAATCGGTGTGTTTGCTCCGCCCAGTCGTATACCACCCACCGCTCTTGGGCAGGGTTCTTCAATTCTTAAAGCTCGCCGGCCAGCAGCAGCGTTTGTCTCCCGGTCCTTCCTCTGCTCTGTGCAGATTTATTCGCCCGCATGGAAGACCACTTGCTTCCGGTGTTAATCTTCCTTTGGATTCAAGCATTTCCAGTTCGGCTATCGCAAGGATATCTATTTTTAATGGTGGCCAAAGGAGTTTTATTGCGGTGGAAATATTTAAATGCTTTGGGTGGACAGAATTATTATGCTGCTCGGCTCGGCTCTGCGTCTTTATCTCTCCCTCTTGTGCTCCGGCGGTTCATTTGATATTGGATTTCTTGCAGCGGAGTGGATTTTTGAGAGTTATGTTCAATTCTGCGTTCTTTCTTCAAGTTTTGCTCGTAAACGATGGGCAATCATCGCGCTAATCTCATCGCCCATCTATGAGTTTCTCGCCAAACCTTTGGATGTCAGAATAAAGTCTTCAAAATATGTACCTCGAAGATATTATGCAAATCGATTAACCGCTTTATAGATATTTATATATTTGATACGCGGCAGGTTTTTGGCCCCTGCTTCCATCTGAATCCTTTTAATTTGGCTTTTATTTGTCGCATTTGTCGCCATTGTTATGTTGTTGCTGCTTAATTGCATACCATCGATTGGGTTGCCTTTTTATTGTTGTTGGTGGAAGCGGACGAGCTAAATTTCGGAACCGTGTTTTGTATGCGATCCATTTACATGTTTTACGAGTGGACTCGTTGTCGATGCCGTTGTTGCGCGATAGGAATATCGAAATATGTTCGTGTTGTTTCGTGCACGAGCTGAACATGAAATTAAATTGTCGACTTGACATGAACCGTACCTGCAGGACATTTGTCGCCGACCTGACGGCTGACGGCCTGGTGAAGAGGGTCGGACAAGCGTGGGCTACCTAGCGACACCCGCAGTTGACGTGGGAGACGCACTCACATTGGGGGTTGAATGCGCCGAGGATGGGCTTCGTCTGGAAACATAACTGAGATGACGAGAGGACATGAAAAATACTCCATTACATTTACGCTATCGTAAAGTCTCAGCGGTGGGTGAACCCCCAACGTCCTCTCCGGAAGAACCAACGAGTAGTGTTACCGAAAGGAAAGGAAAGAGTGGTGGCTGAAACAGTCCGCATCCGGGGTTCGGGGGATGTATGCATTTTGCGTCTGGTCTACTTTTATTACATATTTCATTTTAAAAAACACATGAAAAACTCTCGACCATCGGCACAAACATCAAAACCTAATTAGCTGGACTTTCGTTGACACCAAAGTCATGCAAGGTATCAATTGTGATTGTTTTGTGGCGAAATCCTTGAAATATGTGTCTTTAATATGCATATGCGGTCTTGATCCCGTAGCCTTCTTCATACTTCTGGACGTTCGAATACCATTCGAGTCAGCTGGTCCCCCCACCCCGTTTCTTGAACGCAATGAGTAAATGTACTTGCGATGACCGCCTGAGCAGAATTGTCCTGCTAGTAGTGTAAGGAAATCAATCAAAATAAAATGTCCTTGCGCATACAACGGCAATTTTCTCTGTTCCTTTAATGACACGCACTTATGCACGCACACACATGCGCTCCACTCCTTTAATCGATCGCGATACCTGATGTTCGTGTGTTCGGCCATGTGTGTGTGTGTGACACTGCAATTAAGGTGATAAAATCTTTGAGTTGTACTGTCGTGTTGAGTTCACCTGACCGTTCGAATATAGAGAAAACAGTGTGTATTCTTCGGCACATGACACGCACAAGTCTCTGTTATTATCGTGAAAATAAAATGTGGTTTTATTCTATATCCGGCCATATCTGTTCCGGAAATTAGGAATAGAGGTCGGTCTGACCAAATGTTTACCGTCCAACTTATCTATGGTCTCTTAGTTTTTACTAGATCAGATTTCGGTATAGGTATAGAATATACGTCAATACTTCATATACTTCACATTACATTTTATATCCATATGTATGTAGAATAGTTAATTTTCATGAATTTGACAGTTTTGGACAGCTTTTAATTTGCTTGCAAACGACGGGCCTTTGAATTCTATCGAGTTTGGCTGACTGCCATGCTCAATGCTGTATTATTTGATTCTCCCTCCTTCTACCTGTCTCATGCCAATGCAAAGCCCACACTCCCACCAAAATAACTGCTGTCCATCGCTGCATACTAGCGGGGCTCGTTTCAGGAATCCGAAAATACAGCTTTTCATTCACTCAATTCTGGCATTTTGATATTCTCATTCACTTCATCAAAAATGTCATCCATACATCGCACAGACTCCAGCCAAACGCGGCGATTGACAGACAGACAGTCGTAGGCCGTTGATATGGTAGGGAACACCGGCCACCGGGAAGTTTTTTGCGTATTTTGATGCATTCGTCGAATGTTAACAATTAAAATTAAATATTTAAAATGGCTTTGTGAGCAACTCGCCACGTCAGGCAAACAAGCCGCGCTGTCTGCGAGCTGCGACCGAATGGCCCCAGCTTCTGCTGGTGTGTGAGTGTGTGCCGATGAATGCATATTTGTGAAATATTCATTTGTAATCAATTCGGAATTGATGAGAGAGTCTTGTGCCGAGATTTATGAGGCGTATGCGGCTCTGAGGAGGCCATGTAAAGCCGATGAGCCCGAAATGCATGTCCTCGTACCGGGGAATTTCAGGAAAAGTCGCACATTATTATTCCATTTCCATGTGCTCTCAACATGAACGGGTAATGGAATTTGAAAAAATAACCATCGTTCAAAGAATTTAAGAACCCACCCTTTGAATGTTTGCTCGCAACGACAGCTGTTCTAAGCCAAAGAGTCGGAAATTGAAAGTCGAATTTTTCAATTCAGTCAGAAATTCAGAAAATCAGTCTCCATTTATTCAAATATTCGTTCTATTTGCGACGATAATACCCATCCGAGTGTAGAAGCGAGTAGAAGCTGGTGTACATTCCAGTTAACCTATCCACTATAGATTGTTTCAATTAGTCCATTTACATTTATAGAAACCTTTTCGTTGCCAACGGGGCATGCATGATTTATTCACAGCAGACTAATTAGTGGGTCGATAGAGGACAGTGTTTTCTCCGGCCACAGCTGGGAGGAGTCAATTTAAATTAAAACTGTTTCGTTTCGATTGAATTTCCAAGTCAGCCCCAACCCTCCTCGCTGAAAACCCTTGTCTCGGTGACGTTAGCTGAAATGTGGATCTTAGTCCGGGCACCGAGAACACGACTCCAACACACCCAAACTGCGAAGACTTAGCCGTCGTTACCTAGTGGAAGGAGCGAAGAAAGGGAGGGAAGAAACGGGGACAACGCGGGTGGAAACGAGGCGTCGCCCCGCAGCCCCATTAAATTGAAAAACAATTGCCATCCACGAGGTGCTGAGACAGAGCAGGTGACCTAATAAAGCGCTGTGTCGCGGGTGTATCGCGGGGCAAACGGCAAATGGAAATGTCAACGGCAAACGCGCACATACGAGTGTTTGAAACGAGATTTACGCGAAATTCAAATACAAGGCGTGTGGGCGAGTCACCGCCAGACCGGAAGGAGCGTGACATGGAGGAGGGAGACCTAAATGGAAGGATAATCGAAGTTCCTCCAGAAGCCATCGTGCGAGGGACTGCGGCGAACGTGGATGGGGCTCCAGCGAAATGCGTACGAGTCGAAGTAAATCCGGCACGTACAGGGGATTACGTATTTCCAGCTTTATGGTGATTTCATCGCTCCTCGGCTCTCCTCCAGTGGCTGGCCGGAGTCTGATTGTTTTCTCTGCCGCAATGCCGAGTGGCGGAAAAAGTTAGCTGTGAAAGTTGGTCGGATCGCAGTTCAATGTTTGCGAGTTGCTTGGAGGACGCGGCGCGCGGTCAGAGTTATGCAGCTCAGACAATACATGGATAGGGCCAAGATACGAGCGTGTATTTCACCACATCCTGTGGGCGAGTAGTGTATATCGGTCTTTAAGTCATGCTAGATTGGATCTAGCTATTATTGGAAAACTACAGGCGGGAGGACTCGGCAGGTGTTGCAAATAGGTAGAAACGCGATGAAATGCCGAGAGAGCTCGTCTCACATTTACGGGGTTGGCATCGAGTTGGGTCGGGATTAAGTTGTACCAGAGGGACGTGATCTATTTTTGCCTGTCCGATGTTGGAGGCCGTTGGATATCATGAGAGTTACTTAACCCGTTTGAGCCAAAATCTGGGGATAACTTTAGGAAGTGATTATGTTCCGGAGGTTTATTCAGGACCTTTTAGACCTTTGGCAAGAGTATATAAATTATATAAAATGAAATGTGAAATGAAATCATATTGAGAAAACCCTACAAACATAAACAAATTATCGTGATTTGTTAACGCATAGGGAGAAGTGGTACAAAGGGCCCAACGAAGCTCAGAGGCACCTTCGAAACTATCATTAGACATCCATCATTTTTATAAACGTCCGAACCTCACTCTATAATTGTGTTGTTCTATCGATTAAAGGCCATTACAGAAGTTAATTTCCCTGACGACTGCGGGAAATGCCTGAAATTGTATGTCATAAGCAACTGGCCATCGTCTCATATCCCAATACCACTCGTCAAGAATAGACGCGTAGTCAGTGCAGGTTGAGCCCAGGTTATACTCGTTCCAAATGCCGATACCACCACCAGTGGTGCCATCGCCCCTCGCGACTAGTGTCCCCACATTGTTGATTTGTTATAGCCAAACTGCAGCCATGACAACCGGCCAGCAGAGCCGTCTGCCGCAGGCCGATTGCTAGGATACGCCGCGGACAACACCCAAACAATAGTCGTTCTTTGAGCAGCCATCCATGAGGAACGCAATCGCAGACGCAAAATTCGTGTGAACCGTTTTCCGTTGCCGTCGCAGTGAGCAGCGCATATCCTTGCAATATCCTGTGTGGCGTATAAATAAAACAGTACGACTGAAGAGCGACCACCATTAAAGGAAATAAAATTTGCATTTTTTCGCCTGCTCTTCTCCTTTTCGGGAGCCCCGCCCCAGTGCTGAGCATGTGTCGGAGGTTGAGACATCAACATCCACGACCGTGTAGAGAGGTGAAGTGATTTCCTTTGTGCTGCTCCCCGAGAACTCGACAATGTCCTTGGGCCAAAAATTCTACAAAATTAAGAACTTTACAAGGAAAATTTGCAAGAAATTTGCCGAGAAATGGTCGCTCAAAGAAAATGCTAATTTTTAACACGGTTAAGTGTTGATGTTTTGTTACCATTAAGTTAACGAAAAGAGGAGGTCTTGCGTTCGAGTGCAAGTGTGTGTGTGTGAAAATTCTCTAACCGAAAAAGTGAGTACTTGCCTTTATTTAATCGATATTTAGTTCGTGACTTTGTTGTGCCACAGCAGACTTTTCTGATCATGACAAACTTAATTTCGTGCCTGTACACTCGGAAGCGCTCAAGTTTAGTCATGTTTCCAAAACTAAACTAACCTGACTTTATCTAATATATAATTTTATCCAACAGAGTTTTTCGAAACTTGTACATTTTGTAGTTCTGTGGCAAAAAGTCAAAGTAGCGGAAGTCGACATGCTTTAAAGAGTTTCATTTTCTGTAACAGAAACAAATAAATCCAAACAGCAGGAATTTGTTATTCAAATATCACGAAACAAATTTTTTCTATACAGTACTATAATGCAAGTTTTACTAAATGTAATGGTATCCTAATGGTCTCTGCCTTCCCACAATCTAATATTTGAATCTTCATATCGACGTGTTTAAAAGTCGTGTTTTCTTCTTTATTGAAGTATGTTTTGTATTTAGGTATTTAAATCCTATTTAAATGGAAACATGTTTATTGATTTCATAGGATGAGCTCCTGATTCCGAAAAACTCCAGTCTCAATTCTTCTGGGGGCTTAATAATAATTTATCAGCGAGGGTATCTACGATGCATAGACTCAAAGGGTAGTTGGACGTGGAATCAATTCGCTTGGTTCTCTCCCCAAGGTCTCAGTAGAATCCCAGGATGGCGTCTCTGGAAGAAAAATCTGCAAAAATTAATCAAATTCGAGTAGAAGACAGAATAAGAAGAATAAGGCTGAAGAGAACGTTGAAACAAAGCGAAGATGCATTGGACATAAATTTACAATGGGGCGATACAGCATGGATACGAGGATGAAAATATAAGGGAGAGAAAATTAAGACTATGCCGTTTGCGAGTTGACAGTTGGAGCTCTTCAAGTGACACATGGAGCCCGTGGCGGAGCATCGACAATGAGATGGGAAATCAATTTGGAGAACAAAAATTCCATCTTTGATCGGAATAACGTTGAATGCAATTAGTTAATTGCAGCTGAAGGAACATTCGAAAAACACAGAGTACAAGTGCAGGAGAAGAAAACCCAATTTGCTGATTGAAATCTCCCCGCTCAAAGCTCTATTGCGGGGCAACTGGCAACGCGCGCAGCAAACAGAACAGCTGTAATACACTTAGCTCTGCCCGAACCCTGCTGACTGACTCTGGAAAGGAAGGCATGGCGGAAGAAAAGGGCCATGCTAATCCCTCAGAACAGCCAGTTTACGTGAGGGGCGGATGCCACGAAATCGATGATCATCGCACAGGTGTCAAAGATATGTCAGATTTCAGTACCAGTGTCACTGTCTTAAGTGAAGCCTGTCAATAACTCGGCGAGGATACGGGCCCGTCAGGCGGAGTGATGTTAATGGCAGCAGAAATATTATTACTTCGGTTGCCCAGAAAAGAATGACGGAAGGGAAATGAGCCTTCACTACTGCAACAGGAATCACAAGACCAGGGGCCAATTTTCTAAGTGGTTTCCCCTGTCATAAAGAAACAATTTGGATTATTTGGCTAGGAAAGTTATACCTGCTCCCATAAAGTCACTTACAGAATTGGGCCAACCTCGCACATAATTTATATTCATAAGACGTTCGCTTAAATGTGGTCGTGCACAAATATTAACAAACAATAGTAGTTTAAGTCGACATAAGGAAAGAATTCAGGTTTGTTGCTATTATGATTGTCCTCTGCAAGAAACCTTATTTTTCGAATGTCGTTCAAAATGTTTATAGCTATAGATCTTGCATTCGTTCGACTTTCCTTAAACCCTTTTTGTGATCTCACTCGATTGTAAATATGTTTGCAAATTGCAATAAATGTGGATTATAAATCAAATATTTTAATTTTCATTCATAATAATCATGAACCGTGGAAACTGACAGACCGTAAAGCACTAAAAAACCCAACAACAAAGCCAAAGAACCACAACAAGTAAAACACGAACGCATGAAAAGCCACAGGCAATTATTTTAATTTTTAGTAAATGAAATAAAGCGAAGGAAACTGAGGTAAAGTAAAGCGTGGAGCGAGCCGGACACGCCTTAAAGACTTACGGGGCCGTCGAGAGCAAAGAGCTACTCCGATGGAAAGGTGAGTCGGCCGGCAAAAAACCACAATCCCGAGCAGGAATAGCAATGGCAAAGGCACCTCGCAATAGATCAGGAAACATTCAAGAAATACCGACAGTCGGTAACGTGTCTCCAGACATGGGTCTGGGTCTGCAAGAGCCGTTGGCGAGTTTAGACTGCGGTATAGTGTTCGACGAACTCCAACTGCAGGACTCGCCCGCCCAGTGCAGCGCCCCATCGGAGTGTTTACTGCCGCACGTCCTGCGCTGCAGCTCCTTGGAAAATCCTTAAAACTCGCATTGTGCATCGTGCACGGCAAAGATTGCCGGGAGCCAAACTGGCGAGGTGGCCTGGCGTGAGGAAACGGAGAGGAGGGCGATAGACGCACCTACTGATGAAGGGACGCCAAGCACGTTCGCCGAAAACTCCGGCAAAGAAAACAGCGGCAAAGGAGACGCAACGGCAGAGACAGAGAGGGTCCGCGGAGACGAACGCGGTGGGTGCAGCGGATGTTGGCCGGGGGCTATTGGGGCGACCTGTGCCAACAACTCCTTGGCTGGCACTTTAAATGCAGCCTGTCCCGGCTTCTCCGATTCGCAGACATTCCTCAAGGATATCTCTGTGAGTATTCCGTGCGCTGACGTTGTTCCGCAGGTCGTGTTCGCTGCGCGAATTGGGTCAGAGTTCAACGGCGATAACGATCCACACTAAGTAAGACACAGGAGCACGACTCTATTGGCGGCGACTGGTCTCTTCTCTTGCCCCCTGTTCCACGCGCGCTCTATCGACGAGGCCTGCAAACAGACATTTAATCGGAAGTCAAACACATCTCTACATTTCCGTATGAAGTAATTCTACATCTTCGTATAAATATTTAACCCGAGACCTAAAATGGAGAGTTCCATTCTCTAAAAATTGTGAAAATGGCTCAATCGGCCATCCACTGCAGAGTTTTCGGGGCAATCGAGTTGGTTCATTAGAAAACTTGTTTCATTATGGCATAGAATTCGATGAAACGTTGACTATGTATAGAACGCATGGATAGAGATAACTGTTCTATCTATACTCGTATATACGTGGAACAATTGAGAGTGTTTTCATTTTCGAAAATCTTGGATACAAAGTGAAACAGTGATCGAATTGAAAAAAAAATAGTCTGATGTATTCACTATAGACTATGCGGCACAAACTTATTCCAATCAGCGTCCGAGCGCGCTTTAACTGGCCACTTGACGGATGGACCAGTGAACTGCTAGCCGAGACAACGATCCCTATTGCCGTTGGGAAGTTGGCCTGAAGCCGCCGACGGATCAATCGGCCCAGTTTTAATCTCCGACCAACCAACTCTAACAAACCAATCAAACCAAATCCAGCGAAACACGCTCAACACCAACAAAGAAAACAGAGTTGGGAATTTTCAAACTCATTGTAAATTGTGCTTTGCCACTCGTAAATTTGTGCTTTTCATTTATGCAAAGGCAGCAAATTTCCACCGACGGACCAACGGACGGACGGAGCGGACGAGGCGGATCCAGCATCCAGTGGTCATTTAGAAGCCGCAAACGGCCGGCCAGACCTTCTGGACAGCGGCCAGACGGGAGGAAGCGGGGCATGGAAAGCACTTGAGTCCCAGGATTTTTACTGCTTTGCCAGGACTCCGCCGGCCACTGGGTTGGAGTCGTTTTTATGCGCCCGGTCTATTTTTCACTGGCCTGTTCACTAGCTAACTACGGTCATCTTCATTTCTTGCGGGAAATTCAGCATATGTTGTTAAATTTTTAATGAAATTTTTTGCAGGCCTCTGCGGTGTCCTCGGAGGGCGGGAGTAGGGTGGAAGGGATGGGTCCGTGCTGGAACAATATGATCCCGCGCAGAGGTTCTTTCACACATGCAGCTACAGCTTGAGCTTGTAGTGAATTTAATTTAAGGGCCATTCCAGACTCTTTTTGCACCGGCCTCGCTCGCCCCCGCCCTCCGCCTGAAAGGCGTATGGGGAGCAGCATCGACCACGGCGCCGAAGAGGAGCAGAGTCCGTGGACCATGGCCGTGCACATTGCGCTCTCGTCTTCATTTCCCAGCATTCCTGCGCGTATAAATTTTGGTTTTATAGAACGTTGGACCTGAGTTCCCTAAATGTTGCATGAGTAACGATTTTTCGGAAGCCGCATGTTGCTCCCAGAGACTTATTTCTTACTGCGACGAGGTCCTCTAAAACTAAAATAGATTCTGCTCCGTTCAAGCATTTCACTGATTGCTCAGAGGTCCATGGAAGTCAACGACGATTCCCGATATTGTAGGTTTCCCCTCTGGCAAACACTACATTGACCTCGAAGCAATATCAGAATCTTTCATTCTAATCTTGTTAGTGTCGTTTCGCATCGAGTGTACTGCGAACGAGAATCTGTCGAACATAAATAATAAAATTCAGAGAAAGAGACAGTAAATACATTTTTACAAATGGCACAAAGTGGCACTAAATTGGCCCAGTTTGTGATTTAATGAGACTCGCCGTGGGGTGCAGAGCTCATGGGCCCTCAGCATTGGTTTGATGAATGGACGGAGATCCTCTAGAAGCGGAAGCTCTCGCCAGGTGTCCAACACTGAACCGAGATCTTCGAAAGTTTCGTAATTTACGTACACCAAACTGTCGAAAATTTCCTATATTTAAAAATTAATTTGGTCTATTTCTTCTCTACTTGCAGTTGCAATCTCGTGGACTTGGACTCACTATCTTGAAGGTAAGTTCCACATCGAGCTCTCACACCGAACTCGCGAAATTCCTCGAATCGCGGACCAAGCCCAGCTCAGCCGATCCCACCCACGACAATCAGATGGCACAAATTCAGTTATTCCCGGTCTCGAGAGCTTCGCCGAAAGCTGCCTCGGAGTCGGCGCCTGCTAGAGCCGTATCTGGGACTTAGCCCAGCTCACTAGCCATGGCTTAGTTAATGCAGCCCGTCGAGAGCCGTCCGAGCTAAAGAAAAGCGGGAAAAACGCTGCCGTTGCGCGATTCCCGCGGATCCGGTTTTGTGAGAACGAAAACTGGTATCGCATTGTTTACTTTTGTACGGGTTGTTATTGTTGTTGCTTTAACTGTTGCTGTTGTACCTGAGGTTCTTACTGTTGCGGTTCGTTTTATGCCTCTATAGGTCTGGGTATTTTGCGGCATCCGCTCAGCTCGACCGTGGTGGGAGCCCAGCGAACCGTCCAGGGCTGACCAATCGATGCAGCTCGATCGGCAGGAAAGCTCTGTCAAAAAAGCTTTGCTTTCGGCCCTAATTTGTACATCCTGAACAGACCTATTACATAAATTTACATGCATACATATGTGGGAATCTTTGAGCCAACTTGAAGTTTTCAAGTCCAGTCGGTGAGTTCTCTTCGGGAAGCTGTCATCAAGACAAGCCAGTCAGCCACTTACAGACTCCGTTTGCAAATTCGATTCAATGAGGTGTAAATGGTGGAGTGTGTGCGGCGGGAGGAAGCGGGTCTTTGATGTTGCTTTGAGGCCGCGGCGGCCACTCAGGACCAGTTTTCGGCCACTCTGAGGCGAACAAAGCGATCCAAACCGATCTGTTGGTGCTCGCGTTTTTGGCATTCAGTTCGACAGTGGGTCAGCAGCAGGTTGCGGGCATTTGTTCCGGTTAAGCGAGTCGTGCAATACATGCGGGTTGGCGTGGAGCAGGTGCATTTGGAAGTCGACAGACTCCGAATGCTAATGCTTCGTATGGACATTCGAGCCAGGGCCATCGAGAACCAGGACGACTCCTACACTTCACCATGGACCCTCTTCTCGGCGAAGCCCCATGCAATTGAGACATTAATTCGTAATTCCGAATAATTCCACAGCCATTAACCACGAATCGTATCGTGGAACAATCGCAGTTCGGGAAAACTCGCAGCGACAAAAACAATTCGAACAATCGCATGCAATTAATCGCAAGCCGTGGAGTTATGACATCGCATGCATTATTTGCCACTCAGTGGTCTGGCTCATATCCACTGTGCTCGTGCATAAACACACACGCCTTGTGCTGATATCTGTGTGTATTAAGAAGCAGTATAGGTGTCCCAAAAAATAACAATAACAATGTGAAAGCAATTAAGCGAGGGGCTCATGACATGAAAGATAGAGAGATATAGAAACACGAAGGCGGGAGAGATGGGTTCTCAGGTGATGCGGCACAATGTCTCAGATGTCATCGATTCGCAAATGAAGTCGCTAAAGCGGGAATCTCAAGTGAGAGATGCGAACTTGGGATCGACTTCCGGTAGGTTTCTTCCATAATTACTTTTGACTGCCACCGATGAAGTATAACGCGAAAGAGGTTTAGAGAAGAGCCATGCAGAAGTAATTAATTCTTAATATGCTTGTGTAACTTTGCCTCGCACATCTATAACCTATGGAAAGTATCCAATGGACGAGAACAGTCCTATAACTCTGCCATTAGATAAGAATATAATATTACTCTTCGGAGATTCTCTTTTAGGATCTGCCTCAGACTTTGCAATGCTTAGTTATTTTCCTGCCTCTACTTAACAGTGTTTCATCTGCAATAAAGAAATAAATTCCTGGCATTGTTTCTCCAATTTTAAATACATTTCTTCCGTCCGTTTCTGTCGGGTCAATTATTTCTCTTTGTGCACATTTAATGCTTTTCAACTTATGCAACAACAACAACAACAATACAGCACCAACAACATCAACCACAACAATAGCTCAACAAGCAGCACAACTATGAATAACTATAACAACAGCATTACCAGACAGACTCCAAGCAGGCAGACATTCTTTTGGTGGAATTTCCATTATTTTTGATTGTTGAACTAATTGTAGACAATAATTATGTACTTGTTGTAGAAGAGCGCTAGTTGATGTTGTTGTTGTAGCCGCTGTTGTTCTCGAATTGAAGTTGCCACAACGAACATGTTGTCGGAGATGACGGAGTTCATGTCGTTACTCAAGCAACGGCACCAACGCCATCATCGCAGACGACAACTAAATCAAATATTTTATATTCCATGCGAACATTTATTCGCACATTTAGCGACTGAACGGCTGCCGACGGTGATGGAGTCGGAGTCGAAGACGTCGTGAGAGACGAGGCTCAATGTCTGTGGATGTAGTTCGTACTTCCGCCGCTGACAGCGAGATTATCGCCGAGTCCGGGACGTCTATTTGACGGCTGCATCGGGGAGCGTCATGGAATTGAAGTGGTGGATCTGCCGAAGTCGTAGGCAGAGGCAGGCACGAGGCAGACCCGCCGGCGACTGCGCCAAGGGCAGCCGTGGACGCGGTTTGTGAGACGATCGGCAGTTGGTGGTGGAGATCGCTAAGTAGCGGCTGACGAGTTTCGTCTGGTCGCTCGCTGCTTGCCTTCTAGCGACCACACGTTGTCTCTGTCTCACATTCCCCCTCGGTTGGGTTCTTTCGCCTGCCGCTCAGTTGGAAAACTGGATTTTGCTGCTGTCACGATCGCCACTATGTGGTTGTTAATATTGTTGGCGGCTTGTAAATCATGTTATTCTACAAACTGCGAGGCCGCGCATTGTGGGGGAGAGATTTATCTGCGAACAGAATGGAACACGGTACGAGTTTTGAACAATGAATAGTTTTATTCGAAACAAATGAAAGCCTCCACTGCACCGAAACATCAATAATTGAATGGTTTCGAATGGCCGCCGCTTCCGTTTCCGCTTCCGTTCGGAACGCAAGGTATCAACTGTTCGTTGCTGCGCCTGCGCGCCACCTCTGCCCCCGGAGCTCAAATTAGTTTGCTTTACGTTAATTCAGGCATGGGGAGGAGGAGGCAATCGCCCCACTCAGGCACACCGACTGTCCAGAACACAATATGACGGAGCGGGGTTCGGAAGAGAGACAAAAGGCCGGTGAAAACGAAACTGAAGCGCGGTCGGGAAGCCTGATTGCGCTTCCACGTTGCCATTGTTGGCAGCGAAACCTGAACAACGTCGCTCGCTGCCCAGCCAAGCGCAACCTCTGGCGGACAAAGGCGCAACCCATCTGTAGCCGACGGCGACGTGTTGCTGCGGCCTGGATGTGGGAGAGCCCTGGGTGACAGTGGGCCAGCCAGATGAACGACGAGCTGGCAGCACCCAGGGGAGCCCAAGTACTTTGACGATCCTCTCCAAAAGGCATGACCGGCCCGGGAGAGGAGTTCGCGGTGTGGAAACCCAAACGAACTCACAGTCACTACGTATTAGACGGGGTTTCAGCCAGAACAATAGAAGACGGCCGCTGATCCCGAGCAGCGACAAAGAGCAGTCGATTGAAGAGGATTCTGCATTAATATGTTTATTAAAGCGTTGCATTTATAATTCAATTCGAATGTGATTTAGCATAAAAGCAATTTCCCGCCTCTGGCACTGTCTTTTAAAATTCAGCCCCGCCGAGTCAACATTACATAATGAACGAATTAAGATGATGAATTGTGGTGAAAATGCAAATGCCACATAAATCAGCGTGGGCAGCACGCAGGCGTGGTGTGTTCGCTCAGAGATGGGCGGCACAGTTTAGGGCTCGGGTGTCGTCACAAGGTAGTCAAGCGACCGACCGACGGACGGGCCGAACTATCTTAGCTGTAGCCCGGCAGGTGTTAGCAACGCTGTGTCTCTCTGGCGCACTGTTTAGTCAGGTGTTTCTGTCCTCCACGGTCTTCGTTCGGCGTGTGTTTTGTGGAATGCGCGGTTCTCAAGAGCTGTAAGAGGTATTCGAATAATTTAGAGGCATTATTTTCGAGCTAGGGGTAGTTGCGAGGGTTGATTTGCTCGTGAAGCAGACGGCGACCCCTTGTCCCACGGGAGTAATTTCGACGATGTGTTTTAGTCCTGTGACTCGTTGTTTTTCGCTTCATAAAACTTCGCTTTATAAACTCTCTAAAAGACTGAATTTTCACCTTTCCTCCCTACCTTTTCCTCGAAAACCGATAGCCGAGAATTGGAGCCAGCAATCGAGCATGGACATGAAATGAGTGATCGGAAAACCAGTTATGTTATTTCATTTAAAATAACCCCGTTGCCATGGCGCTCTGCTCCATCCCTGCTCCGGCCAAGGCTGAAACTCTATTAACCTCGATTTGCGTGGTGACGAGCTGCGGAAAATGTTGATGTGGAGTAAATAAATAAATAATTCCTCGCATGTGAAGCGAGAATTTGGAGGAAACCGAAAAAACGGACTCTTCCCGAATAAAAATAAATTCATCGAAATCACGTAACGCGGCGACGGAAGGGTTGACGCAGAGGCGGGAGGAAAATGGTAAATAATGCGAAAGTAATTGTCAGTTGCCACGAGAGGAGCAGGACTGAGAGGGAGAGGAGGGGAGGGGAGGTCCATAAAATATTTATAACCAATAAATGAAGTCGACTGCCGCTAAGTTGTACGGCGGCCTGGGAACCGACGACCTGCAGATTCTCGGCGGGAGGTTGGGAAAAGTCGCCAGAACAATAATGGGAAATGCAAATTTGTGTTTGTGTGGCAGAGTTGGCGCGGTTTGATCAATTCTGCGGAGCCGAGCGAAATCGGCGCTTTATCGTGCAATCGTGGAGGAGGAGATTTCGAGAGAGAGAGCGGAAAGTGGGTGAAAGTGGGCGGGTGGGAAGTGGTTGAAACAATTTTCCACAAGCCAGAGTCACGGAGAACGGGGCCGCGAGAATCTTCGACTTTGGAGGGTCCCGTTGAGAAAGTCATTCGGAAATCATACTAAATATAATTCTACAAATCTGCGTTTGGCTCGTTTTGCGGCTTTGGGCGGTCAACTGACTGTGATGATTTACACCTCAGAGCTGAGTCTAGTCGGAGAGCATAAACTACGGACATTTGTTCCGACCTGTTCCCTGACTTAACTGTGATTTAGACGCGTCCGGAGAGTCGGCGATAGCGCCAGCAACTCTATGTTCAGAAGCAGAGGTGGCGACTGTGCAGTAGGAAGAAGCTTTCCCGCCTCGAAGGAGTCAGAAATCACCACAAGGCGCTGGCCACAGACAAAGAAACCAGAAAGGCAACAACGGGAACAAATAATTTTCCATTTGCAGTTCTATTTCTGAGCCGCTCAAGAGGTTGGCTTCACCGCCTCCCTCTGTCCACCGTCGTGGTGTAGTTGTTGACCCGGAGAGCACGCCTGGCGTAGATCTGGTCTGAAACACACTCGTAACCTATTCCCAATTTTGAATTAGCCGACTCTTCTCCCTTTCTTCCTCTCCCTCTTCGCTTGCCTTTTATTGGCCCTCGCTCTCGTTGTCGCAGGCCAAGATGATCACATTCGTACGATGTTATTGTAGCTGGTGTTATACCTTCATTAGTCCGCGCCTCGACACCTTGGGCCGTGTTTCCGCTTGACTGGAACTCGCCTCTTATGAGACTACGCGAGTCTTTCCGCTGTCTGCGTCTGCCGCTTCTGCATGTGGGAGACGATTGTTCGCGCATAATTGCTTCACCCGCCTCGAGTGGTCGGAAGCGATTCGCTTTCTCCTTCCCTTTCTGTGAGTCTCGTCCTCCCGAGCGGTAATGAGTCCTTCCCAATGCCTTTTCGACCGCACCACGTCCTGAGGAGCCCTCGTTCTAAGGCAGGGTCCCGTCCAACCCGCTACTCATCCCACTGCCGGCCGGTGGAGGACGAACCCCCGACTCACAACCACCGCTCGCCGAAGCCCTTCAACGGGGCCCGATGGTGAAGAATTCGTGAGTCGCTCCAAGTAACTGCTGGCGCGCAGGTACCTGGTATCTGGCAACGACAAACGACATATGTTAATTCCGGATGCGGAAATATTACGAGATTCGAAGCGAGCCAGAAAAAAACTCCACCGCCGCCGAGGGGAGCGTGCGAGAGGAACCGGGAGAGCGCGAGAGCGACTCATCGGCTCAGATGAATCTAGCAGATATCCAATTGGGGGCCGACGCGACAAAACTACAACCACGCGCACTCTCTTTCGCCGCTCGCTCTCTCTGCTGGGCTGCGCTCTCTCTCGCTCTATCGGGCACTCGCTCTCTTTATCCGCCGAATCGCCTTACCAAAACAAAAGCGAGAATTGCTCCGTCGGGGTTGCCATCGCAGCGGTCGCTCTTTATCCGCCGCTACGCTCGGCTGCCGCTGGCCCACTGCAGCAACCACGGCGGTGAAACAACAACACAGCCGAGCAGAGCCGAGCAACCACCATAACTAACGCTCACCGAGCGCTGTCGACCGAGACGTGCGGCCACGAATAAAAGGCACTAAATCACAACAACAACAACGCCGGCCAGAACGAAGGGAGGCAGAAACGCAGTAGACGGCGAAAGAACCCGGTAGAGCGGGCGCCGATTGGCGCTGGCTGGCTCTGGCTCGGGCAACTGGCGAGTGGCGAAAACGTTATCCGTCACAGTTCGTCAGTCTCATGTCAGATGCGGAGTACTTCAGCTCGTCGTGCGGAGAACTGAGTCAAGTCGAGTCGAGTCCAATTGTACTGAACAGAGTTTCATTATTACACCGAGAATAGCAAGCAACAGAAGAAGAGTTTAAACCAAAAAAAAAAATTTTATTCCGGAAAATTCATTAAAAATCGTGAAACGTTTTCGCAAGAAATTTATCGGGAAGAAAAAGTGCGGTAATCGTAAAAACAACTGCGAATAATAATAATAATAATAAGCGTAACGGGAAAAAACATTTCAATATAAAATTATATCAAGTTGTGGTTTCGTCCAGCATAGAAAGTCGTGTTGTGCTAATCAAAACTAAAAAGTAATACAACCGGTCCACTGATATACAACAATACTCTGCGCCAAAATATCACGATGCCATTCATAATATCCCTCGAGATTCATTCATAACGACTTTTCTAATTTCGTCCTGCAACCGAGGGAACATTCACTCGGCTTAAGGGTCCTTTCCATCCTTTCTTCAAATGTCCGCCTCACTATAGTGGATACGGATTTGCGACTGAGTTGTCTTTACCTGTAAAATGTGCTAAAATAGGATCTTCACTTCTAAAATTCGATTAAACCCATATTTCGCTATCTTGTTTCTAATGCCTTGTGGCAATTACTTTTCGGTCGGAACATTGTTGTTGGAACACTGTTTTGAACCAATTTTTTGGCTCGATCCTCTTTGCGGGCGTTCACTTCGAAATCACGAAACATTTGGCCAAAACACTCGGTCATTGTGAAATTATTACAATGTGGAGCTTCGTTTCTGAAAATTGAGACCTTGCAAACGGAAAACAAAGGAAACACCATTGGGGAAAAATTAAGAAATGGGTTGCAAAAATCCACAAATCACAACTAATTTCGAAATCGTGATCGCGTGCGAAGCCCAGGCAACAACTACACGAACAACTGCTGACAGAACAACACACACAGACAGCCATGTCGGTGTACGACTACGCTATATGAATATCGCGAATCGAGATATTCACCGCAGTGTGACTGGAGAGTAATAGAAATGCAATTTTCTACAACAACAGCTGCAGCGACAAGGAAATGACTAAAACAACAGAAACAGCCACAGCAACAACAACGACAGATGCAACAACAACGACTCATATACGGTTACACCTTAAAAATAGGAACGATACCACAAAAACAACAATAACAACAACAGCCACGACCAGCCACCGCAAACAAAAAGAATCGAAAGAAAACGAGGGAGAAATAAACAATATCGAAATTCGCAAAATATCATTAGTTGCCTTTAATGAAATGCAAGCCGGATTATGGAGGTTTTTTTACTCGTCTATGTCTCGTTCCCACTTCTACGTTTCTGAGTTCAGCGCAAAACAAAATGCGGCCGTTAATGAGTTATTGCGCCAGAGTCGATTTCCATCGGCCCATAGGGCAGTCGCTGCGAATCGAGGTCAGACCTCCTCTGACCCCTTGTGGTAGGGGTCCGAGAACCGGTTACCGAGAACACTTGACGGCCGCTGATCCGCAAGGGGCTTCACCTAGGCCAAAAGACACTTCTTGACAGACACCAACTACCTGTAATCGGAACATTCCTCAACGACCCAAACAAACTGGTGGTCGGTACCCCCATGACATAATCGCAGCGAGTGCTTTCCCACCTGCCCGCACCACGAGTACCACAAACCGGTTACCGGTTCTGCGAAAACAAATACTGGGAAAGCGACGACCCGACTTTAAAGGACGCCGGTGGTTTTACTATACCGAACTGTAAAACTTTAGCTGCTGCTCCTCGAACCGATGTAACGATTTTCGACGAAACCCACTACTATCCATGTCTACGAGACTCCGGTCGAGGTCTCCCTTTAGCTCTGGTTAGTCACCTTTGGACTTCCTCGACCGCTCGACGGGAACGTCAGAACTCCGGAGCTTACTTCCGCCAATTTCGTTGTTGTTCAAACTTTTCTTCTTCTTCTGCTTGTTGTCTTCATACACTGCAGCAGTTGGTATTAGCTCCGCATTAGCCTCAGCCGGCTGACTTGGCCGACTTCATTCGGTCCCCCCTCTCCCTCTCCTCCTTGGGCCCTGACGCTCTGAGAAAAATCGAATAAAAGGCGAACTTCAGTTTGGCCGGGACTTTTTCTTCTTCCTGTTGCCCCTCGCCTTCGCGCGATCTTGTTTAGGGTTCACGCTCACTTGCGGTCAAACTGCTGCTGTTGTTGTTTTTGTTGTTGTTGTTGCCGTTCCCATTCTGTCGCTGGAGGTCTTTGTTTCACGCGCCACTTCTCATTCTTCTCCTCCTCTTTCTTCTGCTTCGTGTTTCGGAGCGATTTCCTCTGAATTCCTCATCCGCTCTGGCTGTGGCTCTCGCTGTCTGACCCGTCTTCGAGCCGTCTCGTCTGCCCCGGGCCAACGTCTCTCGCTCAGTCTTCGGGCCAAGTCATCGCCGCGCTGGCGGCAGTTGGCGCGCCAGCTGAGTCTGCGCAGACGCTTCAATTGCTGTCGACCAGCTGTTCGCGCGGCCAACGACTCCATGTTCCCATGCCTCCCGCAGCGAGCCGCGCGTCGGGTCGATTCCACGGTGGCGCGGCTTCGAAGGGACAGGGAGGCCGCTTGTGGCGGCAACCCTCGAAGTCGCAGTCTCGAGCAGGTCGGTCGGTGAAAGTCGGGGCGAGATGCGGCGTATCGGTGCCATGCAAATGCTGGCCGTCGAGTGCCAATCATTTGAATTTCATGAGATAGCGATGAAATATGAGAGACGATATTCGCGAGATCGCAACAATGACCAGACCCTAAGATGGCCAAGGTTTGATTCCTGCCGAAGAGTTCATTTCGAGTTCATAGGAAGCTCGGATTTCACACTCGTAAAAGACTTCTTGACGCCCCGTGCAAGCCTCTCTCTTACTTTCTCAACCCTCCGGCCCAACATTTGGCATTTGTTATCAAACCACTTTTGTTTGTTATTTCACAATGCGTTCTAAGTTGGGCTTCTCGAGTGAATGCCAACATGTCAACAACGATCGATGAGTGTCGAAGTGTAGCCGAGAATTGCGTTTATCATTACATTTCAAAGGTGGCCAGAAATGCCGGTTACACTGAGGGAAATCGAGTGTGGGTTCTTCTCCGTTTGTATTGTGGATATTGGCGCTAAACTTCTGTGATATTTTGGCGAAGAGTTTTCCTAAGGGGTTATGTTTCCTTCGCAGAAAGTTTCCCTAACAGAGAAGGGTCTACTTTGAGCAAAATTAACTAACAGTGCAAAGTGCAAAGAAGTTCATGCTCACCATCCGTGGGTAGAGCAAGTGTCCCAGTGAATCGCCCAACACACTGCAATCATAGTTAGTGTCCACTTGGAGTCGACTTTTGACGTGATCAGTCGACTATAAGTAAGAAACAAAAATATACAACAACGTCTATCTATGTGGAAGTAAGAAAAGCCGAATCGTGAAATTTAAAACTGCGTCGGCATCAACGAGAGAACGAGAGAGGCGAATACGTCAGAAGGTGTTTGAAAACACTCCCGCTGAACCCGAAGACATGGTAAATATTGAAAACCCCCAAGAAACCTCTCTCCTTGATTTCGCTCCGCCAGTTGGCAACACTTAAGCACACGCTGGGCCCTGTTCTGTGGGCTGAGGAGACCGTTTGGGTTCGCTGCAGCTTCTAAGGTTTTCTCCGGCCCCGACGGAGCAAAACAAAGCACGGCAAAAACTATTGTATAAAGAACTCAACACGCCATAGCGAGTTGGATCCATCGATCACCTCGAGCGTGGAGCGGCCACGGACGGCTCCGACTATTTTCTATATACATACTATGGACGTGTACCCGACCCGTTCGATAGACAGCACACAGTACTCAGCTCGCGGAACACAACCGAGCACACGATACACGATACGAAGTACGAGTTGAGACGGCGAAACAAAACAAAAAACGGAGCCGTGCGACGAGCAATAAATGAATAACGAGCTCGCAGTTCATTTTAATTGACATCAGAATTTGTGGCAAAAATAGTGGGGGCTTCGTCGTGACTCGTCGAACAGAGCACGCTGTGTCCGGGGCTGCCGTTCTCGGGTCCCTTCGAGACGCCTGCCGTAGGATCCTGCTCCAATATTGCAGACATGCATGTGTGGAATGCATATGCTTAGAATCTTCTACCGCAGCCGTCCCTCGAGTGATTTCAATACGGTGTCCGGGCCTCCAACCGATCACCCGACCCACATGATTACTTAACGACGATTACTTTTACATGAACACTCACTAATGACCCGCCAATGAACGACGGAATGAGTGAGCGAGCAAATGGCGATTCGATCTTCGGCCGCAGATCTCGAATCTATGGTGGTCACTGGGTCTCGGGCGAAGGGAGTCGAGTTGGAATTCAATTAAAATTTATTGACTTATTGACGTGCAGCATTCGAGTCGTTGTTTTCGGTGCTGGGAGTAGGTAATTGGACAAATCGTGCGGTTAATTGAATTAGGAAACTTCGGGCTGTGCGTCGATGTGGGAAATTTCGAAATGTAGGTTTCTCTCGGCGCCGCGTCTTCACTGGACGAGTCTTGGCGCCGATAGACAGTAGGTTGGAAGTAGGTTTGCTTGAGTATTTGACTGGGCGAAACTCGAAGAGGGCGCTGGAGGTAAGGGCAAGAGCATGATGACGTGTTGGTGAGGCATATTCGTTATCGTGATCACGGCGAGGTTCCCCGCTTCCTGTGGCTCTTCCTCCCAATTCGCAAACAAAACAAACTGCGATTTCCATACGCTTATTAACGAAGTACTCTACAGTTATGTTTTTGTTGTTGTTTGTTGTTGCGCTGGCGGTGTTTGCTGCATCCATTACGCTTATCAGCTAATAATATTGTATACAAATATATCGTAGATAAGGTGCCTCACGGTGTGCCGAGCGACGAAAGGTGCCGCGGACCTTCTGCCGAGGCACGTCAACAAACACCAATGCAGAGCGACTTGCACACAGACATAGACACTCGACAACGATCACTCGGAAGCCGGGAGATGCGCCAAGTTGCCGCCTACTCCAGCCCCGACAGGGAGCCTCGAACTTCGCTTCACTTCCTTATCTACGCCAGCAACAACAAGTTCTTCCTCCCTGAACCGCCTCCCAGTTCTTGGGCCTGAAATGTTGTTTGGCCTGTGTTTCTGCCGTTGAACTTGTTGTTGTCAATAAGCCACTTTCCACGATAAGGAGGAGGTACAGTAATACAGTGTACTTCCAGGGAAGTTCGGAGGGGTTCGCTTCATAAATAGGTGTGATTGACTTTCATGGGTCTTCACGGCGCGCGGCTGCCGCCTCCGACACTGATTTTGAGTGATATCTGCCGCCCGATAAGCGCCGATAACTTTCGAGTTTGATTTTATTTCTTTGTTTGATTTTATTTCCAGTAATCGGTAGCTAATTACTTTACTTAATTAGTGAAAACTACGGGTGCGGTCGGTTTTGGCCGGCCATCGTCGTGATCTTGGCTTTCTAGTACCACTCAGCCATCGACAGCAGATACTTGTGTTAGTCGGCGTGCGCCAGTCACCAGGAGATATCGATTTAAGATGTCAGGCTCCACGGTTTCTATGGAACCTATTTTGACACGAGACAAACCTTCGTCCCGTTCGATGTGGAAACAGAACCCTTCGCTAGACTCCGTTTCCCTCGCTATCGCCCCCCATGATTTCATTACCGTGTTCTAGAAACCGTTTATCGTAAGTGCTCAGAGCTTTGTGGCTGTGTTCGGCATGACGCGAATCGTTGACTCGAGTTCGACAAGACGCATACGAGTTCTAAAAACTCTGCTTATCTCAGTTGAATATATTTACATTGAAATTCTAATTTATTTTCCTACTTCGCCATTTGCTGCGCTTTGTCGCCGATAATGCGGTGAATAATAGTTTCTGTGCTGCTCGCCTGCCGCTTGCTCTTGGTCAAAAGCACAAGAGCCTCCGGGCAGGTAATCACGGGCTTTCGGCCTAATGTCGCCAGAGCTGCCCACGTTACACACATGCACCAAACACGTCTGGACTTCCCCTGAATGCGACTAAAAACGAAACGATGGAAGTGTGGAATTCTGTGGAATTCAGGAGGAAATGCCACCTGGGCCGAGGAGCCGAGACGCTTCCCTGTTGCGCCACCTTTCGAGGGGGGTTGATCGGGAAGCAGCCTGTGGCGGCTCTGTGGCTAGGCCGTGCAATTTCCCGGATTGATTTCGCTTCATAACAACAGCAAAACAATCACATCAGTAACAACAATTGTAGCAGCAACAACATCGGCGTGGTTGAGCAACTTACGTGATATGAGAAAATCCGCCGCCTCTACGTGTTGCGAAGACTGACTATCGGGGAGCAAATGCAGCAACACATGATGCGATTTGATGCGATGTGATGCAACCAGCTCGGATTTGCATAAGAGAAGAATACAACAAAAACAATAGCCGACCACAAACACAACTCTGCCGAGGCGCTGTAGATCGGTTCGGTCACAGAGAAGAAGCCAACTGTAGCTGACGTCATTGTTTGCCGGGTCGAACCGGGCCCAAATGAGTCGAGTGAATACTTGTTTCCTCTAGCTGTGAGATGAGATGCTCGACGTCGATGAGATGCTCCCCCGCAACGAAGACATGCTTCGCGAGTGGCGTGGCGAGAAGGGAGGGGTTGTCACCGTGTGCTCTTGAACCCGACTGACTTTCGCCGTCGCCAGCAAACAGAATTGTCTCGTCGCGGCGTAGGCTCAACCGGCTCGCGACGAACCCACCTTCGGGTTCCGGCAGCTGCTGGTTCCTCTTCTTTGGCGACATCTCAATGGAAGCTCGTCTACGGACCGCTTCCAAATCGAGCGCATTCGTGGGCGGCGCCTGACGCCATCGACTCGTCGTCGTCCGCCACAGCTTCACCGGGATCAAGTTACGCGCCTCCGCTATCGAAATGAGCTGTCCCAGAAGTTGTCTCTCCCTTGTCCAACGACGATCTAAAACTAAAAACCCAGCAGTAAAAGCTTAAAGTGTTCCTAATTTCCAAACCAATACAGGCCAAAGAGGTCGACTCGGCCTATTATCGAGTTGAAGCCGTGGCTTCGGGCCTATTCCCGGTTTCGTCGCTGCCACGGAGCCCTCAAGATCTCGGCCACGCGGCGAACTCAGTCGCCCAGGCTGAAAGACTTTTCGATGAGTGGTTTTTGTTTCGTCCTCTGGTTGTTGGCAGCAGGTATTCGGGCGTGTGTCTTGAGGGTTTTTGAGTGAGCGAGTGTGTGCGAAGAGGGCGAAGCGTGCGAGTCAATTGCTTCGAGGGTCGTTCGCAACATAATGAGCGGGCCGTGTGAGCCTTAGAGCCTGTAATCACCCGGCATCGCTGCGCCCCGGTGACCTCCACGCAAACGCACAACGCGACAGCTGATTCGGGCGCCCCTCCTCCTCCTCCTCTGGCCATTGCGTCGTGGCCGACGACGCACGCACCCGCGCTCAGGGGTCGAACTGGAGAACGCAGCATGTGGCCGCACGGTCGTTATTTGTTGTACCCCTCTCCCTCCCTCCATCGATCTACCGGCGGCCCTCGCATATGTTGGGCCGCACATGGCGACTCTCGGGGCGAGGGGCGTCCATCAACGACGTCGGATGGAAATTTTCCAGGAGCCGCGCCCTGCACCCGTCACCGGGTCACGCCAGCCACTGTCCCGGACGTGGTTGTTGTTGTTGTTGTTGCTGGCGCCACCGTGCTAGTCGCTCGGCCATTAGGGACACGACGAGCCGGGGATTCGTCATCAGCAGCGATCGGCCACACCTGCCATTGCCCTGGTGGAAACGAAGGACGGCCGAGCTGCGGAGCTGGTCAGAGAAGATCTCCGTCTCATGGCGCAGAAAACTCACACTATTCTCAATTTCCCTTTCCACGTCGCGGACCGGCCTGGGGCCATAACCCACTGGCCCATTGACGGAGACGCGGCGGCCGCGGCGAACGACGACTCCGAGGGATCAGTCAGGTCGCCGAAACATAATCATCTATAATGGATGGAAATTCGCTGCTGCAGCATTAATTACTTGCAATTAACTTTGACCACTTCCAATTAGTCGTCGTCCGCGTCGCGCTCAGAACGAGTTGAAATTAGAAAAAAAGAGACCCCAGAAGCCGCAAAACTAGAAAGTGAAATTTCGGCCAAACGCAGTGACGATGGAGACAATGAATGGGACAATGATTGGTTGGGAAGGGCGGCGAAGAACGAAGCGGAAAGAAACGAGGTTTTTGCGGGGAGCGCAGCGTGTGTTCAGCGTGTGACAATGCGTCTTAATAAACTCATGAATGCAGATTGATTGCCGCTCATTAATTTGGCTTAGTCGCTGAGGTCTTTCCGCATCGGCCGAGTTTCACATTTCTGTGTCGCGCAGAAGCCAGCGTCGGCGCTCGCTGCAGCTCCAGGTTTGAATATATCGGAATCCACCTTCATCTTTCACGCGGTGACGGACGGTAGTTTGTCATCTTTTCGAGACCATAGCTAACCTAAAATGAAGTTTTGAACTATCGCTGATCTCCTCCTTTAGTCGTCCGACTCTATATTGCCTATAGCATTTGTGTCTCACATGTCGGGACCCTTCGGCGCCTCTTCCTTTTCTCTGTTCTTTCCTCTGTGGTGGCTGCTGAGCTGCACAACAAAGCGACACCCTTTTGACTCTTTCTTCTTGTAAACGACTCCGTTTGGTTCGTGGTTCGGCGGAGCGAGGAGAGAGCGAACGACGGCTTTGTTCCTGCTACCTGCGGGCTTTGTTTGGCAACCTCTGTTCCAATGACCTCACCGTCGCACGGAACCCGAGTGCGAGCCTCAAGACCGGTCATGTGCTCGACATGTGCGCGGTCCTCCCTGGTTGCACCTGTCCTGGAGGTGTTTTAACAGGTGCGCGAGTAGGGACCTGCACCTTCTTCTCGAGCGGCCGTCAAAGTCGAGAGCCGCATAGCGTGATCGCTAAGGAAATCCATAATTACAAGAGCTCAAGGAGTTCCAAAGCCGCCGTGGACTCGACGACCTAGGGACTGAGCTTCTCTCGCATGACCGGACCCACGCACCGCCTAAAAATTATTTACATATCATTAGTACAGGACGACGGCCCACTTGGCACATTTACCACTTCCGTTGTGTCGTCGTCCGTCCGTCCGTCCGCCCTCGCATGGCTCCTGGCAGTCCTTTGTCGCAGAGCCGGTTATTGTATTCTTTATGAGGTTCGTAGAAAGCTCGTTCCGGCGAAAAGACAAACATGTTTTATATTCCTCGCAAAACAATATAAAACAATCAACTTGTGTCTCTTGCTCCCTTCCACACACACAATCCGCCAGCAATCCCAGCCCTCCAAGCCGCACTTCTTCTTCTGGCCCCATTCGGGCTACTGTTTTATTTCGTCTTTCGCCGTTCGAAGAGAGCACGTGTGTCATTCCGAGCGTTCGCTCTTGCTCACTCGCACCACCATATTGTGCCATCTCGCTCTCTCCCCAGGGAGAGGGAGTGCCACAAAAAACGCGCGCTCCGAGAAGACGGCAAATAAAGCAAAACAAACATGGATTTCTTATGTCTTCATACACCGTCTGCCCCGCACCCGACCGCCCGCTGAAACCCGATAGGTTTGTCGATATTTTAATATGGAAACAAGGAAGCAAGGATGTGCGATGTCTCCCGCCCATTCCTGGTTGTCGTCTGCGCTGAGGGAATTGGTTTCCTTCCGCCACCCACCCTCGATTGAATGTGCTGCCACTGCTCCACTGCTCTCCTCGTGTGTTTCGAACACACACATACGCGCCCATGCTCACGCAACCTTTGTCTTAGGTTGGCAACCCTTCTGCTGACAGGGTCTCGGGTTTCACGCTGCTGGTGTTTGCCACACAGTGGTGTGTTCTGCCCCGGGCTGTATCCCCAAATATTTGTCTGCGCAAATTTGAAATTGTCTGCTGCAGACGACACGGCGTAGACACCGACAATGACAACGACATCGACACCGCTCCGGAGCTCCTTAATTATAGATGTATTGATTTCCGAAGTCTTTTAGACTGTGACCAAAGTTTCTTTGACCATGCTTGAAGGAAGTGCTGGAGGAGGTCAGAGGTTGTTTCCGGCCTTACTGCCGTCATACGTTCGTTAATCCTCGAATGTCCTTGTCCTGCCGAAAGGAAGTGGATTCCGTTTAAAATGCATCCCGGAGGAGTTTCCTTTCAATTGTCCGACGCTCTGCAACCTACGTCGCAGACGGCAATTGAGACCTCCTCCGTGTCCGAATTCTTCCCACGACGTTCCCAGCTCCCTCTCGTCACAGTTAACCACGCCGTCGCATGCGTTGAAGCGGAAAATTTTAAGTCAAGATGATAAATTTTAAATTCCTTGGAAGCTTAGTTGGCTGCAAACATTTTATTTTGCATAAATCTTCTCGCCTTCTCGCTCGCACACCATCGCTCACTCTCCCTCTTCCATTCATTCATTCATTCATCCATCTATCCTTCTTTTATCCAACTGTCCTTCTCTTATCCATCTGTCCTTCTCTACGTCTCTCCTTCTCGTTCGCGCTCCCGACCAGTCGCAACCTTCTTTCCAACACATTCACAGTGCCAGACATCAGAGCTCTCCCACACACACACATACACACACACAGACTCAGATGGACAAGCACATTGAGAGCGAGTGAGAGCGCGCACAATTGAAACTCTGAATTATGCAACTCGTTGAGAGTTGAGAATCGCTGCAGTTGGTCCTCAGCGTCGCTGGCCATTGTTGGACCAGATTTTCCACTTAAACGCAATTGAAATATTTAAATTGTAGATTTTCCCGGTGTCGAACTCCACGGAGAAGGCAAACTCTCCAAATTGCCAGACATGCTTCGTCTCTGTCTGTGTCTTCAACGGAGAGACAATTAACTCGTTCTCTCTTTGCGATAGAGACAAAGACCAGACTGACTGAAGCCATCCTCTGGCGCATTCCTCCTGTCCACCCTATCGCCCTACAAATACTCCTTTCTACAGTGAATAGTACAGTAAAACACTTTTCTCTCTGTTCCATTTGCAGGTACGTTTGACAACTGGCTGAGCCATTGGTTGCCATCGGCGTAAGTAAACTTTTCCACCGATTTCGATCAACCCCCTGTCGCTACGAAACCCAAAAACCACAGGTCTCGAATGTTTTCGATATATTTTCTGCGTGCGCAGCAGATCGTGTTCCATGCAATTTTTAAACAACATACGAGGGAGTCGACCGGGGCATGGAATGGAAAAACATCTGCGCAAAGTGTTTACCTCGGCATTTTGTTGAATTATCAGAGTAAATATTCGCACAACAACCACGTAGAGACGTGGGTAGAGAGAGAGAGAGAAAACAGAGAGGCGATATTAAGAGAAGTCGGCCTCAACCACCCTGGGTCGTTGAGGGAGAAGACTTGGTCAAGGTGCCCACATATGTAACTACAACGATCCTGTAATCATTCAGTTGATCCCATGTCGGAGCCTCTTAAATAGCTCAGAACCCATTCCTTGGTGGCTAAGCTTTCCGAAGCTAAGTTAGCTCCCGCTAAATTTACATTCCATTTAAAATGCAGGTGGATTAAAGCGGGAGCAGTGGCCACGACGGAAAACAAACAACGGCTGGGACGTAGCTGCATTTCGGAAAGCGAGGCAAAAACCGAACAATGCCTGTTTTTGTCAGTTTTTGCGTGTTTACAGAATACGCCGCAAAACGAGTAGCTCAGACAGAAAAATTCTCGTTGATAAAATAAACCTAACACGCGGTCCCACGCCAGAAAACCGCTCGAAACGCAGTCGATTCTGCTGTAGGAGTGATGTGGGGATAATAAATGTATGTAAATAAACAATTATGAAATCGGGTTTAAACTATAAATGTTTTTCGAACGATCGGTAGAGTTTAATTTCAACATTCAGTGGATATTTCTCGGGGGAATCGGATGTCCCTTGGAAAATCGCCATCTGCCACATAGTGTGGGAAACAGTCGCACTCAATTCGCACCGAGTGCAGTGGCCGCTATTCACGGGTCCTCATAGGAAGCAGGGTGTGAACGGGAACCGAGAACAAGGCTGTGTTCCGACGATTCGGACCCAAACAGAGAAAACAAAAACCAAACAACGGTCCCAAAAGAACATTAAAAATGAGCCATAGCCGCGGAAATACGTCAGCGGACACGAAAAATTAACCTTAATTAATCTCAGTTGGAGCCATTAAATATTAAAACGCGCACTCTTCCTGGTGTCGCCGACCGCTCCCTCCCTCGGTGGCCCAGGTCTTTACGACCTGCTCTTTTTGATTTAAGCCGTTTTTTCCGTTCCAGCGAAACCGTCTCGAGGCAATGGAGAGCGGGAAAACAATGCCAAGGAAATGGAAACTGCGGGAAGTACACAGTCGTCGAAGAGACGGGTGCGGGGAGGGAGGAAGGCAGTGGAGTACGATTGCAACGGTTTCGGCGTGCCTTGAGTTCGTCTTCCGTCCATTGGCGCTCTCATTAATGCACGTAATCAAACATAAGCTGGCTCTCAACAACAATAACGGACCCATGCGGAGACAGCGGGCACTTTCGCGGAGGAGTGGGACCCGGACCCCCAGCATACCCAACTCACCCGCTCAGTCTCCATCTCCATTTTCATCTTCATCTCGCCTCGTTTCGTCTCCAGCTCCAGCACGAGATCGGCTCGGCTTTGTTTGCGTCGTTCTCCGTAGTTTTTGCTCCGTCTGCTGCGTCTGTTGTTCGTGTTTAAACCAATTTTCTTCCGAATTTCACCGGCCTTTGTGGGCCAGTCGTCCGCCGTCCCCCCCACCATCCTCCTCCCCCAGCCTCGGCCGGCATCGCCGTGTTGCGCTCCACTTTTCAAAGTAAAACAATAAATCAACGGAATTTCCCAGATGGATTTTCACTGCTGCTTCTTTGTCCATTTCCAGCTTCGCCAGCTGGGGGTTTCCGGGTGATGTAAGCTGGCGGAGCTGCGGCTCTGTCCGTGGCCAGAGCTGGGGTCGCCGCCGATAATTCGTATGAAGGGCCCTTACTCAGTACCGAGCGATTATTGGCCGAGAAGAGCGGATAATTAAAAGTGTTCCGTGGGAATCGGAGGCCCTGAAGAGGCTCCTGAGAATTGAAGGGTCCGCAGTCACAGCGGATTAGGCCATTTGCACTGTGCATTATGCCACTGCGTACATTTCCAATCCCAATCGTTTTTAGAAGCGCGCAATTAAACAGTTCCATGAGTTACGGTAAATCGCAGGATACTGCAAAAGTTCCGCAATTAAAACGAAAGAGATGGCGTCGAAATTTCGAAGCTCCTCCTGTCCCGAGATAAGGAGCAGGTGAGCCATGTCCTGCGTCCCCAAGAGTCTGAAATGCACTTGAAGCACCCAGCATCCATCTTATTCATATTGCGTCCGAAGCAGCTGTCAGTGTAAATCCCTTAACCCATTTAGAGCCGATGCCGCGGTAGTCCACGGTTCACACAGCGCTCACACACACACTTCGAACAGCTTGGGGCTCCACGTCCGGGCCGCCCCGATCTGGGTTGTCCTCCGATCGGGGGTGTCCTGACGAACGAGGTCTACATTCGGCGTGAGGGGCCGGGGACGACGGTCCCTCGTCGCAGTGTCGAGCAATTGCGCCGGGTCCCCGAGCGAGTGTCACCAGCAGCGGGCGTCGCTGCCCTCGTGCTGCGGACATTGCTGCTCATTCGGCCTGGCGGTTGTTGTTGCTGCCGTTGCCGTTGATAAGCGAAAACTCGTGTTGCGAAGGCGCACGCCACGTCTCCCTCGGATGGCGGCTGTCATTTCGATGCCAAAACCAATGGGATTTCGAAACGAGACGGCTTGTTTGTGTGGGAGTGCGAGTGAATGCGAGGGTAATCGTGTGTTCGTGTGTGTGTTTCTCGGTGGCTGACAGACCGTCATATCGCGACGAGCGCAATGGATGGACAGGGCGACAAATGGCCAGCACGTCGATGCAGTCGTGAGCGGAGGTGCAGACAGGCAACTCTGGCTCTGGAAAACGACTCTTGGAGCTCCGACAAAAATTTCATTACCAAGTTCTCGGCCGGACTCTCATCGCAGAACCCGACGAACTCAGTAACGATTTTCTCTCCAGCGCCGAAAGCCAGACGAGCCCAGGATCCGGCGAAAGTTCTCTGGCGGCAGTGTCTCTTTCTAACAAAGTTAGATCGGATTTCGGTCGCGCACACACGAACACTGGCACACACATGGGGACCCAGCCTGAACTGCGGCCAATTCACCTGCACGACAAGGACAACAACAGATGACCTTTTCATGAGCCATTCAGCTCCCTCCATCCCGGCTGTTCATCAGGAGTCCGGTCCTCTTGGCGCGGACCCAGGGGCACCTGGGTGCGGTCGTGGTTTAATAACGAGGCCTGCCATTGAACTCTAATCAAAGGCTTTCCGATTGCGAGTGGGCATCGTCCTTATTGGAAATGCCAGCGACTGCTCGATGCCTACGATTTGCGAGTGTGGGGAATGCGGACCCAGGGCCTCTGTGACCGCAGATTGAAGCCTCTCGACAAATTCGATGCATCGGATTTCGTTAGCTTAGTTAGTGAAGCATCTGTGGTTTCGCCCTGCGCCCCCAGCCTATGGCCGAGATGCGGTTGACGGCTTTAAAATCGGTTGCAGGGAGAGTGGAGAATGCCAGACCTGACCGTGAATGATCCAAGTGGTTCGACCGAAGCCATTTTTGAGGAAATGCGACTTGCTGCATTGCTTCCAGTTAAAACACGAAGTTCGAGTTCTGAAGGGCTTCAACTTGGGAGAATATTTTCGGTTTATTTTCCCTCCCTCTATGCTCCTCAATGCTGGCGCATCTCCTGCTCCTCTTAGTCCACAACTGCGCGTGCGGATGAGTTGTCGCTCGTCTGTAATCCTGGAGAAGTTGTTGGTCCAGCCATGGAGCCGAGGACGAGCACATTGCGACGCCCAAGGCCTTGCCTTTGGTGTCATCGCACATCGGGGACGTCATCTCAATAGATGAGGCAATCCACAGCAGCACTCAAGCGACTTGAGTCGAACAAAGTAAACCGCAGAACGTATATATTCCTCAAAGCGAGCTCCAGCGTTAACCGCAGATGACATTTTTCTGACAAGTCCACGAGTAAATATCGGAGACGTGTGGTGAGGCGGGAACCTGAGACAGAACTCGTCGAGTGACTGGTGTGGTGACAGAATGAGGGAGAGAGAGAGAGAGGTTCTCCTTCATGGGACCCCGCGAATAATTTGATTCAATAATGGTTTTCTTTTACACAAGCTGACAATATCTGTAGGTTTTCCTCGTATTCGAGAATCGCCGACTCCGGCGCCGATGCATGCACCGCGATTTGCATGATCCGGCAGTTCTTACATCGTTTGGCTTGTAACTCGTAACTGTTGCTGCAGCCATCGATCTTCTCTTGCGCTCCTCTGGCCGATCCCTCCGCCCCGACCAGCCCTGGTGTAATGAACTTTTGAACTAGTTTCGCCGCTAACCATCCGCCTACCGCGCACCCATTATGCTGCGAATTCCTCCTCGATGTTCTTCGGCCATTGTGCCCGCTCATCGTTCGCGTTCACACCTCGAGTTCTTTGAAGTTTCTCTCCGCAATACCTCTTTGAAGTGGGGCCACAGATGAGCTGTGGACCGGATTCGATTACCGCGACTTGCCCCCGGCTTGAGGCCCTCCGTTCATGCGAATGAAAGGTTAATTAATTCGAATGGATATTAGTTTACAGCTGTCCCAGGCGCTGTCCATGGATGGTTTGTGAAAGCTCTGAATTAGCGAGATCGCATTCACCAGTAGCTCAGACTGTTTCAGAATTTGCAGCCCCTTTCGAAAGTCGCCAAGAGCGATTTCATGGCTCTCGTCAAGTGCTGTTGGAAACGGTTTTAATTGCTTCAATATCGTTCCAAAGCGAGGTCCCTACAGCTGGTATGAGTATCATTAGTGCATCCGATTCCACAACCCAATCTCTTTTCATTGTTGTTCAAGACGTCTCAAGGTCTGAGTGGGTTCGGAGTCTCGGTAGCCAGGATTCGACGCTGTCTCGGTGAACCAAGGAATTTCTCATCTCCAAGGGCGGTCGCAAGTGGACTTCGCCGACGTGCGACGGACAAGAGCAACTCCAGAAGCAGAACTCATAATTCCTCCCTTTAAATGACCACTCAGCCGAGTGATGGCTGAGAGTGCGGGGCAGGCAGAAGTAAGGAAACAATCGAGAACCAAGACAAGACGAGACGGAGAAGAACAACCCAGTCTACTGCAGGCAGAACAGCGCAGAGACAAGAGACGATAAAAAATGGACACCCACGGGAAGCATCATCTTCGCCAAATTAAGAAAACCACTTCAGCATCCGAACGTGGGCAACGAACGAAAAGCGAAATAAAAATTATCGAGACTCTGAATAAACATTTTTACAAGCGTCGCAGCGAGTAAACAAAACCGACCGACAGTCACACAGAGGGAATCGGGAGGGACGACGTAATGGAATTAGTGGGATGCGACGTCGTGCAACTTGACGAATGGCCGGGGCTCTGGGAAATTAGCTGCTCACAAGGGCTCTCGCTCGAAGGGGCCCCCAGCAGTCCGTCCAGAGGGGTCGAAACTGGGGTCTGCGTTTCGCTTTCAAACTGCGTCCGCGCCCACTCGACTCGTGCTCTCATGGTTGGCCGTCGCATGGATTTTGGCGAAAGACAGCTCGTGGCGACTCTTTTGGTCAGACGAGTGACTAAGGCCACTGATGGTAGACCAGATCTAACTGTAATCAAGCATGGGCGGTAACCTACTTCAGAGCTAGCGACACCAGACTCCAGTTCTAGCTCCCTTTTGATATGATCACCTGGCGCTTCTGGAAATCGGGGCTTGAGCTTCGGCAGAGATGGGCGGGGACCCGAAGTGGAACATCGAACCCAATGGAGCAATGGAGCACCCATGGTCGACTCCACTTCCGGCAGCCGCGACAGGGGACGAACAAAAACTCCCATGAGAATCTCGCAAAAACCAACTACAGCAGTAACAACAGTAATTACTCCAACAACGTGCAGTCGGCGCTGTCTCACGGACAATCGGAAAAATCATTTCAAATTTTTATTGCTTCGACAGTCGTCGGACGGCGCGGGTTCTGACAATGTTGTTTCCATTATTTATTCGTATCTTTTAATTTCAATCGTTTGAATTGTGTGCGCTGTTCCGTAGATGGGGATTTGGACGGGGGGCATCAGGGGTTGGAGCCATTGCGGGAAAGTACTTGAACGTGCAGCGGCTCCGATGAATAGATAGATAGATACCCGCTGTACTGATGCGCCGATACATGCGATTGTTTTTATGGAAATCCCGGGAACTTTTGTATTTATCGCAGCAGCTCGGAGACTGCCAAATCGCTGCGGCGAACGGGCGACCGTGAGCCCACGAGAACCTGAGATATGATCTGGGCTCTGTCGAGGCCTTTCACTCGACGAGCCCCGACTGACTTCTGACGTCTCGCGGGTGATGCTTTGTTTCATGAAACCCCGGCATATTGAACGAGAGATGACCTCGACGGAGATCATAGGTCTGCGCCACTTTCAGCGAGCGCTGTGCGATACCCTGGATGATGCGGAATTTTGCCTAAGTAGGCCACTACAAAGACGACAAAGAGCCGATCGCGAGGGATCTTCGGCCATCGATGACCACGGTTTCGCAGAAGGAACTCCGCGCTCTATTAAATTATATACCATATTCGGCAATCCGATCCGACACCGCGCTCACTCTCCAGATAAACAGAGTGTGAACAGACTTGTCGGCTGACTCATATCGCAGCTCGCATTAAAGAGTTATCGCCCGCTCCAGCCCTGTGGAGGCCCGGTGGCGATCGTGTGCCACCTCTTTGTATGCGTGGCACGTACCGCATCTCGCACACGCATTCGCACGCCACCATGTCGACGGCTTCGCGGTTTATTTACTTTCGGTGTTGTTATTGATTTAATTGCGCCATAATGGAAGCTGACGACCACTGCATACCGATCGCGCGGACTTCTCAACGAAATCGCCGAACGATACGCGACGTCGCCCGGAGAGCTTCTGGTTTGGGGGAGGGGGGAGGAGGATCCACTCCGATGTCAATCAGGTTCAGTTCCAGAGAAAGAAGCTCGTGGCGAGGTGGGACGAATACAGATGGCACACGGGCGTGAAGTTGGACACCTGGAAGGCCATTCCTCCTCACCTCCCATCGACCCTCCCTCGGGGATATGTTGATGCAGCAGTTGGTAAACAAATACTTGCATTTCATAAATATTGTTGTTTCACTCGAAAGTCTTCGGATCGCACTGAATAATTCAAGGCAACAACAAAACAAAGCGACCATCTGAACAACTTCTGGAGAAAGCAGAAGAATAACGACATCGAGTGTGACGAACAGCGCCCTACTGGAAACAGACAGAAAAACAGACATTTTTAGCTCGATGCAAATGATCCATTAATAAATACAGAGAAAACAACTTTATTCAAATTATTGCGAAAATGTTTCTGTACACACAACGGGTCCATGTGCGGGCGGGAGAAGGGGTGGGGAGGGAATGTAAACCCTCCTCTAATGATATGAGTTGTACTTCGATATGCCTGCAGAATATTCCCGGTCCTTGTGCAGTCTTGCGGAATATGCATGACATATACCGTCAAACATCGTCCTTGTGATACACTGAGTATGATTTATCATAATATCATCCGACAAAAATATATCTTCTTTGCAAACCGTTTGTTAGTCCTGATGAAATTCATATCATATTCTTGACAAGACGAAATCAAGCAAGGTCGATTTGTAAACGTTCCACATATAATTGTCTTCATCAGGATTAAACAAACAAAATTAAGCACGTATTGGGACGGAAAATAATCAAAAATCTTACAAAATTTCTAATCGCACTATGTACAAGTTCTAGAAATCTATATTCTCTTTCTCACTGGTAGCCTTTCTATAAACATAAAAGTGCTGTATGAACTCCGAAGTCAAGATAATTAAACGAGACTTGACAGCTGTTGAGTTTATATTTGTCATTTGCAGAAAGTCTTCTCCACATCCATGGCTCCATCATTTGAATTTTCTAACACCGCCTTTTTCAATGCACTTGTCGTAGAGATTCGGAACAATTGCTGATTCACGCCTTTCCCACGGAAAAGAAACCACGATTGTACACCTCAGACCCTCCTCAGGAGGAGTCAGGTCCAAAAGACATCCAAATATGCAGCGCATTGACCTTTGGACAGTTTCTTCTCCCCCACCCGCGGAGCAACCCTTGAATGGAACATGACGAACTCTCTCCATGTCCCTGGGACTCCGAGTCCCAGGCTATGGAAGCTATTAGTCATGCCGGCAACTATGTTGACGATCATGGAGTTGATGTTGATGTTAGAGTTGATGTTAGATGAGGTTGATGAGACAAATTATGACAACGACTCAGCACTTCATGGTGACGATAGATGACGTCGTCGGTCCGACAGCTGTGCGCGGCAGCCTTTTAATTGACATCGTTGAAGTGATGCTGCCTTTGTTTGTTTGTTGTTTGTTCGCAATCACTTTGTTTACTCCGTCCATTGACGATGAGCCCGATGGCGAGGGACGGGAGGAGTGAGTGGCGAGGGAGCCCATGACATCATGTGGCACGATTCGAACCCCTCGGGCGACTCGTCCTCGACCTGACGCTCTATCGATTTGCTATTATTTGGAAATTAAGTTTTCCGCTTCCACTCTTGAGCACTTTAAGCCTTGGCGGTCCTTCGCGCGTCCTTGCGTGCGGCGGGACCTGCGCACGAATCCTGATGAATGCGCTCCGAACACGCAACTGCGGGATCGAGCACGCAAGGCTGCGGATAGTTTTCCGCCAGGGCGTGGGCCGAAGGTAGTGATTATCACGCGAAGTGTTGAGGGGTTTATAATTTTATAATTATTGGATTATGGGTCGAGAACCCTTCCTCTGGATATGGGCTATGTACACTATTCCACACTACACGTACTCATCGCAGTCTTCTTCTCTTCTTCTATTTGCAGCTACTCTGAGAGATCCAACTTCGCCCTGTGCACGTCACCCACTAGTCGCCGTCTCGCAGTAGTCGCCACGAGCACCAGCAGAAGCAGTCGCGCCAGACGCAGAGCAGCCACGATAGCGCGCCCCGACGACAGCTCTCGAATCATCCCCCCCGGCGAACGTGTTCGAAAAAGCCATCACCATTTCGTCGATCGCGATTAAACGCAGGCCAACGCTGCCGCAGACGCCAGCGAGTGCCCCACAGGTGTTGTCCCCCAAGCGCCAGTGCGCCGCCGCCGTCTCGGTCCTGCCCGCCGCCGCCCAGTTGGCGCCCCAGGTTCAGTTCGCCGCCGCCGCCACAGCGCCCGCCGTCGCCCTCTCCTCCGCGAAGACAGGCCACCAGCTGACGTTCAACCCCGCTGTCGCTGCTGCCCAGCTGGCCGCCGCCGCAGCCCACCCGCACCACGCCTCCCAGGTGGCCGCTGCAGCAGCTGCCGCCGCCGCCCACCAGCAGCGCGTCGCCGTCTTCAACCCCGCAGCAGCCGCGATCCTGAACCAGCACCTGCACCCAGCAGCAGCGGCAGCGTCGCAGGCGCATCACCAAGTGGCAGCCGCAGCAGCAGCCGCCGCCCACCAGCAGCACATTCTCCAGCAGCACCACCACCAGCAGCAACAGCAGCAGCACCACCAGCTCCAGCTGAACCAGCAGCAGGCCGCCGCCGCCGCAGCAGTCGCTGCCGCGCAACAGCATCACCACCACCAGCAGCAACAGCAGCTGCGCCACCAACAGCTGCAGAACGCTGTGCAGCAGCAGCAGCACCTGCAGCAACAGCAGCAGCAGCAACAGTTGTTAGGCTCCGTGGTATCCTCAAACTCAGCCACCAGCAACAGCAGCATCGCAAACAACAACAGCTCGATCACAACCTTGGCAGCAGCGGGCTCGGCAGCAACAACAGCCGTCGTCTCCTCCTCCTCGCTCTCGAACGAGTCGGCGACCAACTCGAACTCCTCCTCGGCGTCGACGACCCCATCGCCGGCGACTGTCGTCAACTCGAGCGACAGCATAAGCACCACTTGCAGCAACAACAACATCAACGGCATCAACAACAACAACAGTAGCGGCACCGGCGCGAACATGGAGAACCAAATGGCCCTGGCCCCGCTGGGACTGTCGCAGAGCATGGACTCGGTGAACACCGCCAGCAATGAAGAAGAGGTGAGTCTCGCCGAACACGGAAACCTAATGAACGATACAGCTCCGGACAGGTGTCCGCTGGGGAGGGAGCGGTGGTGTGGTCCGAGAGGGGTCGAGGGTGATTCTCACTCACGTGGCTCAGAGAGGGGAAACTCTGGCAGACCGAGCTGTCAAAAGCATGGTCGGGACGTGGCCAGAATTGGGTGTTCTGCCGTCACAACGCTTCGTCTTCTCCATCTCTGTTCGTCGTCTTCTTCTCTGTTCGTCCTTCTGTTGTCCTATGGTCTGCGTCAATTCTCCCTCACGTGTCGTAGAACTTTATGCTTATCCGAAGGACGAAAATATCATTTCGGTTTTCTTGAAATAATTCCTAAGAACGTAGCCAGTAATGAAACATTTGATGTTTGAGGAAGGATGCGCCGCTTTTGGTCGGGCCAGCACCTTTAATTGCGTCTTGTCGGCAGGAATTGTCATTCGGAATGTGGACACAGGGAGGAATCGGTGGACGTGTCTCTCAAATTGATTCATCGTTTATTCAAGAGGGAACACGAGTGCGGCAGGACAGGCTCGGGCCTCGTCCTCCGATCCACAGCGGGAGGCCGGCCGCTCCCAATTTGCGCCGCGATTCGCAAACGGGTCAACAGTTACAAAAGACCGCCGAGCTGCACGCAGGACACGCGCAATAATTTGGGAAAATTGAATGTGTGCCCGAAAAACAACACGAACGACACGACGACTGCAGAAACACATCCTGATCTACGAATTATTTTCGGTCACGAACGAACTGTTTGCGGGTCTTTCGCGAGTGACCCGGCCCGCCCCATTCCGGTCCCTCTTTAATTGTTTGACTTGCGTGCCAATGATGACACAGCCGCACTGGCTACAAGGAAGAAACTGCCGCCCCACTAGTGCGACGGAGGACATAAATACGCCGGCGACGTTCTGTCCATGGGCGTGCGTGCGCCACTGTGTTTGTGAGCGACCAATAAACTTTTAGTGGACGCCCGACTGTAGTCGGAGGCGTCACTCTATTTGCGGGATTCGGTCAGGCCTCTTTTCGCGAGTCAATTAAAGTATTTCGTCCAAATTTGAATTTCCGACGTCGAATGTCCACGACCTCCAACAGGTGTCCGCCGCCTCTGTCCCTAAGAACGACCCACCCCATGGTCCTCTGTGCCCTCAGCGCTGTCGTAAATCACTGCGAAGAAGACCGAAAGGTTGCAGCTTAATTTATGTTTTCCCTTCCTGATTGACGCCAGTCTCTTTCTTCGCGGATCTCGCGCACCGCGAGCCCAACACAATGGGTAATGCTGATTAGCTCGTAATGAACAATAAAATGTGTTCGCGCCACGACGAAGGTGTGGCGCCGCAGGTGTGAGGAGGTGGAACAGGATATGCCGCCATTTCGTTTGTGTGCTTCCGCTGCACCGTGTTTGCGGCGGACAAAGGATCCCCGCAGATCTCGACTGAGCCGGCTGTGGTGGCCGCAAATGGGGTCAAGGGAAGAGCAGATCGACTCGGTGGCGGACTGAGTCCCGGGCGGTGTCGTCGAAGTCCGCGGTATTGGAAAAAATACGAGCGCCGAGGAGCGAAGCAGCCTTAATTATAAGTTATTGCCTGGCGGAGTCCTCGTAGGCGTTGGGCACGGGGCAAGCATGTGGACATGGTGATCGAGGGTGTGGTTGTGGCTGTCGGCGAGGGTGTGGCTCGCTGAGATGGATGATGTTACGGATATTTTATGGACTTTTTACTATGCGCTGTGGAAGGACGGACCAAGAGATCGGACGATAGTTCGAAGCTCTTTAAAGTTGAATGGAGGAAGAAAGTCTGCTGCTAGTGGGGAAGGAACTGCAGACGGTTGAATTTATCAATTTGTAGAACTTTATAGACCAGCCACTGAAAGATTGGGCAAAATAGCAATGGAGTTAAAATAAAAATCATGATTCGGAATGTGCCAATTTGCAAAGTTCGAAGGTGAATCAGGAATTGACAACGCCCGAAGAGCAGAAAACAATTCCGGAATTCCGACGAAACAAGTCCACTGGAGACCCCAGTGGATTAAATTGAAATTTAAATGAATTGAAAAGCGCTCTCTCCTTCTCTCCACCGAAAAAAGACAAATTTTCCGCACTGACTTAAACAAGCGTTTGCGGCACTCGATACTCCTTCCGTCGTCCTGGCGCCACGCCGCGCTGCACTGATAATGAAATTCGCGAACATTATCAGTGCGACTGCATCAAGGGTTAAGATGTTAGCAATTACGACTACTTGCTCTGTCTCTGCTTCTCTCTCCACCTCACTCTGCGTCGCTCGGCATTCCGTTCGAAGCACTTTCGCTCGAATTTCACCGTGCGCCGGAAGGACCAGAAGAGTAAACCTGAAATTGCTTCGCTTTATAATTTCTTAGCCATTTGTTGGTTGAGAGCACCTTCACTTAATTTGCTCCCGTCCCGGCACTGCTCGGGGTCGTCGCAGCACTTGGCCTTTGGCTTTGTTTTCTGTTTAAAATTTTAATGAGGTCCCTCTTGCCGAACGCGGGACTCCTTTGCTGGGCTAGTGCGAGTCGAAACTTCTAACTCGAAATGGACGGAGTCCCCTTACCTCGGAGCCGTCGTTCGGAAGCACCAACCTAATACCATAGTCATGTCCGAACATTGTATAGCAGGACCGAAAAAGTCGGAACTCTTAAGAATTTTAGGGCTTGGCTCAATAAAGCGCTCTCAATCACAAGTCCTGCCCATCTGTCCCGTGGCCTTTTTATCCATCGTCGTGGCCACGCCGCATTCTGGGCCACATTGCCAGCATCAGATAACAAGGGACACCGCTGTGTCCTGGACGGGAAGCTGGAAAGCTATCCGAAGTTAAAAAGCATGCACAATTGCATGAAAGTTAGAAATTAACTTTTAACCAACGCGTCGCTACCAAAAGCACTTTGCTCCGCCCTTCCACTCACCACCTCGCCATTCACCGAGGCGGCCCACTCGGCTCAGGAGGAATGCGACGGTGTCCGAGGGGGCCGCGCCAGTTGCCTTGAGCTGTTGCAGTTGCTCGGAAAAATATGGCATGCAACAGCGGAAGCAAACAAAATGGCAAAGTTTCGTTTCATGAAATGGCGACATGTCACACAAGCTTCACACACACACACATATGCGGACACAAACACAATAACACGTCTAAGCATATTCTGCAAAGTTGGCTGCGCACAATTAAATTGTCACTTGAGCAAGAGAGAGACGGAGAGAGAGAGAGAGAGAGAGATGACTAGGCGGGCAGTGAAGCACAACTACTTTGACAGTTGGGAGGTCCTAGCGAAGGAGTTCTGCAGGAAAGCAATTCCTTGGCCTCGCTGGCAGTTCCGGGCACACGTTCGACCGGAAGGGTATCTGGACACTTGTCGGAAGCAGGGGCTCCGGTTCTGGCGAGGTGTCATCCAGCTACGGCCACAAATGCCGGGATGAAATAGACTACATGCATGGAAGTACTGCTACGAAAAGGACTTTAAAGGGGGTTTGTCCTTAATTTCTCGACGACCATTTGCCGAAGTGCATTCTCCAAATGAAATTCCATTCCATGCGAGGCCATTTATTATCGCATTCGAGAAGTTATTTAAATCAATGAATCTATTAGTTGCCCTTTCCTGCCCCTCGTCGAGCGACGGTCCAAATTAACTGATGGCGAGCACTTAGTAACTCATTCCCGAAAGTGCAGCCAGCCTCCCCCGTGTCGCTGCGATCCGAGTATTCCTGTCGACGAGCTATAAATTCGAACGACGAGCCATTTGGCTGAAATGCAATACCACTCTTACCAGCCAGCTCCGCTCGCGTCTGCCCAGCAACAGACCGAGTAGGAGAATTTTGCGGAGGAGGCTCCTGGATCTCCTGCCGGTCCCGGATGGGCACCTCCCCGGCTCAACGTTCGCAGCGCATTTCTGAATGAATGCGAATTTTTCCTTTTTTCCTATTTTCACATTTGATTGATGCATTTTTAATGCGCTCACGGAAGTGGATTTTATCAGGGCGAACGGTGCGGAGGGTAAAGGCAGAGGATGTAGGGATTTCGGCCGGCAGACGACCGTACGACTGACTCACAGGGACGAGCACACAGACATCAGGACGGGCAGACAGACGACATGCGAGAGGGCCAGCGATCGGGACACGAGTGCACAAGGACGTCACGTAAATGGAAAGTAGTACGAAAGCGAAATTATGATCGCTGCCGAAGGGACCAAAGCGAGTGGCCGGAGTGGATGTTGAGCCAAAAAAACCCGACCAACATGCGACTCTCGTCCCTGTGCTTCTTTAATGTGCGCTCACAAAAACACAATAAATTCCTACAAAGTAGCGACGGACCCGCCCACCACACCACGCCCCTCCCTCGCTCGCTTAATCCACACGCGCACCTCTCCGGCGAATTTGCATATTCAGCGCTTTTAATGAATGCCTCCCCCTTCCTTCTGCCTTCCGCAGTCGTTTCGCGACCAGCCCACATTAAAAACAACTTCCTTCCGGCAGCACACGCTCATGTGAGGACGTGTGTGTCTGTGAGCGTCTGTTTCTCTCGCTAAATGCCGCACGTCAATCTTAATAAATTGACGGAGGATGAAACCTGCCGCCTTCACACGACCGCGTCGCATGCGACTGCCAGGAGCGATTTGTGCGTCAGAGTATGTGTGTGTGTGCAAAAGGGCATCACGTGGATTGTATCATGTATCGTATGAGACTGCTGTATCTCATACGATACATGATACGATCGGCTATGATACGACGCGAATGGTGAATAAAGGTTTTATTATTATTATTGCACCGACTATGGTCTCCGACAAAGTCTTGTGTGTCCAGCCTACAGGCCGCCCCTAGAGCTCCCTGGTTCAAACACTTGAATGGGCGTTTGAAAGGGCGGCATGAAAGAAATCATTCAGAACGGGAACAAAGACGGCGGCCGGCAGAATTATGTTTACGTTCACTTCCTTGCACTCGCTATGGCCACAGTTGTGTTGCTGTTGCTGCTGAAGTCTTTGCTGTTGGAGTCTTTACAGTTAGTACTTTGCTTGCCACAAACGTTGTTTACACGTTTTGAACACAGCTTCCGTGGCGTTTGGGAGGACTTCTTACTCGGCATATGTGCGCATATAGAGACGTAAGTTCTTAAGGAATGGGGTTGAGGAAGTGGGACGGAATGTGCAAGCGAGAATGAATAGACGACGATGAATGGATGCTGTCCACGGACTAGGGTTAATGAACCGACGAGCAGCTCTGAGTAAGGGACTCCCGAACGAGAACCTCAGTCCGCAGGATTGATGCGCACCAACGAGTCCAACCGAATCGAATTTGGGTAGTCCTTGAGGTGAAATTGTCACAACGTTGTCCTTGATTGATTGATAGCAGGCGACGGCATCTGTAGTCGCCGAGTCAGCAGCTTATAGCGAACAAGTAGATTCAGCGACACATTCCGAAAATGGAAAAGCTCTCAACGCAGTCCTTAAACCAACGACAGGCCAAACAAGTTAAGAGTACACAACACACCCCGAGGAACGAATGCGGCAATGCGAGGGAGCGGCATCAGAAAACGAGTTAAAAATGTTTTTCGTGCCCGTCGGCGAAGATATTCACATTTTTCTGTTCTTTTCCCTTCGCAGCCACACAATTCAATTTTGTGCTTTCCTGTTACACCTCGGTTTTTTTTCTTCCTTTTTCTTCCTTTCGGGAAGCAACTTTGACTGTGTTGGCGTTCTTTTTCCCCGGTGTTGTTGTTGGGATTGTTGTTATGAGTGGAGAACCGTGAAGTGTAAACCATGATTTTTGCACCCGATCGCCGGAATACGCCATGCTTGATTTCCTGTTTCCGTTCCATGCTCCGAAGAGCAACGAACGAACGAACTCCATCCTCCTCGCTCCACCCCGGGCGTATGTGTGGGTCCATGTGTGGCTACATGTGTGGGTGTCGGGGGCAGCGCAGTCTGCAGCGCTGTTCGGGAAGGTGTGGTGCAAACTTAATATTTTATTATTGGCTCCAGCAGGTGGAAATCAAGCCGGCATCGGGGCGAGAAACGGATTTGTGCAATTTGCAGCCGCCGCTCTCCGCCGGGGAGCAGATTAGATTTGCAGTCTAGACTCCCGGCAAACGGGCCAGAGTTTGACTCATCCCTTGTTTGGGTCTCTGCGGAAACTCTTTTAGCATCCCCTTGAAACACGCTCTATACTAATGCAAGTATCTCTCCTTCTTTTCAGGTATGTTGAAGCCCCATTCAAATAGTCGTAAGAATATACTATATAGAATATAAAGAAGAATGTACTATATAGAATATAAAGAAGAATATACTATATATAAGGTCCATTGATATTCCCCGATCCCGCGGCGTCAGGGGAGTAATTTATGAGCGCAGTGCCATAAATTACGTTATCCGCAGAAACGAACATGATGGAACGCGTGTTCCTCGAGCCACAAACTGCAGAATTATGAATTTAATCTACGCTTATTAGCAGCACCGGAGTTTGTCATGCGTCGGCAGCACGCAACACGTTGCACGCCGCCCACAGACCCGGTTCTGGTGGCCCCTTATTAATACCAATTATTTGTGCTCGCCGCTTATTTGCTCAGTACAAAAATGCGGCAACTCTGCCCGAGGCTGTCGACGTGGTAGCAATCGTCGTTGTTATCGTGGTCACAACTAGCAACGGAGTGAACGGGAACGGAATGCTTGGGGACGGTCTGCGTCGGTCATAGTGGGTCGATGTTTGTGGCGATCCAGTGCTCAGTAACAAGACTCAGTTGCTCCATAGCTGGGGGCGAATTCGCAGGTCAATTCGATGGCGTGCGCGGGGTCCACAGTGGTCTGAGAGTGTATCAAGGACATCAATCTAGCATAAGCGGGAGAGCCGTGACATTGCTGCTCATGCCAAGTGCATGTCAGGACAAGCCGCAGCTACAAAAAAGAGGCGCCAGAAATGGGCCGCAGTAATCGCTCTGTGGAAGGTTGCATGTAATTGCGGCTGAGGTGACGACCCTTGACGAGTCAATCTAAGAGCCCCTAATCGCTGTCGTTGGCCGGAACACGGCCACAGTCATTACCTCATCCCGTGGAGGCGGCGGCCGCTGAACGATTTTCTGCGCCGAGAGGAATTTGGCAACCTCAGTGTCGGGTCCAACCTTCACGCTTGGCCACTCCCAACTGCGAGGTGGCGACGAATCCTCCTTTTCCCTTCTCTCGCCACCGATGATGACAGGCCATCGTCCCGGAGCCCCCTTCGATCGCGAGGGATTTCCCAGCTCCGACCAGGGTTTTGAATCGAAGCGCCAACGAGAAGAACCAGCAGAAGTCTGAATTCATTGTCGAAATACGAAGCAACAGTCGAATGAGAAAATATAAAACTTTGTAACTTGTGAAACTCACCACGTCCTCCCCCTCCTGAAAAACACATCCGACATCAGTCATGGGTCGTGAACACAAAAGCTCCACACTCAACTCAGTTTTTGCGATTGTCGTTGATGTTTTGTTGTGGTTGCCTTTGTTGTTGCTTTTAATTGTGACATTGTGTGACACGAATTACGCAATTGTGAAATAATATCCCAACAGCAACAACAGCATTAGCAAGGCAGAAACAATAGCGGCGATTTTAACAATAGCAACAACACACACACACACAAGGGGCAGAACAAAACGAACGCCGTGTTTTCGCGGGGCTTCGCGGGTGAGCAGCGCCCCAGCAGTCCGAGCCGTCGTATGCGTAACCCGACTCCGGACGAGGCTCCGTGGAGCCCTGCTCTGTCGACCGCAATCTAAATATAATTCACATTGTGCTATTGTCGCAATTGTATTGTTTTCTGTTGATGACAGTTGTTGGCGACGTTGTTGCTGTAGTGGTTGATGTTTTTATCGTTGTGGGACTCTACTTAAACCCAACCAGTTTCGATTTCGGGAAAGGGTCTCCATGAATCACTGCCGGAAGGAGGAGAGAACCTCTCGAATAATATGATTGGTCGCTTTGTCCTTGAACCTAAACCTTGTTGACTACAGAAATTATGAGACCTTATAGTTTAAAACGAAGACATCTTGTCATGGGTAAAGTATTAGTGGGCAATTATTGAATAAGTCAGATCGCCCAAAGAATCCGTCTAAGAAACCTCCCGTCTTAAGATAGCGAACACACACGACACACGAGCGCTGCCACTGAATTCCGAGTGATTAGCGATAGGAATTCCCACAAACATCGCGGCTACAACAACATCATCATCGGCGGGCGACAACAAGCAGCAATGAGCAACAGGCCTCAGTGCGAATTTGCTGAATCGTCTCGAAATAGTTTTGAAAAATTGCGCGCACACGCTTCACACGCCGCTCGTTGTAATTGGATTACAAGAATTGCGACAATTACAAATGGTGTTGCCACAAGTGGCGACAATGTGGACAATAGGCCTGGCGATGGGGCGGGTGGCAAGAGGGCGGCAGGCCGCGGGAGACCGAGGCGACGACGGTTTCACGCGTCGTAAGGCGGCATAAGCGGATTTGACTCAACTGCGTGAAGGGCGGGCAACGGGGGGCGCGGACTGTCGACGGCGTCCGGAGGCGTCACGGGCAATTAATTGCGCGTGTTGTGTGACCCGGGTGGTCCCGCCCAACCGCCTACCTGAGAAGCCTCTGGAAGCTGCTTGGCCCAAGGCAACCTTCTTGGCTGAGAAAGCCGAAATCCACCAGCGGTGCCAAATTTTTCGTCTCTAGAAACGAGAGATTTGCATTCTGGGAGCGCGATACCCTTGATTGAGGTGTCTGCGACTGCGGTATCGCGATCGGGCGATCTGCCACCAGCAGCGGCCGCACAGACATCACGCTTATCAGCGGTTAAAATTAAACGGCGACCCCTTCCGAGAGTTCCTTGGACGAAATTCCATCACCCCAAGCACTGGTGAATAGGTGGCAACGCCGTCTTTCCTCCCATATCTCTCATTGGATGGCGACTTTTGTTGCGAGATCGAAACTCAATCCCCACACTCGAGCTACTTTGACGATGCTTCGTTGCCACGCATAATGCAACGACAGCCCTTGTTTGTGCTGCCAATTGGGGCTGTGTGCGCAAATGAGGCGACGTGGCCGCAATGGGTCCACTCACACACATGAAAAGCCGGCTGAGCGGACACAAAGCGCCTCTATTCAATTGGAAATTATTATCGGCGCATTAGCGTTTAATGGATTTTCCATATAATGGTCGCCGTTTCCGGTGGCACAAAGGCCGCATGCAAAGGTGTGTGCGCCGTATGTGTGTGAGTGGCAGCGGGACGTCAGATGGCGACTGCGATTGGCTTCGTTGCGTGCACCCCCTTCTCACCACCCCCGATCCGGTCGATTCAGAACGGGGTGCGGAGGCGACTCATTTAGCGGCCGGAAGCGCTCCACGGCGCGTTCGTGGCCTCCGTTGCTTGGGCCGCTCCCAGGTCGGAATAATTCGGAGCCATTGGTGCGCGAACAGCGGAAGGCAAGAACCAGACCCGACCCGACGACGGAGAGGGAGCTGGGTCTGGGCTGAAGGGTTCGTGGCCGCCCTGCCACGCTCAATGGTTTCGGTGCTTCGTGTGACATCAGCTCAGAACGGACATAATTGCACTTTAATTGCACCGCACAGCGGCCGCTCGCAACGGCGCAATTTGACATTTTATCTGTCGAACAAATCGGCAGCGCGTGTCCGACTCCGCTCGCCGGCGGGGGGCTGCGGGAGGAGAAAGAGTTATTGAGGCGGATTTTAATTAGATCCCCGTGAGCGATTTGAGGGGCTCATGCGACGATGGGGCCGGATGAGCGTCATGTGAGCTCCCAACTCATCCTCCGCTCGACGGCTCTGGGGAAGGGACCCTCGTTATGATGACCTTCCATCATCGGTCTCTCTGAACCCAATTCGACACTCTCCATTTCGATTTCCTGCAAACTCCGTAATAAACTCGCTCAGGTGACTGCACTTGGACTATGATGGAGATTAATGTCTCCTCTCTGATTGTGTCGATGACGATGGATATGCCTGAAATCTGCAATCCTCACCTGCAGATAACAGATTCCCTCTCCGAACTGCGTCCACGTGGGCGTGATGGAGACGAGACTATCCTCCAGTAGGTTCATTAGGAGCGATGAGTTAGAGTGGACGGCAACAGACTTTGTCGTCGATATTATTGTTGGACGCAATCATCTCGCCATCCACCTCCTCCCGCTCTGGCCGCCGACCATCCGGATGATTCCTCTTACGAGCCTCTGCGCGATTCGGGCGAACAATAGTTCGAAAGTTTCCAACTCCTACCGCAGCCCGTCGACGGTGGACGAGGGCCCGACTTCTTCTCCGCCCCTCGATCTGCGCTCGAATCGGAGCCTCAAATCGGAGCGTTCCATTTGGCTGGCCAAGCGTAGATTTAATTGTAATTGGTTTTGGTTTTTGTTGTTGCGATTATGGCTGTTGTTGGAGCTGTCGTTATTAGTGCTGTTGCTGCAACGAGTGCTGGTGCCGCTCGTGTTGCTGTTGCTGCTGTTGATTCGGCAGCTGATGATAATGTTATTGCATCCAAAGTAGTTGTTATAGCTCCGTCTGTGGTTGTTGTTGTTGCTTTTGCAATTTGTAGCTTATGCCGTTGTCTTGTTGCTGTAGCGCTCGCTGTTGTTTTTGCTGATGCTTTCTATTTACCATATCTCTCCTTGCCATGCCTAGCTTTTTCGATCCTGACTTTTTCATGTTCTAATTACTGTTGTTGTTGCTTTAGTTACTGTTGGAAATGCCGTAGCTCGAATTGTTGTTGCTGTTGTGGATGTGGTAATTTCTCTTCGTTTGGGTGTGAGCAAAAATTATGTTCGCCGCTTGATGGACTTTGCAGCAGTAACAACAACAATGAAAACCATCAAGCATCGTTTTAATTGCGCCAATTTTTGTTGTGGAATGTTATTTGCACGTCGTTTACGTCCCGCCAATGTTTAAACGAAATGATGTCGACGGCAATCATTTCAAATAGCGGACCACGCTCACCCCGACAACCACCGTAATAGAATTTTAAATCGAATCCCTCGACCAGGAAATAGCGAAGGCGCAGATGTCGAGTTGTATGAACAGAAGAACTTCTCAAGAGTTTCGAAGTTCTTTTTTTGTGGAAACAGGCTCTATACTCTTTATACATGGGTATTTCTGAGTCGTTTTCCACAAGCGACCGTCAGGGAAACGCGAAACTTCAAAATCCAAGAATTGAAGTCTATGTGGATATTTAACTGAACTAAAGCCTACTTGGTTCCGGCTTCAGTTCGTGGCCAAAGTTTTCCCACCATTGCGAATGAACGATGGATGGATTCCACCTGGAACTCGTGCTCTCTCGCAGAAGTTCCGGCTATTTTCATATCTCTCGGAATTGACCTTGGTGGCCGGACGCCACGTGCGATTCGAGTCAACTCCGACTCCTGCCTCACGCTGACTGGAGCTCAAAAAGACTGCAGTCCGAGTGCGGTTGGCCCTCCCGACTCTCGCGCCAGCTCCTGTCCGTCGGCCTTTATCAGTTTATCCGTTTCCGTCCGCCTTTACCATGATTAGATAAACATTCTGCCGAACGCACCGCCGACATCGAGCGCTGCAGCTACCACGAGTATTGCGACAACAAAAAGGTCGTCAGCGAGGTCGACGAGGTTCGGCATGCAAATCGCTATCGAATGCGCCATGGGTCTGTAGCTGTGGTTCACCTGCCGCAAAACAACAACAGCAACAACACCGAAGACAGCAATAAAAAAGGATAATTGTCGCACGTGCATCGGCGGGCGCCTAACATCCCTCCATCCCTCGATCACTACCCGCCGACCCTTCGCGATTTGTTTGTGTTTCCCAATCAGCCTGCGAAACCGCCAATCAATTTCCTCGTATTTATTGCAATTGTTGTGGAAGTAGCAGTGACAATTGCTGCGTTTGAAGTCGAGTGGCTGTTGCGGAATCCACCCGGCGGCAATTTAATTGCCGTTCGTTACGGCACATTGTGAGCAAATGAATGCGCGCGGTGCGGACTAGGTTCGCTCGTATCCGGCGAGAACTTTAATTCCTCCGAATTCCGCGTGACGAAACCAACCTGCTCCCCCAGTCGGACAGTACCACAGGACCCTCCACCAGCGGCTCCAACACACCCTCGACACGTTGCCAAACTCTAGTCGGGACGGGGGTGGGGCCCGCTTCCATCAGCATTTGGCAAAGGAACTAAATATTTTATGACTCGGCCAACGAGTTTCGAGTTTCTCGGATCCACTTCGGCCCGCCCCCGATTCCACCCGTCCACTTAGGCGCCCAGGTGCGCCGAGTCCTTATGCAAAACACGCTCGCTCCGAACGACCGGGCGTCAACAATGACAACAACAACGCCAACTGTCGTTGGAAGAACACCTCGACAAAGGTCCGGCCTGGAGCGGTCACCAGAACCTGGGGCGGGGTCGTAAAAAGAAACTTATGTTTCTTTGGTCTTCTTGTTGTTTACGTTTACGGCGGAGAAGCGATGAATTTTTCATGCGCCACGTAGGGCCGCAAACGAAGCCATCTGCCGATGAGAAACCACATTTCGAGCAGGCCCCGGACTGGGCCACGTCGCCGATCGTCGGACATTGGCGAAGTGCACTTCGAGCCTTATCCTACCATCGATACAATACCCTCGGAGGGCGGCCTGAGCATTGGAATATTTAAGTGATTCAGAAGAGGCGACAGCGCCCAAGGGAGCCTCGAGATGCAACAAACTCCAGAGGTGTTGACGGCGTTGTGTATCGCCGCAAAGAGCCCACGATCAAGGGTCTTCAACGAGGTCGAGCCTTCGCCAGCTCTGGGCAGGCTTCCAGTGCAGCAATCACAATCCAGCAACATCGATGATTGAGCCAGAGCTTCCGATGCTGCGCACTTCATTTTAATAATTAAAATGCCGACCGCATTGCGTCGGATGGCTTTCGAGGAAATCCAACCACCCTCCCCAGCTCGAAAACAAGAAGAACGACGAACGAACTCAGAACGAGCGCCGGAGTCGCCAAAAAGAAGAACGTTTAAGAATTCCCTTTCATCAACGCAGTTCACTCGTTCGCAATCAGGTTAAAACACCAGATTAAGCCACGAGCCACAACCTCAGCTCCTGCCAAAGGACTCTGCCCGCCGCGAAGCTGGGCGAGGCGGGATAGTTCATTATGGTAATAAGTTGCTTTGTATATTTTAATAATTAAGGGCGCGATTTCGGAGAGAGTTTTTCACGGAACCCGCGTACCGCGACCTCGCTACGAGTGCAGGGATTGTGAACCTCAGCTTCGTGGTCGGGTGGGGAGTGGCAGGAAGGAAAGAAAGTATTGCTGTGGATTTGGGCTCTCGACTATTACTCGTGACGGTGGTAATTATGGCCTACGATTTCGATGATCGATTCCACCATCTGGCAACCCATCTTGGCTTGGATTCATTTGCCGGCTGGGCTTGCAACCTTGAGGCTTCAACCAATGGATCGAGCCCCGTCCCTTCCGACCCAGACAGCGCAACAAAAGTTTATCTATCGCCACCATTTGTCTGTCCGGTTAATGTTCGTATCACATGCCCGCAAACATTTGCAGAACTTGATGTCGGAACAGGCTGCCGGGGTAATGAGCGAAGATTTGCCAGCGCCAGAAACTCCTGGCGCGACATGCGATTGGACGAACTCTTGGTAATAGGTCGGCATTTATCAGTCAGCCGGTTTCAGTAAACATTATGCCTGAGGTGTTCTGATTGATAGTGCAAAATACCCGAGGAGAAAAGTCCTTAGAGATGATTTCTCTGCTCGCAACGAACCTCCGCAGGGTGTTGTAATCGCCCCAAATCCTCCGGATCCGAATGATAGAACCAGTGCTAAGCCCACAAGTTCCGGAGACAAATGCCTTGAGATCGTTACGAGACAAAGGGCTGCACTGGACACGAAGGACTACGATGATGGGAAGGACGAAAGCCCAACATTCAACTACCTTGTGGCCTTTTACTCAGTGCTCTTCTAACCGCTCATTAAAATCTAGGAATGTCTTCGCCACACGGACGGAGGAAGAATAAGCACTGACGTCAGCGGTCCTGCGCGTCGTCGGGGGCGACAATTCAAACATCGCCCGACAGTGTGTTGGTACGTGAGAGTGAGAGAGTGTGTGTGATTATAATTTGCTACCTAGTGTGGTTACATCACATCGCGCCGTCTCCGTCGCGCTCAAGGGCGGCAATAAATTCATTGCTATCGCACGCGAAATACGCATCATGTGTGGGAGCCATGTCAATCTGTCTGTCTGTCTGCCTGCCTCGCTGTGGGCCCGCTCCTCACAGCTGTCTGTCGCTCCATCTCATCTCATCTGCTTGGCAGTCCTCAACCCCCTGCGACGATGAATTATTTCCGCGTTTCTCCTTTGGCGGTTGGAAAGAAACGAACTCGGTCGATAGGGTGGATGCTGCTGATATATTGCTGCACATCAAATGTGCAGCGACTGCTGCCACTCGGCGGCGAAACTGCCTCCAGTGAGAGGTGGAGGGGACTGAAAAAAACGAAGAACTTACGTTGTAATGAGCTTTACGTGATTTCACTCTCTCGATCTTTGCCTTCATCCTTTCTCTTCCGTCTCTATCTTCCGAAAGGGCTTTAATACGATTTGATTTAGTCTGAAAGTTGATGGAGAAATGGATAAAAGTTAAAATAAAATTTAAAATTTACTCAGCACCTAGATCGATTTTGTAGTCACTCCTTGAGACAAGGAAGAAAACTCCTCTCTCGCGATATCAGGTCGCTCGAACCCCGTTCATTTCTCACTCCCTCCTTCCCTCGCAGACGTGTGTGTGTGAGAGGAACCTCGGTTTTAATTTAATTTTATTTGATGTCAGCTCGTTAATTGTTAATTAACTGGATGACATGCTGATATCACGACTTGTACCCGCGCATACTCGAGCTCAACCGTTTACACACACACACACTCCCCGTCGACCCACACACTGACATCGCGGACATTCCCTTGACTACTCCACCCTTCAATTCATCTGAAAATTACTTACGTGCTCGTATTATTTCCGCAAACTTCACGGTCTGGTGACAAATTAATCGAAATTTCCATTAACGTGAGCGAGGACGGGGAGGATCAGCGCATTTAGAGCATACCTGAACAACAAAGGACAGCTTGGATGGCAAGCAGACAAGGAGACCACTTCAAAGCAGTCTGCTCTTGTAAGGTGTGTAACCAAGCCTCGAGCTCAACAATTGGGGACTTTGTCAATTGGCTCAAGATCCACGAGCCCAGAACCCAGCTATCCTTTTTTTTTTAAATCCATGTGAATCTGTTGCAACCCGTTTGCCAGAGTGAACAAACGGCCGTGAGCTGCCCACTCGCGGTGACACTATTTTAATCAAAAGCAACATCCACAACGCCGTAAACAGCACAAACATTAATAACATCAGCAAGAACCAGGGCAGCGCGCGTGCAAATGTCATGCGAATATTTCTGACGTGCATAATTTATCATTGCGGAGGGCAAACGCGACCAACAACAACGAGCGCCGCCCAGGCCGAGGCGGCTTTGGAGCGAATGATACCGTGGCCTGAGCCAGTGCCTTCCGGCGACTCTAGTTGGCAGCTCCCATGTGTTGTCGTCGTTGCCGCTACCACGATAGCGATCTTTAAAATATTTAATCAAATTAAAAACGGAGCCATCAGGAGCTTGGAATGAACTAAACCAGCGAAAAAGGTTAGGTTAGGCTTACACTGTTGTACCCTCCGGCCCCTCTCCGGCTCATTCCGACCCCCTCCACAACCGCTTTCGCCTCATTTTTCGGTTTTTAATTTCCGTAATGCACGCAGGCGGTTTTGCGGAGCGTATCCGACGACGGAGCCCTCGTCATTGTTGTCGGGGTTGTTGCTTAGGCATTGTTGTTGTAGCAGCTCGCAGCAGCTTGCGCTGACTACGGCTGAAAATTGAGAAAATTAAATGAATTTTCCTTGACGAAGAAAGATTTGCTAGTACCGACTTTTTGCTTCGATTAAATCCGAACTCCGAAAAGTCCTCGTCCTCGTCAGGTGCTTCAAGACGTTGTCATTAAGATAATTAATATAGGCAGACCACCAGACCAGGATCATTGTGGCCAATATTTGAACAGAAATGTCTTAGGAGCTTGTTAGTCTTCAGGTCCATCCTCACTTCGGCTGCTCATCGACGACATTCAGCGGGGCATCAGCAGCAACAACAAGAACAACTCGAACACATATGCAAGATGACAGAGCACGGGGTCAAGTGAGCACGAGAAGTTGCCGTGACTCACGCCCACTGATCTGGGAGATGTCTTCCGGACGTGTCTTTCGTCTTTCCCATCGAATCGAGAAACTGGGACAATGGAGGCAATTGTTGCGAGAACATTGCAACAATGGTCCGAGTGCTCGGAAACATGCAACTCGCCAGGGCTGCAACGACACCTCAATGATAACTACAGAAGCTTCATTGATGCACTCCGTCATTACTCCCGGTGTCTAGTGGAAGGGGCGCGGAACGCAAGCCGACCTCGCAGACGGTGACGCCATGGGCAGGTATCGACCGAGAGGCCGGGCTGCTGATGTCATATCAGGGCTAGAGTCGTCGCTGCAGCCCTGGCGAGATGCTCGTGTGATTGGCTTGTGCCACTTACGGAATCGCACGCAATGCAGCTCCTACTGTGCGACTGCGATCACCCGATCCTCCGCCCTCGGTACCCTCGTCGAAATACTTACGAAACAATTGAAGATAAAAACAACGTAAGCGACATGATTAACAATAGCAACAACAACCAGAACAGTGAGTGGGGCGTGCGGCGTCATCGCGCTTGCTTCATTAGCATCATAATCATCATCATCGGCAGCAGAAACTACAAACTCGGAGCAACCGTCGTTAGTAGGACGCCCACAGCTCGTCATCGCGATTGTCACGCTGCACTGTCGTCTTTGCTGTTGTTGTTGTCGGCCGTCTTCCCATGCCGACTCTATATAGCTGCCACACATGCTTCTCTCTTGTCTTAGTAGCACTTGTACTTATGTAATACAAACATATATTCGCAGTTCATGAACAGAAAGTAACTTGTGGAGCAAGCGAAGTCAACTTCGTCTTCCTTCTCCCTGGTTGCAGTTAGCTGTGTTGCAGCCCTGGCTCTGGAGTTCTCTGACGGCAAGCCAAAACAGCTGACTTCTTCATCATCGGCGCCCCATCGTGTACGACAACTTGCACCAACTCAAACAGAAATAAACATCGGCCTTCTCGAGTTTCTTTCGCCGGATCGCGATGCAAACCCCGATGTTTCTGGATAGTAACCTAGTCGTTGATGGGGGCTGAGTGGGTTTCGCATATCTGGGAGGGTTTTCCACGTCATCGAGTAGTTTTGAAGAAGGATTGAAGAACTCATTCGGCCCAGTTGTTAGGAGTGACTCAACAAGAGCCATTTTATTGGTCATCCGAAGGCTTTTCTGTCTCGCACGATGGGAACATTATTTTAATCGGAGATGCATGCGATTCGTACTGAAATCGAAAACATATTGTGAAGTTCTTTGCTAACAACAGCAGCAATAACAACACGAAAACATCATGTTTTTGTGTATCGATACCAATACAACAACATCGGCGGCAACAACTACAACACGAGCACACGAGTTTGGCCGCTCGACACATATTCCAAGTAATTACTTATAATTAGATAATTATACGATTTCCACTCTGATGCTGAATGGCTCTATTGTCTCACACACACGACTTTCGCGTCCATCTGTGTGCTTGTCGGCACTCACACAAAGACTCTCGGACATACTGCGCCGACAGATCTGTCGGAGTAGCCGACGGCCGACGCCCGGCTGTCGACTTCGCCCGAGTCAGTGGCGAGATGGCGACTGCGAGTGAGTTGGTGAGAATTAAATGCTGACTGTTGCTTTCCGTAGACAAAAAATTAAATGCGCAAATGCAATAACTTCTCATTGCCCGAGCGGACTTTCGGACGGTTGGACGGACGGACGGCGGAAGTCAGCAGCGGCTGCAGGATGACGGGACCGACAGCAGACGGACGGCCGCGATCGACTACTTGGTCGTGGCTCTGAGCGAGCTCTGGGCCGCCCACATGGCATATCGCGACCCCAGTAATTAGTTTAATTAAGCGCAGCAAGCATTGTACTTGTCATCGCAACGAGGAGTGTTTCGACAGCACGAGCAAGGTCTGGAGCCCGCAGGTGGGAAGAGAGGGAAAGCATATTCAGTGGTATCTTCCACCGATCGAATGATCAACGCGATCGCCTGATTACTACAGTCGTTCGTCTATAATTAAGCCTTGTCACATGCGATCGGATCTTTTCGAAAACTATTGTCAGACTGCGCACCGACCAGGCCGGATGGCTTCGCGGAGTAGCAGCCTACAAACAAGTACCAACAAGTACTCACAGATGTTGTTGCTGATGATGTAACCTGGCAATTGGAATTTCACATTTCGACGGGCTCAATACCATTGCATTTGAACTTTACCCGATAATCAAAGGAGGGACTGCGGATGAGGGTGCGATACCCGACCCTCGCTGAAATTCAATTTCCCAAACAAACAACATCACGCGGAATATCCTGCTAATCCCCAAACAAACAAACAAACTATTTGCATAGTTTATTTCTGGCGAAAACGGAAAATGCGCGGTCCCACCCCGCGCTCCACGCGAATGCGTTTCCATCACAATGTGCGGCTCTTGGTGTATATGTGGAAGGAACGAGGCGAGGAAATTAGCATCAAAATAAAACAGCCAGACAGGTGGACGGCAGGAGGGGGCGTGGCATGGTGGCCTTTGTGCACTGCAGTTGGCCCGAGGCGAACGCATTAGGACACCAAATTTTATGCATATTGCATCGACGTACTTCTGCAGCCCCGGCCAGGACCTGAATGGGTTGGGTTGTAAGCAAAATATGGAACCTCAGTTAAAGCCATTTGTAAAATTCAGAATTCTGTCCAGAACCTCGATGTATGCGCCTTAAACACGCTCCTGAATCACACACGCCGTTGGGCTCCACTTCCCTCTTATGAGTGCCACGCCCCGACTCTCGAAATCGAAATTGTTGCTTCGGCGGTGTGATTTCCACACACGCATCGGCGCGGAGACAAATAAACTGCTGAATGGAATTCGAATACGGTTCTAAGGACCGCCGCCGACCCTTCTCCGGGTTATTCATTTCAATTTCCCTCTTGCAATCAGTCAAGCGGCAAAAGTTTTCGCAACATTCTATGGGCGCTAGAGAAACTACTTGTGTGTGTGTGTGCGTGGGTGTCGCCGGAACTGGGTGAGTGAGCGCGTTCTGTGAGACAGGTGAAAAGGTGAAAATTTGATCCGTGAAAGTTTTGGCGTGTGTCTTAAATTTAAAGCCCTCGGGAGGCTGGCTGCCGTCCTAGTTTGAATATCGGTGCAGGTGGGGTTGGGTTGAGGTGGTAATTAAATGAAGATTGTAGTTAAGTAAACGGGGATTACGAAATCAGGACGTGTTATCCTTGTACACAGGCGGAATTTAATGTTTAATTCGCGGCAAAGAGCCGAAGGGAAGACAACCGACGGCTTACAGGGTGGAGAACTTATACATTGATGCAGGTAAAAGCACAGGAGCCGGTGTCTATGTAGAAGAGAAGGTGGGCTCGAGAAGAGCCAGGCACTCGCGTGCTTCTCTGGGTCCTTCGGCGCAGCGCCGTCAAATCTAAATTAAAATCTCTAATAACTCGCCCACGCCAGACCACGCGTGCCCCCCCCCCCCCCCCCCCCCCCCCTCCTTATCTTGCGGGCACTTCCCATTAATCCTGCGCATAAATAAGCAGCACATAATTAAGAAAAAGTACTCCGCGCGGCTCGCGTGTCCTCGAACCGCGCCAAAGTCAATACGACCTGCTCTTCATTACGCGACACGTCGCGCCCCGACGCCTGGCCACAGTCGCCGCATTGAAAAAGTTCAAGTAAACATGCTCAAGTGTGTGACTCCGCGCCATTCATTACGGGGCTGTCTCCCTGCCCCGCCCCAGCGCGCCGAGGAGATGCCCCTTGGTGTGCAGCTGAGTGAAGCCCGTACTTTATTGGCAGGCTGCCGAAGCCGTTGTCTGCGGCCCGGGCGAAGTTGGCGAACGGTTGCAAGTGGGGATCAACGATCATGCGGAGGGCCTTGGATAATCCTGCGGATCGATGTCGTCGCTTCGAAGGTCCGTCGGCGTTACAACTACTTCCTTCTTGGACTGCCCCAAAAGGAAGGGTTCTGTTGAGAGGACACCAAAAGGACACAAATGTCGTTCTGATAAATAATAATTTGCTTGACAGAACGCTGAAGTCTTTCGGGCTGCCGTTCGTCCAAGACAAATGCGTGCGTGAAATAAATACCGGAAAATCAGCGATAACCAGGAGAAGCACAGCAACACAGAAAAAGCGAACTGGAAATCGCATACGAGTATGAGGAAACATGACTGCAACTCCAACCGGAAACGGATACGAGGACAGATGCCCAGCGAAAGAGTGTCGACAACACCAACAGCACTTCGAGAGGGACAGACAGAGAACTGAGGAACTGACGAAGGAAGAGTCGAGAGCGAGAAACACGGTCCTCGAAGGGGCCTGTTATACTCACTCACGAATGGACGGACAGCCGAATGGGCGACAGACAGGACGGTATGTCTCCGATGCTGCAAGTACGGCGTTGCCAACTTGTGCGCGAACGAGCCATTATTTATTGTCCGTTAAATTCCCGTCGGGGTCATTTCGCCGCATATGAAATGCGTTGAAACACATTTCACTTAATTTTATTTTTACATTCTTCGCCCCAACCCTCGCTCCCATCACAAGTCGCCCGGATTTATATCCTTCATTCTTCCACTGCCCAACCCCGGCCCCTGCCCTCGGTCATTGGGAGAGCTTCAATGGAATTGGGAAATTGAGTCCGGGTCTTTAACACCCAAGTCCGCCCACCTCCTTAATTCATGGCTAATTAAGTAGAAAATTATGCTCGATTCATTAAATATTCAGCATTTATTAATCCGCTCTTGGTCTTCTTCTCATTGCAGGTATGTTGGTACTTGTGGCATGTGTGTGACGATGGGTGGAGCTGCTCCAGGGGGATGCGCAATCAACCCGAGAACAAAGGGGGATATAAGGGGCCCATCTCGGAGGAATTGTTGTTGCTATAAGCAATTTGGAGACATTCCGAACCAGAGAGAGTTTTCATCAAATGTCCAATTCGTCTTCTCAAGCGTCGAATCGTCATCCAAGGAAGAAGTCGTTTTGCCCACAGCGGTGATCTTCTTCGTCTGAGAGCAAACTAATTAAACTGCCGAACAAAAGTTGGCAACACCTTTCACTCTCCCCTTCCACCGTCATCACATTGTCACGCCATTACCGACTTTGGCGGACTCATCGAAGCATCTGCATGTGACGATGTGTGTCTTTGCGACGGTTCGACTGACAAACATTCTGCGGACACACATGCCCCCTTCATTCTGTGGCCGGGTGTCCTCTGCGCGGGTTTGGGTCTCGTTCGATTGGCGTTCGACGGCCCATCATTAGCGCACGGGACCCCACAAGAAAAAACCCTGCGCCACGTGGTGCCCTTGCCGCAGACTAGAATGACAGGACTCAAACTTCGTCCGCTGTTCCTCACGCAGGAGGAGAAAAGTTTGTTCCCGTGCTGAAGGAGGAGGAGCACGGCACGACTTCGCAAACTCCAGCTGCACGAGCGGAATTTTCGGAGTTCGAGATCCTTCTTATCGCTCGCAGCCCCTGCGACGCAGCTGATATGAATGCGAAAGTGCAGGGACGGACGGCACACGCAGGGCTGGCCGCATCAGGTCCCGGGGGTTGGGGATGGGTTGTCTCGTGTTTGTTGTCATTGTCGTCTTGACACTTGTGCGGATTTTTCGGATAGTTTTCAGAGCCTTTTTGCTTCACGAACCCGCCAGCAACTTTATGGATGGCGCTCGTCTGACGGCAGCAGCTTCCGGCTACTCACTACCTCCCTCCCTCCTTCGTCCATCGAACGTCGACGTGACGGAGACAAATGTTGGCTGTATTTTTCGCAGTGATTTTGGCTTCGGAAAAACCGTGACGCCTCACCCGCCGCACACTTCGCCCGTTGTGGCCGACGTCGTTGACAGTGTTGTTTAGACGCAATCATCCTGAGACGGAGCTGACAGCTGCAACGCAAGTCGTTTTTGTCCGATGCCCCAAAGGAGCGGCTGGCTCTGTGCTAAAACGTGCTGAAATAAATGACGTCTACGCGTCAGAAACTCGGCTTGAGACGACACCGCAGGACATGTGTTCCTGGAGCTCCGCCCGCCGCACCAGTTTCTGGCCTGGTTATTTCGACGCCTTCCTGTTTTCCGCTGGAATTGTCTTGGGAAATTCAAAGGAAAGCGGCTCGGACGCATTTCTTCCACTAGACGTCAGTTCCAGAGCCTTCGGCGAGCCTACGAAGGGCATCGTAATCGGCTTGTTGGCCCAGAACGAGGGACGCACACCCGAACACGTCACTCACAGAACCCAGTTATGACGGCCGTTAAATTTCTTCAAAAGTCCTGGCTTAGTGTCATCGGGCCGAAACCGCCGTCTCCACGTTTTCTCCTCGTTCACCTCATTTCGCGGGCCGCTGGCAAAACGTCGTGGTGCGGGTGCATCCGGAAGGAAGTGCTGAATACTTAATCACCCTTCCTTCCTCATCTCTGACCGCACCTCACCACCCTCTAAAAGCGACGTGAGCAATAACAACTCCCTTAGAATGCCAGGCAACCAGAAATGGCCCAGTCGGCTGCGCCGAAGCTATTTCTGCGTTCGTAAGTTACGCTGCCTCGGCGCTTTCGGCCGCCCTGGACCCGCCGATCAATCGCCCCACACATGGACCGCGCCCACACCTCGAATCGAGCAATCAATACGTGGCACGGCATTCAATCAATTTCACGCTTAATGAACTTTTCCGCACAGGGATTTTTTGAGTGATTGCGATTTCCGCTCCCTGGTTAGCCATGGGTGTGGCAGAGGTGGTCTTTTGTGTATGCCGAAGAGAGATTCAATGCCACGGGTTCAACAAAAATCTGGTTTCGACTAGGTTTCGCGCTTCTCAGAACAAGGGCCCAGAGACGTGTTTCATGTGAAGCAATTCCAAAGGAACCCCTTTAATAATCTGCCTTCCGATTCTGTGCTTTCGGGAAGGAGGCTTTCAGTCCTCCGAAAGGACTTTCTTCAGGTCGCACGCCTCCAGCCCTCCCCGTGTCCTAATTGGGCTCCAGTCTCTGAAAGCGAACTCACTTAAGATGCCATCGTCCCATGCGCTGCGCTCCGACTATTCGGATGACACACTTCGATAGCAAATTCGACTCGACTCTTCACGTTCAACTAGGAGGCTCCTCTGTAATTCGTGTTCAATTTCTGCACATAATTTGATTGCTGCGCTCTGTTTTGCACAGCATCTTCCGGCAGCGCTCGTGGACGTGCTCGGTTATTGGTCCATGGCAGATGCTTTCCGGAGTACGCCAAGATGTGCACTCCCGAGGAGGAGGAGTCCGTCCTCGCGTAGGCCTGCCAATGGAGGGCGGGGTCGCCGGAGATGCAGGAACCTACTTTCGCTCCAGTTCACTTTGAACGAGTCTTTTACATGTCCTCCCAGGGCATGGTTTGTGGCAAGGAGACGTCGCGACGGCGGAACGACGACCTGGCTCCGAATTCGACTCGTGGTTTTCGACGTCAAGTGCATCTTTTTCGGCTGGACTGGGAGAAATTAATGCTAAAAACTTTTTCTCAGAAATCATAGTCGCTTCGGGCGAAGGTCCAGAAATTGGAAGGAAAAAGCGGTAATGAAGTTTGCCGAGAACCGGTGGAGCACGAACTAAGCAGACGTCTAGCAAATCTTCTGCACTTTTGATCTCCCACAGCCGGTTACGACAGCGATGACGACGTCGGCAGTGACAAATGCTTGGCCGTCATCGGGGCCCCGGGCGGCTGCGGTGATGCCAAGTTCGTGTGATTCGCGCACTTGTCGTCGATGTATTTCGAGCGCCAGTCTTCGGCGGAGTCTTCGCTGACTGTGAATAATCGACTGCACTTGCGACGTCATTTAGCCCGTTTTGCGCACCCCGACTCGAAGGCTTCGCGACGGATGGCAGGACATTAATAATTTCGTTGCAGCTCTTAGCTCGCAGCGAGGCAAATTGATGGCCAATGTGTTGTGGCCGGCTGTTGGGCTCTGGGCGGCGGTGCAGAAATTCCTGAACACAGAGCCCTCTGTCGGTCCTCCGCCGACCGTATCACCGAGAGCAATCAACACCAATCAATCTGCCGGCCAATCAAGCAATCAATAAACCAGTCGGCCGTCAAATCCCGACTCCTTCCTAATGCCATTAAAGTTGTTGTCAGCGCTCGTCTGCACCTCGACTCGGCTCCATTCGATTTCATTCGAGCCGGGTGGTGTGGCCCGATGTGGAGTCAGGAGTCAGGGCGTCCCAACACAAACAACCCACTACCAACACACACTCGCCCAGGGGCGTGTGGTGTGCCATCGACGTCCCACCTCACGATACGTTTGCATCCTGTGAACTGCGTGTTGTTGCTGTGGTCGCCGCAGACATTGACACTGCCGACAGTTGGGCAGACAGACAGAACGATCCAAGGGGAGTGCGAGTTGTGTTTGCGCAGCGTCGCCAGACCGGAAGTTGCCAGACTCCCCACCGCCCCCTCTGCCCCGTTACAAGTCCGAGCCATCAGAGTCCGGGTCTTAAACTGTTTTCAATGCGGACGGCGAAAAATCAATCAATTCAGAAATCCAGTCATTGTCCTCTGCATCCTGTAGCAATTGGCTTTCTCTGTTTATTTACAACTCTCGGAATCGTCGGGTCTCGTAATCCTCGATAAGGACTCGTTCCCCGTCCGCCTCCTGGGCGGGTCTGCCAAACGGTTTCAGTGCAGGCCAATTGTTCCGGATCTATTCTTCTTTCTCTCTCGCTATGTGCGCCTATCTCTGTCGCTCCCTCTATTGTGTCTTTGTCGTGCGAAATGTCTTCTTGCAATTCTTTTGTCGGCTGCCATTGTTGTCAGCGTCGTCGTAGTCGTCCCCATTGTGCCAGTTGTTATTGTTGTTGTTGTTGGCGATAAACGAGAGCATGTTTCGCAAATAATTTCCGTGGGGAGCTGCGGGCGGACTCGTTTTGTCCTCGGCATACGTAGGTTGGCGCATTATCCTTGTAGATCCCCGCTCCCCCCACTCCGAGCAGGAGAGACGCCGAATTAGAAGCTATTCGGGAGTCCTTTCTTCCCGTGGCCTCGTGACAAAGTACCCATTACACCCACTACAAAGCGGAGCAACACCGTGGAGTCGCGGCAAGGATGTAAATATCTTCAATGATTCACGAAGCCCTCGGTCCGGGGCGCCACCAACCTGCTAACGAGACTGCAATGGAGGAGGACGAAAGCCCTCTTGAATGTGAAGCAGGTCGTGCAGCGGCTCAGCTTGGGTCCTCTTGCAGTTCGTCCTCGTGACTGCGGCTGAGTCGGGCGTTCCTGGATCGCGCGCTCTCATCCGTCGTACGTGTGCTCCACATACACGTGCCTGGCTCGGCTCGCCGAGACGTCTTCCGTGCACGCCAAGAACTGCTCCGAGCGCTGGCCCCTTAAAATTCCAGCGCCGCCGGGAAATTCGAGGAATCAGCGATGCCAGCAGGTCGTCCCATCCCGAGTCGGTTCGACAAAACTTTGTCACGACAATGTGCGCCATGAACATGGGATGTGGGGCGTGGGGTGAGAGGAAGGGAGCAGAACATCGATACTTGTGTAAATATTGGGGCAACGAGTGAGTCTTGGCGCGGAAGTCAAATTAAACAGAAACTCAATTAGGCGGATGTGCCGCAGGAAATGTGTCAATCGCCCAAAATCAACACCGCAGTCGCGAGGAGAGAGGGAGGTGCGAGGACGTCTTCAAGGACTCCCCTCATGGCGAATCTCATTGAGGCCTCGACTTGGCTCATACTCATCCTCAGACTGAGATCGACACTCACAAACGCGAATCCTTAATCCCTTGTCTATTCAGCTCGAGCCCAATTAAGTGGGGATCCACACAAAGTCGCATGATTTCATTTCGCTGCGAGCTGCCTTCAATTTCATTCCAATCTCGTGCAAATCCCTTTAAACTGCCCGTCCTGCTGGAGGCCCATGCGAAGCTCTCGCTGCATGTGCCTGAATCGTCGGCCCGATTTCCCCTGGCTCGCCGTCGAATGCACTGCATAGTTTTTGGCAATTGGCCAGCAAACGGTTAATAACGGCAGTTTGTGTGGAAATTGGAGTCATTTGCGAATGTTTCGTTATTAAGTTGAATGGCTCGAATGGCTGGCATGAATGGATCGACGCTGGTCACGTGGGCCCCGTCCGTGCCGAAATATTTCAATTTTGTGTCAATTGCCTTCCGGAGCATTTCGTGTGCAATCGAATTCGAATCGAGGGCTCGAGACAATTGCGGCTAGATTTCGCTGCTCGTAGCTCCTGTCCTAGCCACCTATTCAGCGGAGTTAAATTAAATTATTTCCAGTCTTCCCCTCGTCACCTTGCCACCCAATTAGCAGCCCCCTCCCTCCTCAGCTCGGTGTGCGAACAATTAAGCGCAGCTTGTTCCAAGTCTCATTCAAGCTCCAAGGAAACCAAATCCTCGGAAGCCTTTCTCCGTCCTGTGTTCTGCTCCTTACTTTCTCCGTTCCTCCGGCCGCACCTCTCCCGGGACTCGCATTGTCCGCGATTATGATGAATGTTTCCAAGTTCCAAGCAACGTCCAACCCGCTCGCAGCTGCTGCTCGCGGAAACTCGTATAAACATGCCAAGAAACCGGAGAAGTTTTCGCGCTGCAGCGAGAACACCTGAAAGTGACATTTTGTTCTCTGATCCGCCAAGGGGTCGGGGCAGCACGACGAGGATGAGGACAAGAAAGTGGAGAGAAACATGAGAAAGAACGAGAATAAGAGAGGCAGCATTCAAAAAACTTCAAATTGTTTTCACGTCAGGGGAGTGGGGAATGGCAGCCCGAGGGGTAGTCTTTGGGGTTGTTTGACAAAGGAAAGCGGGCGAAAAGCTTTCATGTTTTATAATTGAAAAATTGGGGATGAAGTTCGAATGTTCTGTTGGAGACGCCGTGTGACAGACACATGCTCAAACTCACGTGAGGATTGAGGCGTGGCCGGGAGAACGAGTGGATCACTTGATCATGAGAGGGGATGCCAATATCTTTCTCAATCAATTGAGCATCAAGTACAGAAGTACATATACATATGTAGGTAAAATTAAGAAAATTCGCAATCAATGCTGTGGTGCATTTATAAGTTTTACAAAGGGAAAGGCCTAGAGTCTTTTTTTCGCAAATCCAAAAGGTATATTGCTGTATGCATGGTAAACATGAATTTTTCTCTTGAATTATTGGGGTTTAAAATTTTAAAAAATTGATGCTCATTTCGAACAAAGGCATGTTCATTGTCCCCGAAATATGTATAAGAGAATGAAGTTGGTTTACCTCAACGATGTTATAGGTTCGACAAGTATACCTTCAACTCCCTTCTTTTGACTCTGGTACAAATTAAAAATTTCGTGATCTGCAGGTCGAGCTTCATCAGTCGGTGCCTGTCGACCACAACATGGATTTAATTAATTATTGTTCACGTTTTTATTGTGTGAACTTGAATGCAGGGAAGGCCCAACATTGCGTAAAAATTGCATTATTATGTCCATTTTAAATGCGTGCATGGCCTGGAATTTGCTGTGGCAGCAGGAGTCGATAGTTGTTTTATGAATTAATGAACATTCATTAAAATATGAGCGCAATTAACAGAGCCGCGATTGGTATTCATTTAATTATTGGGCATAATTTATGGGTTTATGGAAAAAAAACTATTCACTTTGAAAGCCAATTGATTTAAAACCCTGCTCACCAAATGCCCGATGAAAAATCTGGTACTCTCCTTCAAAGGACCATTCGTCCAGCAGTGGACTCCACTCAGAACTCACTTCTTGTTGGTAAACATTTTCCATCGTATCGTATCCAATCGAATCGGGCCGGGAGTGGGCGATGGAGAGCACTTGATTTTTCACCAACGTCCTCGTCCCCTCCTCGAATCGCGTCCGTCCCCGTAGACGTCAACATGAAAGCGTTGAACAACAAACAAAAGTTTGCTAAAATAACACGATGTGAAAACAAATAGAAGAGTAAAGTTGTTCCATTGAAAAGGCACGGACAGACAGGTGGCCGGCGGATGGGCGCGAGGACAGAAGTCCAACAAACAAAAGTCATCAAAGCAATTTTTGATGTTGAAAATCAACAAACCCGCCCTGCCCCATTAGAGCGGACGGATGACATGCAATTGACTCGAAATGAGTGGCAGTCAGTCCATCGGCCGGACTTTTGCCGGATCGGACTGATTGCTGATGACTGACGTCGATGTCGACTGCTGTTAAGCCATTGCGTCACTCGGCCATGGAAAGGGAGCAAATCGGCAGGTGGTGGCCGAGTGCCGATAGACCGAGGGCTTGCAGTCGGCGAATTGAATTCGAGACGATTCATTGCCCTCAATAATTGAGCAACAGCACGAGCTTCCGTTGGTCGGTCGACAGACTCTCCGATCGTCCTCAGTCACAGTATTTTGTGCACTGCTGGTCTCTCGTGACGTCTTGTTGTTTGCGATTTAAATATTTGAACGCCTCTCCATAACAATTTGCATCCTTCCAGAGACAGTCCTTGACTTCCACTTCTATGAATATTAAAGCTCTGCCCGATGAGGTTTCTCTCCTCTCTCCGATGGTGGTGCTTCGCTGTCCAATGTCGTTGTTACGGAATTTCAACCTAGGTATTATCAGCCTCAGTTATTATTTACGTCCTCTGGACACTGTCTTAATTTCTAATTGAAGTTTCAAATCCGAAACTTTAAAACCACATATCGACAGATTAGAATAACAAAAATACCTGGTTTTGCTATTATCGAAAGGAATTCTTCCCAATTAGTGGAACTTTGGGGGTAGTTAAATGTTAAATCCCCTTCGAATGTCTCTCTCATTAACATCTCTTTTATCGCCATGTGATGGTGTGAAAGAGGGCAGTCAGGCATTGCTAGGAACCCATGTTTTTGACTCATTGGGATTGACAGCGGATCCAGGAAGAATCCCCAACCCTAGCCTACAACTGGAAAGGACATTACTCCAGAAGTTGATGGCGAGGGCGGTTGTTTCGCTTTCCGCCTGTCCCTTTGCTGTTGGGAAGAAGCATCCTCAATGTTGAATGCTGTTGAAAACACTCTCTCTCTACCCTTAGTGAATAATTAATAACATCGCATACTCTGATGCTTTTCTGACGACCTCTTTCTATTTCCACTTGCAGGTAAGACAACATTTCAACGGATGACATCGGTCGGTAAGGAAAAGGTTAAATTCTATTGCCACCCCTCCTCCGCATATCTCTGCGATGAGGGTTCAAATGGAGGAGAACCTCGACCTTCCTAATAGAGTCTGCATTATTGAAATCGCCGCATCCAAGAGGATGGCGGGAGGATAGGCCCATAAACAACCACACGACTTCACCGACCAAAACAACAAGCGCGACCGTCTGCCCATTTCCATCTGCGAAATAAACATGCTCCGACAAAAGAAAGCACTTCGAGAACCTTTCTCCGCTCGGAAGTCCGGGCCAAGTCAGCCGCAGCACGGATCGAAGAGGTTTCGACCGCGTTCCGTGAAACTTTTGCTCTTAGTATGCAACACTTTCCGCCCGGTCAATCGGAGCAGAACAAGCACGTCCCGCACTCCTCGCCAGGACTCGACATTCGTAGTTCATGACTCGTTGCCGACGATGTGCTTGAATTTCGCATTCACCGCCATGCGGTGACGGTCGTTGTTGGAGTGTTGGTGATGACCCAAAAATACATGACTTGATCGTGGGCCCCGTTTTGCTACCTTCGACGATAGCCCTCAAGAGCTCGGGGAAGTGATTGACTATGGCTGGGGCTTAAAGCGAGTGTAGATTGAAAGCTGGGCGGGATTTTGTTTATAGTGGATGTAGAAATGTAGGGTATTTTCCTCGGTTGGATGGCGCGACTGGAAGAGAAAGGAACAAGGAACCGTGGATCCCCATCCAGGACTCGCAGTCCGCGACAGGCGACGGCATTGACCTTGAGTTGTTGATTGCGATTGGACGCAGCCAGACCGAGGATGAGTCGTCAACGACAGCCGGTCCAACAACATCAGCCAGCATCTGCAACACAGCAATAAATGTCGTGGAGCCCGACGAGAAAACTGCAGTCGTCGGGAAGCGAAACAAATGCCGAAATGAGAACGAGATCCGAGAGATAATAGGCCTGGCACAAAGTCGAAATGCAGCGAGAATAGGAAGAAAGCATTTATTTCTCCTGCCGTTTTATGGATGTGCTGCCGCCACAACAAAAGCGGCACCAGCAACAGCAACATAACAACAATTTACAATTGGCCATTGTCCTGCGAGTCAACACAAGACAACAAAGGCAAACAACAAGTGAAGGACTTGCGGAGCAACAACAAAGAGCGATTGTCGACAGAACTCTCAAGTAAACATTGCCACGCTGTGAGTGATGAGCTGTGTGTGTGTGTGTCTCTGCTAAGCAAGCTCGTCTCCTGCTGCTGCTCGCAGCGATGGCATCGCGCATACATTTTTAATCTGCACCTCCCTCGCACTCGATCCTGTGTTTTTCTTGCTCTTCATTCGCTGCGGACGTTTCTCCAACAAACAAGTAATTGTTGACATAATTGTTGTTGGCGTCGTTGTCTTGTTGCAGCGGCATCCAATTATTATTAAACGAATGTAGGACAAGGATAAGGGCTACTTTTCTCTCGGCACCCGCGGCCCTTCCGCCTCCCCGACCCAAACCACGCTCGGTGGAGCTTCACCGGAATTTGAGGCACGTCCGGTCCTCTAAGACTTTGCGCCCGTGTCTCTTTGAGCGGTCGGATTCTCTCCTCGTTCTTTCTATCTTTTTTTCTGACTGTGGCCACCATCATCTCCACCGCCCTGCCCTACCCAAGAGACGCATTTTGCAACTCTTCGGCTGCAATAATTGATGGCACCGCACGAGGCGAGGGGAGCGGGCACAGGTGCCACGATTTATGCGCGAACGAAAATAACTCGACGACCGCTGGGAGGCCGTCAGGAATGTCGCTTCCTCTCCCCAGACCAGCTCGGGTTTAAAAATTTATTTGGACAGCAAGTGGCAGCTCCGCCGCTTTTCGCAATCGGCGTGCGTCTCGATCTGGTCTAAGGTCAGCCGTCTTCTGCCCCCCGCCGTGCGAACCGGCGACAAGAACTTCAAAACAATTCGCCAGAAATCTTTCCCCTGAGAGTTATTCGTGCCCTTCGTGTCGCTCAAGCGGGTGTTAAAGAGTCTTAATTATTTATACGACACGGCACGAAGAGGAAAGAGGGCGAGGCTGCATTCTCTCGTGGGACACCAGTGAGAAAATTCCATTCTGCAGGACTCCACTGAAGACGACTCTCAACACCCCGTATTCCTGCTAGTCCCCCGAAGGCCGTCTGTGTCTCTGCACTCCTGAAAACCAATGGATAATTCGACGTCAGTCTGGCCGCCATGACAGACTTATGTGTGCCGAGCGACATTTACTGCAGCCCGATGTCACCTGCTGCAACTTTCTGTTTTATTGAACAGCAAAAAGGTTACCAACGATGGCCACAATAGCAGCGCTAGACATACGAGGCAGGCTCATCATATTCGAGGGCGGCAATGCAACAGTTCCATGATTTATGACCCAGCATCGCATATGATCGGGCCATCGCACTGACTGAGAAGCAATTGGAGCCGTCATCTTCAGGAGTGCATCGTCGCTTCTAGGATATCGCCGTGAATCAGTTCATCACGCAAGCTGCTGTATCCATGTGCCTGGTTGCATGGTGAACCATTATTTTAGCAAGAACTCAACAGCTCGATGGGGGCTGGTTGGCCAGGACAGCAGGGGACTCCGGCGCATTCCGCATTCATTCGATCTCGAGTACTGTGGGCACACGAAGGCCTCCCTGTCGGGTTCTGGTAAAGCTTCGTCGACCCCGCCAGAGATGGTAGTTTCCCAAAAAACGCAGTTGCAGCCACCAGAGAGTTGGTCAACCCCACTCCCCGGCTCCTCGCCCCACACACTCAACACCTCTGGGGCGACGACGCGAACCACGTCGGCCACGAGCCCAACATCCGCCCACATCTATGAATTTCGGATCAACCGAGGAAAGCAGCAGCAACCACTACGACGACAGTCTGTTGCTCAGCTAGCTTTGTTGCTAACCAAGAGTTTGCGAAAATTAGCAGCAGTAGACAGAACAACAACACCCAAGTCGTCTGCAACCAAGTTCCCAACTACTTCCATAACGATCCGGACGACTTCAAGCGTTAAATTTGGGAGAACAATATTGTTCGAGCTCGAGTGGGATGGCGGACGAATAGTTGGCGACAGGTAGTGAGAGGGCGTGGTGTTTGGGGTGAAGGAGAAGTGTGATTTTCTCGAAAAGCGCCAGCAGCCGCAGCTCATCCGGATAAAGTTACTAATTAATAAGCTGCCTACTCCTCGTCCTCCAGCAGCCGTTGTCGACGACTTCCTTCCCACGTCCTTGTCCATGCTCGAGCCAATGTGTGTTGGTGCAGAATTTGTTGCCATTATTTAGACTCTAATTAGAATGGATGGCTTGATAGTCGCGAGAGCAGACGCCCAAAGAACTGATGCTCCACGGGGAGTCCACGGAGGCGCGATTTGGCGGCTAATTAGAAGTTTTTTAAACAGTTGTTGAAGATTTTGATGGGCACTGTACCGAGATTTTGTAGGAAGGAGGCTTGCAACAGTTGGCCCCTAATATCGTAAAGATTTCAGTCCTTCGAGGAGATGGCAGAACTCGGTATTTGAAAATGTGGACGACCGACTGTGGGACCAATAAGAGAATTATGTGTCGGCCGCAATTTCAATGCAACACAGTAATTCCAAACAAACCACACTCACACTCAATCACATGCATACCCACAACCACATGCACACCCACAACCACATGTACGCATTCCGACATAAAGCTTCTGGAATCTCGGAAGCAGTTTATCGTCGACCCATCTCTGCATGCAGCTGGTTGGCAATGAACAGCGGCGTTCGATGAACCTGAATCGGACCCAGAGAGTGGGACGTTGCTCAAGGGGAAGGTGAAACCATGGCCATCTGACCCCGAAGGACCGTTCCTAAGGTGCAGAGTGAATGAAAGAGAGAGAGAGAGAGGAGAGAGTTCAGGTTAATATGAGGAACAGCCAAATCGGTGTCCCGAATGAAGCTGGCATGAATAATGCGAAAAACGCCTGAGAAGATCAATCCCTGAATGTTGTATGTATGTTGTAGTTTTTCTGTTGGTAGTTTCAGAGGGGTTATCAGCATGTTTTGCATGCGAATCATTTGAAAAGAAGCCAGAACAAGTCTCCTCCCAGCATGAACACGTATTTGATCCTGTCGCTATGCACTCACACAATCATCGACAACAACAGCAGCAACAAACCTCGTGCCATTTGCGAATTTGCTGCAGCTTTAGTCATATTACGTTAGCCATAGCTCCGCAACGGCTCGTTTTTCAGCCGAGCACTTAAACTTATGACGCGCCCCTCACTGCTACTCCGCTATAATTTGGAGTTTCACTTTCGGTTTGTATTTCGTTGTGTTGTTGCATCCAATGCTGTTGATATTTTGTGTAAATGCAATTAAATTTAATTGCATGTAAGAGGCTAATTCCACGATCACGTAAATTCCTCCCCTAGGCGCTTTCCAGAGAGAAATCCGCTCCGTGGAAATCAATCGAAAATATCACCCAGAATGAGAGCTGGGATTCAGATGGAGGCATCTCTGAAAATAAATTCGAGTTTTGGTGATTGCATTCTGTCTCCCTCTTACTGGTTTTCTCATCACCAAAGAAGCTGGTAGCTTCACGTGAAGCCACAGGATTATGAAGTGCGAAGGCCACAAGAGAGTTTGCGATAACTCAGTGGGAATGACCATAGTTGGGAAAGACTCGCCACACTGTGGGATAGTTATTCGCCCGATATAATCCCAGAGCACACTATCTCTAAAGGGATTACGTCTACCCTAACCAATTAGACTGGAGTCGACTGGGCTATCTCACCACCATCCCCAATCATTACTCATCAAAAGTCGTCTGGAAGCCAAGTCTACCCCTGCCTCCACGCTATGGAGCCCCAACAAGCACAAATTTGATATTTTCAGTCGTCACTCAGACAGACAGAAATAGCAGAACAAGAATCAAACTCCGACCGCTTCCACCAGCTGCGGTCCCTCTTCGGGTCCAAGGGCTTTGTTTGTTTACACAACTCCATGTTAATTTGAAGTAGAACTGCAGGCTTTATTTGCATTTGTTCTCAAAACAGCAGTGCCCGAGAGTGGAAACGTTTCTACTGCTGGACTTCACGCACTCACTCATTCACACACACACACATGCAGGTGACACACACATGTGCTGCCAACAGGTGACAGACGCCCTTTTTCTGGCGAAAATTGTGCAACCTGCAGCATTTCGGGGACGCCTTTGTCCCCAACCGTACTAAATCGAGAGAGAGCCAGGCATCAGAAAGAGTTGGGATGGGTCGGAGAAGTCTCGGTAGACCTGAAAAGATGACAATCGCAATTGTTGCCGCTCCGGACTGCGGGTAGTTTGTGAGATTTTATTGAAAACATTGTTGCCTTTGTCCCCGAGATGTGATTGTATTAAAATTTTAATTAAATTTACTAAAAATTTATTCTCTCCCATAGTCATAATATTTTTTTTAGTAATTTTTTTTAAAGAGTCCTTCTCGGCCCAGTCACAGAACCACATCTGATCCGATAGTTGTTCTTAAATTAGCCCTAGGCATCGCGATTCCCTGAAGAACTGCGTGATCACCACCGGAGTCAATCATCAACAATTGGCTCCGAACCAAAAATAAATCGCTTTCTCTGCAGGTCTTGGCAGCGGAAACTAAAGTTTGCCGAATTTTCAATAAAAGTTTCTCCTCGTCCTCCGCATCAAAGGCACTACAGAACTTGAGTGTAAGAAAGGACTCGAATTTTGGCTGCTATGACCTTATTAGTGGGACTGAGAGTGGTGTTTAATTACTTTAGCGATGAGGCCTTACCATGAAGTCAAGACTGACGTCGACTGTGTCTACCGGGCCTCCCGAGGTCAGCTTCCATTGTTCAACCGCGCCCTTCGGCAGACATCCTAATTAGATTCGATTGATCAAAGGGGCCCAGCGGATCCTGATCCGCCCCGACCCCACGCCAACTCAATGTATAGGACGACCCTTGTCTCGACCCCTGGTCTATCGCCGCTTAACCCAACCAACCGGTCCAACAACTACGCGAGCACGGGGGTGCGACGTGAGAACAATGGCGTTGTTATCATTTCCACGAATCCGTTTCCGAGGGAGCGTCATAAACGCTGAATTCATTAACGCCAACTCAAGAGCGGGCCGGTGTCTGTGTGCTCGCAATGGTGTGTTGGTGTGGCGTATATTTCCATTACCAAAATAAAACCAAATGCTACCTTCCGAGCTCGTGGAGCATTTTTTTTAGCCAGCCACCCCTAAAAAGCTTTTAAGTGTTTTCCCTCGTGTGACTTTAAACTTAAACTCTCTCGCCGAGTGCATGTGCGAGGGTGTGTGCATGTGTGGAAATTAAAACGTGTTCTATCGGAAAATCTCCTTTGTAATTTAACAGATGAGCTGAATATTAAAATATATGAGGAGCCGTCGTTTTGGCTTCGTCACCTCTCCACACGCTGGCCTCCGACGAGTTGGCTTTGATGCCAAAATTACTGATGCTTTTCTGCTGTTGCCCGCGCGTCCGCTGATGTGTGGAGACAATATGTCTGAGGACTCTCACACACACACACACCGTTGGGACTGTGCGACCCGTGTCGCGCACACAAGGACACATCGACGCGCGGGCACATTAGCGCGGATCGCACGTTTTTGTACACGGCGGACCCGTCGTCGTTGCCGCCGCCCTCCTCGGGTCGCCCGATGGCACGTCGATTCAGCTCCGTCGTCCTCGGCGCCGTCAAAGGCGTCCTTGTCGTTAGAGGCAGCTTCATCGCTGTTGTTGCCACAGGCTGCAGGGGCAACAAGGGTCTAGTTCAAGGGGGCCAGGACACTTCTCGTATGCCGTGTCGAAGGTCCCTCCCCCATCGATTATTAATGAACTGCTGGCGTGAACTGAGGGCAGTGTGTGTGCTCTGTCACCAGCAGAATCCTTTATCGTGGGGTGTTATTTTAGGACTTTGCGAACCATTGCCGGAGAGGAACTCTAACGATTGTTTCATTCCTTGCAGGTCCGGACCCTCTTCGTGAGCGGCCTGCCCATGGATGCCAAGCCGCGCGAACTCTACTTGCTGTTCAGAGCCTACGAGGTAAGAGCTAAAAGATCTTTAATAGGTCCTCTCACTAACTGCCCATGTTGTTGTTTCCACTCGTCTGCAGGGCTACGAAGGATCGCTCCTGAAGGTGACCAGCAAGAACGGGAAGACTGCTTCGGTGAGTATCTTAGTCAGTTGTGCGCCTCGAAAACGATTCTAAACGAGTTCTCTTCCGACACCCGCAGCCAGTTGGATTCGTGACATTCCACACAAGAGCCGGCGCCGAGGCGGCCAAGCAGGATCTGCAGGTAATACAGAACACACCTCCCTATCTGAACCCACTGTATCAATCGAGTTTAAAAATGCAATCCCGACTACGCCCGCACACAGCAAGAAGTCTCCGCTAGAGCCGGGACTTGAGCACATACACATTTATCCATTCAGACACGGACCACACTCCCGCGGACGGAGTTCGGACCTCGTCCAGCCCCGGCGAGAAATGTGCAAATGCAAATCCGAGGACCTGGGGTCCGAGGGAGAAGGTCTTCGCAGCTCCTGGGGTACTTTGTACAGCACGCGCGCTTGGAGGCACAGTCTCGAATCGCACCTTCTGCTTGCATTGGCCGTCTGAATCCCGAATGACTTGCGTCACCTTAGTTTGTCTTCTCTAGTCCTCTTGCATTATGACTGCATCACTACTACTTTGGTTTCAGTTCTCTTATTTCACCTTAGTCTAGTATTGTTTCGTATTTTGTTGATTTCTTATTTTATCGACGTTCGATTCGTTGGTTACCGTTGCATGTTGTCCCATGTTGAAGGCCGCAGGTGGTCATTGGAGGGTGAGGGCGATGGGGGTTCAATGGTCGCCAGTTCCGTGTATCGAAATTCCCGCATAGTTCCTACGGAGCATTGCGTTTGCACATTATTTAAGTTCACCCCACCGTAAATATACTACAAGAGCAAAACATAGAACCATAAGTAGCCACTGTCCCGCCACCCGCTAGGGCTGCAGTAGCAACAGGTTCCCGCAATGAAGCACCTTCGTAACAGTACACGAGTTTGCCACACAAACCTCACAGCGTACGAACTCCCATCACCTCCACGAAGAGAATCGGAGTGACCAAGGACGCACACCCAGCAGCCCGCAAGCCATACCGTGTTTGCACAACTCTCTTAAATCCTACTTAGAACCCGCCAGCACCCAGAGTCTCAGGCCCCGGAACCTCAGCTAATCCCACTCAAAAGGCTGTTCAAAGCATTAACCCATAGAACACCTTCCGTGCATAGAGGAAGAATTATTTTTGGCGAATTTGAAAGTCGTTGATGATTCGATTTTAATTTCAATGAAAACTGAAATACCAACCGGAGGAAGGCATTTCAAAGACCCACCACTTACAGGTTGACTCAATTTTAAATGGGCCACTCATGTTCACCAAGACCAGAGGTTTCGAATGTGGAGTTCGGAAATGTTCCTATATTCTAAAAACACTACAAAATCAGACACTTCATAGCACCTCAATCGATCACTCTGGTTGGTGGGCTGCAAGGGTCCGAGACAACTTGGGTGTAGCGAGACGAAGAGGGTCTTTGGAAAACCTTTCGAGGGATTTTACGTTTCGCTGCCTTTTCGAAATTGCATTTAAAAAAGTAAACTCCCAGTAATAAGCTCTTGATAGATCTATACCAAATTACAAGTAATGCCCAGCAAGTAACGATTCTGATTCCCTGTATTTGCATAATGCTCATTTGCAGCAGGGTGTTCGCTTCGATCCCGACATGCCCCAAACTATTCGCTTGGAATTCGCCAAGAGTAACACGAAAGTGAGCAAACCCAAACCACAGCCCAATACAGCGACAACAGCCTCACATCCTGCATTGATGCACCCACTCACTGGACGTAAGTAAAATAAATGAAAGTCAAAAGCAAAAACAAAAACATTTAAGAAATCTCTCTTTTAATGTCGTAAAGTAAAGTAGTTTTTTATTCCTTTGATTTGTTCTTACTTTCCCAACGAAAAGTAGTAAATGTAAATTCACCAACCATATATATATAAGATGTATAGACAAATAAGTAAATATATGATATTACAACCGTGCACTTAACGAAACCCTACTAAACTCTTCACCCGAATCCTCCAGATCTGCTTTGATCGCACATTCTTTGAAAATATAAATACTAAAATCCTTTTGGCGAAACAAAGTGTTTGAACAAAGAATCCTGAGCAATATGATGCACCTTATCACGTAATCTCACACGCACAAACATACACACACCTAAACATACACCAACACACAAACACAACGACTCTCACACACTCTCAGAAGCCACACCGACACAGGAGCCTCGAACACACGCAGACCCACCACACAGACACGCGTACGCGGAATGTCTGAGCATTCCCAGCCACGTTCCATCCCCGTATGTACTGAACGAGCACCGCCCCACACGAGCCCCCAGGGAGACACTGTACATGTGTGTATGTGCGTAGGTGACCACGTCGCCACGAGGGTGAGAGAGAGGAGAGAGAGAGAGCGAGAAGGTGATACTGCAGCTCATATTGTCTCAGCGCGGGCGCGAACAAAAGACTCCGACGACGAACGCGATCGTGCTCGACTTGTCAATAACCAATCTAACCCAGTCGCAGGGTTTTTAGTATTTAACAATAACTATTTGTTGCATTGTCCCGAAGAGGATGAAGACTTACGATATTACTTTCATAAAGACCTAGATAATTAATATGATTTCTGTTACTGTTACGTTGTTTTTGCCATTATGAACCGTTGTTAATAAATTTCTTTTCAATTGTTAAACAAACAAACAAAAATTGTTCTCTAACAAAGACAATTTTCTGCAACACTTTTCTTCCTCCCACGCACCGCACGGTCTAGATCTGGGCGGACCCTTCTTTCCTGGCGGACCCGAACTATGGCATCATCCGTTAGCGTACTCGGCTGCAGCCGCTGAGCTGCCCGGAGCCGCCGCTCTGCAGCACGCCACGCTAGTGCATCCAGCGCTGCATCCGCAGGTGCCGGTCCGCTCCTACCTCTGACTAAATACAGATAAAGTTATGGAGCAGCCTATGCATCAAGTAAGTTCATTTTCAGCCGCCCCCCCCTCCCAACGCAAGCCCTAATAATTCAAAAGTCGAATTTTTTCTCCTAACTCTCTTGTTTCGCCACTCCACGAAAGACCCAAATGACAATGCCGCAACACCATCAGACCACAACAACAGCAATACACCCAACCATGCACATGTCGGCCGCCGCTGCTGCCGGACTCCAGCCGGGTGCCTCCGCGTCCGGACCGCCCGGCCACCATCATTTTTTATCCAGCCCCGCTCTGGCGAGTCCGGTCGGCTCGGCCAATAATCCGGCCAATCCACCGATTGCTGCAAACGCCCCCTGCTCCACGCTCTTCGTGGCCAACCTGGGGCAGTTCGTGTCGGAGCACGAGCTGAAAGAGGTATTCTCAAGGTAAGTCCCAAGGATCCACCGACGATTTGGTTCCGTTCGAATCTGTCCGATTCGGTTCGGGAAACTGCATTTGTTATGGGAAATGCACTCAGCAGCTGAGAACACACACAACCCCGATCCCCGATCCACTACACCCGATCTGCACTGTAAATCTGAACACTCATCCCCAGTGAAAACGCAATCAATGCGAGTCCTCGACATCCTTTATTGGAGGACTCGTGCAATTTATTCCACACGCCCCTCATATATGTATGGATCCCAGCTCTCTATCCGCTACCTATCCGACGCCGTGCACCAACATTTGCCCGATGTACAGTAAACTCAAATCCAACTGAAGCCCTCTCAACTTCTCCTTGTTTTCAACGAGTTTTGTTTGAGATTTATTTTGATACCGAAGCACTCCACTCCAGTTGTGTATTTTTATTTCGTTTCCGATTAAGGCTCCCCGCCGCCATTTGAGTTTGAGTTCATCCCCCAACCGAACCCTCCTCCACTACTCCGCCACTCCGTTGCAAATCCCTCGTTTACTTTTATACCAATTTATTAACATCATGTTTAATTACAATTACTTACAAATAAATTATATACCAAACTTGCACAGTATGCCTGGCTTTTGTCGCCTTCGAATGCACACAAAAGGTTGTTCGCACAATATCACTTCTACTACTACTTCTACTACTACTACTACAAGCACAAATTCTACCACTACTTCATACGCATCAGCTACAAGTCAAGAGACAGCGCCCATAGCCACGAGCTCAAATGGCAATGCCATCCAACAGCATACCAACAACAGCAGCAGCAATATTTCCAACCACCCAGTGGCTTTCATTGAGTTCCAAGATGCCGCCAGTGCTGCCACTGCGATGCAGCAGCTGCAGGGCAAGTACTTGTTGTCCTCGGATCGCGGCTCCATTCGCATTGAGTTCGCCAAGACCAAAATGATGAACGACTCAGTAGCAATGAAGAACGGCGGCAGCAACAACGGCAAAAACGCCGCCCTTGCGATGGCGCCGCCCCTTTTAACCGGAAGCATTCCACAGCCCCTGGCTGCGAACTCCGCCGCAGCAAACACCATCACTTTGTTCAACCAGCATCAGCAGCAGCAGCACCAGCAACAACTTCAGCACCAGCAACAGCTAATCATCTTGAATGGCTACCAACACGGCCAGCAGCAGCTCCACATGTTGCAGGCCCCTCCGAGCCAACAGCAGCAAGCCCATCACCAACAGCACTTCCTCGCCACAGCTGCTGCACCTCCTCCGCCACCGTCGGTAGCTCCAGCAGCAGCGTTGACAACAATCTTTAGTAGCACCTCCTCCTCAAATAATAACATTGTTAATAACCGTTCTACCGCACTACCACCACCGCCCACTGTTGTTGTAAACTCACTACAGCACCATCATCCAACTCAGCACCAAAATCATCTTTTTAGAGACGTATGTATTCGTTGGTTGCCAACCACAATCGATTTCATTTTACTTCATTTGTGTTGTGGTTTGAGCTCGGTCACAAATTTTGTTATGGGTCGAAAGACGGGTTCCTTCGGAAGGAGGCAACTACGCACAGTTCATTACCGAACGTAATTAATTCCCGGCCCTTAGTTGGAACGAAAATAGTTAAAAATTTGGTATTCGGCAGCCTCTGGTTCGTATTCCGCTCTGATATCACCAGCACTTCAGTGCCGCTTTGGGGTCGTTCTAGCGTTCTCGTTCTCGGAATTTTCGATCTCACTCAGCACATTACTGCCTCCCCAGGCCTCGCCTGAAGAGCTCTTGCCTCCGCACCACTATTTGCAATGCGGTCACATAAATTCGGGGAAATATCATCTCCATATCTCTCTCTAGTCCTGGAGCACTTGTTCTGGATACTCTTCCGCTCACGTTTAATACTTTTTTAAAATACTTAACTGCCTCTTAAATTTGTTTTTCAATTTGAACCGGAACGGATGTAAATGAAAAATTCATGCCGCTCCATGCCTCGGAGACGGGGCAGACGGCATACGAATGCGAATTTCCAGAGCGAGTGGGAAGAGAGCTGCCGTCTCCTTGACGAGCAATTTGAAGGGGTTTTCATTGAGAGGCGAGTGCTCGGCAGCAGTTTCACAAACACTACACGAGTTAGTTTGATGCGCTGCTGAGGGTTGGGAGCGAATCGTTCCTTGATTGTCGAATACACCCACAGCGATTTCATATATGTATGTCTGTAGCTTAATATTTTTCGTTTTTATGTGTGAGGTCAATTCACGGTAGCAGACTTTATCCCTTTTTATCCGAAAGCTCTACTAATACATTTACCACTGTTCTTGCAGAGGAGCGGGTATGGAATCAAGGCATGACTTGATCAGTAAAAAAACCGAGCGTGATCTGCAGCAGCACCAACAACACCATCACCAATTTCTCATGACCACACCAACCTGACCCGTTACAACACTCGCCGACCAACAGCAGCAGCAACAGCACCTCCATCTCCAACAACAGCAAACGCAGCAGCAGCAACAGCAGCATTACCACCAGCAGCAATACCACCACCAGCAGCAGCAACGCTACGCTGCGAACAATGCAGCAGCAGCCTCGCTGGCGGCCACACACCACATCCCGACCACACTGATAGCAGGAGCCGCTCCAGTGGCGGCAGCTGCTGGAATCTACTCGTATATGCTGCCGGCAACGACGCATATCGCCGCATAGTACGGGTAACAATATTATTATTAGGCGATAGAGCCACATATACATACAAGTATTCTACATACATCAATAGAAAGCGCGCAAATTTACCAGAGTTAGAGACAGTCGGATACGCTGGCAGAAGGCAGCAAACATTACACTGAGGAACCTCAGCGACCTTAGACAGTTAGGGTGGAGAGTCGGGTGTGGCGGCATAGGTGTTTTAATTTAGGTTTGATAAGAAGCATAGCGACGAGGTCGAGGAAAGAACAAATGTGGATGTCTCTCTACGGAGGAGCCCAAATAACCAAATAGTATGCATAACACAATAACAATAGAAAAGCGAACCCCCTGAAAAAAAATTCAACAAAAATATTAAAGATAAAACTAAAAGCAATTGAATGTTAAATGAATGAAAAATGAATATTTAAAAGTGGAAAACCCTAAAAAAAAAAAATAAGAACCAAAAATCTAGATTAATATATTACAAACATAGGCCCCTTAGTCCTACCGCAGACTTCTAATTTATCCTTCGGTTTTTGTCATTCGAGAAGACGTTTAATAAAATTACTTTTGAACCCATAAAAACTATATCTCATACAAATGCATAGTTCTTATGACTGTGAATACATATACATACATATATATTAAAGCAAAGACATTATATATTGTTTGTATACATATATAAAGAAATAAATAGTATGAATTAATATATGAAATATTAAATACTATTAAAACATGAAACATAAATACTATTATGTAAGGATACGCTAATACATCTCATACTAAGAAAACTTACAGGTGAAACTTTACATGATTTTATTTGAATATAAAAACATTTTTAATTTCTACGTATCACGTATGGAAGCTGAATTGCTTTGATATAATTCAATAGTTCTCACTCTAATTTCCTGATCGCGGAGATTGAGTACAATTGAATTGGCGTAGCATCAGATCAGCGCTGACCTGGTTTCCATGGATTCCTCCAACTTCTGGCAAGCCGAGCTGAAGCTCCTCGGTCTTCTGATTTGCCTCTCCAGCAACCTTGCAAGGAATTGAAGAATCGTGTATTTTTCGAACTAGAACTGAATTGGGCTGAACATATGATTTTTCGGAAATGATTTGACGTTTTGTAGGCTGGAAACCACAGAAAACCAATCGGTTTTCATTACAACTCACTTATTGACGATAATTCAGACGTGAAATTTTAGTGAGAATATTACAATTATAATATAGCTTAACCGAATGTGCCCTTTAAATAGCTCTCTTTCTAGATTTTTTAAAGTAAATAAAAGGTAATGAATTTAATTAAAATTTTAAAAGTTGTAAACGTAAAGTAAACGCATTCTGCTACCGAATGCGGAGTAACCAGAAGTCATGACAAAATTATGAAACAAATTAACAACGACAAGCAAACGGCTAATAGACATATATACATACATTGTATATAAAAATAAACGATGAATTACAATGTAGACTAAACATCAAACGCATTAAAATAATTAGACAAAACACTAAGAGGGTTTCAAAATTAATTGTATTTGATATAAGACCATTTTAGAGGAAACAAATAACTAAACCGAACTCCAAGTAACCGCTGGACAGGCGCAGATCACGTCGAGTGAATCAGATGAGACCCGACAAAGACGACGGAAAGAAAAAGATACATGATTGCAAGACTCAACAGACTACAAACTAAACAACTATTTACTTATACTAACATTTAGTGACAAGAGGCTTCTTAGAGCAGTTTTCTACTCTGTACTAAGGAACCTACTACTGTCCTACTACGAAACTTTATACCGATTTTACTCCTCCTACTCCTTCTTTCCCACTCTTCTACCACTACTGAGCAACTTTCCGCCCACGAAGTAGATCCCTTGCTAGCGATGTCGCGAACGTGAAGAAAGAGAACCAAGTGACAAACTTGTCCGAAACATTTACAAAAAATATGCAAGAACAATCACTTTGTACTTGAGGAAAATCGGAAGGAGAAAATCAGCCAAAGCAGATGGCATTTAACAAAATTGCACTTTTTAATTGAGAATTATGACAGAACTTTTCGGGAAACATCTCAACACAGAACCATTAGGGGAACGAGGATATTTAAAATCGCCGCAAGAGGAGAACGTGTTACTAAGTTTAATTGCATTGAATAAAATGACAACAAACATATCATCTTATGTAGAATCAAGAGAGAAGGTTAAATATTATATATACAAGAAATATACATTATTATACCACAACACTACAGTTAGTGAACTAAGTTATTTCCAAAATCAACCCAACCTGAGAAAGGAGTTTACTGCGTTCGACTTTTAAAGCAGTCGCTTTAGTTAACAGACGCCTTTCGTGGATCATTCATTGCGGTGTTTCGGCGCTGAATTAACTCCGAATTGGCTGAATGCCAAAAGGTTGGGACCTCAATCTGGCAGTTGCAACAGTTCACGATGCTGAATATGAGCTGTTGAGTAGCTTTAACACAGTCAATTATATCCCATAATGTGAAAACATCATTCTTTGCCGCGAAACACTGACGTGGATCACGATGCGTACATTTTAATACAACTCTGAATTTTCTTATATTTCTTAGCCACTTAAATTTATTTTACCAAAGTTGTCCTTACTTTTTATGAATTATCAATTGTCTGACATAAAATATTTTTATTGTTTAGTTGAAAACTAGAAATACCAAAGGCATAACATAATATTTATAAAGTACTAACGTTTTAATGAAATTTTTTTCAAATTTAAAAATTATTACCCAAAGTTTTACTAAATTTATTAACTGATGTAATTTCCATGTAATGTCCTTTTAGTTTTAAGTTCAAACATATATTTTTTTTATTGATTGCGACATAAATATTCCGTCCAAGAATTTTATCACTAATTTGCTTAATTTTACCTAACCCTATTGTTTCTTCTTTTGAATGTTTTAAACTTTATCGTGGTAATGAGTGAATAAATTATTTATAGGAATTTGTTGGTGATTTGAGGCTTTGGCAGAAGCGAATCGCGAAAATTGTTAACCTGTTGAGGTTACCAAAGAGAAAAATAAAAATAAAAATAAGAAAAATAAAATACCTACAATATAATATATATACCATAAAGAGAAACCAAAACAAATTTGAAACAATTACGAATGCATATCAGAAATAGCGCCTTTTAATTTTTTCGAAAATTAGTACATAAGAGAAGTATGAATTAAACAACAATTCAACATCATTATAAACCTCTAGATCTTAAGGGAACTTAAAATTAAGATATATCTGGATCAAACTGACGCAGAACAGAAAAGGGACAGAAGCAATATTTTTGAACATGTTTGCTGAACGTCCAATGTTTTCAGTACTTTAATTCACTGAATGATTAACAATTCTTGTGATTCTTTCTTGCTTCGCGTTTTTCTTGCCAATCCCAAAGGTAGTCAAAATAAAAATAATATAATAAAAACGTTTTATTGAGGTCTTGTTAAGTAGTGATCCTCGCCGCTTTTATCAGATCCGATTAGGTCAAAGAATCACCAACATCTTCTGCCCAAACTAATATCTACTTTACGTAATTGTATTTTATGATAATCTTAAAATGAAACTAAGAAGCTAAAATACTATAGTAAGGAAACTAGCAATAAAGTTAGCAAAACATTTCTTAGTGCAGTAAGAAATGATATATGAAAAGACAAACCGATCGCGAGAAAAGACATAACATAAACAACAATGGTATCAACCAGAAGTTATATAAAATTATTTATACTAAACAATATTTTATGAATTATGGGAACATTTTAACGATAACAACAACACAAAAATAACTAATAAAAATTAAAAACAAATACATATCAGTGAAAATTAACAACAAAAAAACATATATATATATATATACATCAATTTTAGAAATATTAACAAAAACATTTGAAATTGATTTACGCAATATAGAAATATTTATTAAAGTAAATTTAAAGATTTTAACATCTAAAGCAAAATATTTATGAAGTAAAGCATGAAACCATATAATTAAATATTGGTATGACAAACAGAAGAAAAACCTTAGAGTAATAATTAGGTAATAAATAAAAACCACTTTTAATAGTTATTTCTGTTCTAATTTTGTTTTTCTCATAAGTTAAAAACTTCAAGGTATTTCCACACAAGAATTGCCTTATTTTTAAAATATATGCTCTTTTGCCTTCTATTAATTTATTTTATAATATTATTATTTTTCTTCTATGGTGAATTTTTAAAATCGTAAAAAATATAGTATTCGTGTTTTGTTCAATGTTAATGAATATTTAAAATGTATGTAATAAAAATTTTATTCGTTTAAAAATAAATTTTAATTTGTGTTTTATTTGATCGATACATTTTCTTGGCTTCATTATTTACTATTTCGTCCAATTAATTAGCATATTATTTGTAATAGGTATCTACTTTTCAATTAAAAAGTCTGTTGGCCGTCTTTTATTGCATGAACACAGAGGTATGAATCCATGCTCGTTCTCTGCATTTTACGACTTTACTTATTTTCAGTTGGATATATTTTCTTCTCAATATTACAGTTTTAAATTTGTGAAGGTTATTTTTATCAAGCATTTTTAATATTCTCAAATTTTGCAACTCAATTTTTCATAGTCTAAATAAATTGAAAGAAACCTAATGAAACGAATTTTAAACTAGGTAATTTTATTTTCTAAATACATTTTAAACTAATATACAACGTTTTGAAATCTTTTAATTGTAAAAACCATATAAGTAACAAATAATTATTAATGACAAAAACAATGCTATACATCTACATAAACATTGAATATAATCTTGTGTAATATTTGTTTGTATGTTAAGTAGTAAAATTTGAAAACAAAAGAAATAAGTGTAGTCGAAAGAAAGGAAGCAAAGATGCATGGATAAATAAAAACTATACAAAAACATATCAAACTCGTGCCCGATTATGAAAGAAATCAAGTTTTTAAAAGTATGAAATATAAGATTAATTATAATATAGAAGAACATATTTAAATAAATTGAATTTTGTCGATTCTTTTCAAAAACAAATGTTAACAGGCAAATATTTACAAAACTTCATTTAATTAAATAAAACAATTCTTTTTCGATATTTATATGATCTGTATATTTTCTCAATCGATTTTCATTATGCTAAAATCAAATTCCGAAATATTAATATACATTATCAAATAGAAAACACAACAAAACGAAACTCATATCAATTGAAACAAGTAATATATAAATTACAATTTGTTTATTGAAAATTGAGACAAGTAAAAAAAACAAAAGAAAAAAATATTGCAACAAAGCCTTGTTCTTTATACATACATATATAAATATAAAATAACTCAAAAATATACAAACATTATCTATATGAAATATTTAGCGAAATGTAAAATTGTGAGTTTTAAAGAAATATTGTTGCATAAAAGCAAACATAAAACAAACAAAAAAAACATAAAAAATGTATAAACTACAAAAATAAAATAAACAATTGTTATGAACTAGAGAACAAACAAATATTGGCAATACATTAACTGCTAAAATGACCAGCAAAGTTTACAAAACACATGAATACATTTCATAAAGTCGGCTACTATAAAAATACCATTCATGTAAACCATTCAAAGATGATAATTCGACAACAATATGAAGGTCAACCGAGAATCGCTAAAACCGAGACGAGGGCAAAACTTAGAAAATTATTATTCATATATAATAAATTATATACTATGAGACATAGAGGAAATAATATATTGTTGCAAGCATCGCCGATATTGTGTGTGTGTGTGTGCAGACAGCAACCACACTAATATATATTATTACGCCGATAGTTGACATAAAAATGTGGAAATGATAATGGTGAATATGAATAATTATAATTACTAAATAAAATACAGAATTAATTGATGAATAATTAAATAAAATTTTAAAATTGTTTTGTGTAATTGTAAAATGTGTGTTTTATTTACAAAGCTGGGACGCCGTGTAGGACATTATACGATCGGTATTTCTAAAGTTCAGGCCTACATCATTAAAAGTAGTCTTTCATTTTCGAATTAACTAAGGAATATATTCAATTCGTGATAACTTAATTAGCATGGAGAGCCTGAGACCGAATCTACAATCCTGAATAAAAATTATTGTATACATGAGTTTTTGATTGTTATTTTAATTGATTGTTGAATTGCAATAAAATTAGATAAAAAATTCAAAATTTCATGGAAAATTCAAATAGAGATCATTTTATTAATTTTTTTAAGTGAAACTTCTATGGACGCGTTTTTTTCAAGGTCGCGACACGAAATGAGCACAGACACAAACTACTCGTGGATCGATGTAACCGAACAAAGCAGAGTCACAACCTGAATGCATACTTGTATGCTTCTGTTTCACAAACATGTACGATGTTGCTCCATTAAACTATCTCTTTCTCACACATGTTCTATGAGTATAAGGAAAAATGTTATGTTTGGTAATGAAATATTTAACCAAAAAGAAAAATTAGTTTTCCTCAATTAATTTTTTAAATTAAATATAATTGCATGATTTGCATGTAGAAATTCGAAAGCCATTAGCTTCCAGTCTACGCGAATAAAGCGTATACGTGCATAACTGTATAGAGTTTCTATGAATGAATGAGAGCTCAAGTCGAGTATAGAATGCTGTAAAGGGTTTTGCAGAATAGAATTATTGGCCTTCTATAAACCACTTTCATTTCAACCTACATCAACATCAAGAAATAATGTAAATACGAGGAACTCTGAAAATAGGGAATCGATTAAATATGTATATTTCATATCTTAGTTATCAAAACCCAATAGTCTTAGTTTTAGTTGATGATCAAAATTTAATCATAACTAAACTAATATGCGAATACATCAAATAATATTTTTATATTTTCAATTTAATTAAAATCAACACAAAAATATTAAAGTTCATTATAACTTTCAGTACAGTATTGGTAGTAAGAATATTGAATTTATAATGTATGTATTAAATTCTCAATTAAAATGTAAATTTGACTATTGTATAGCTCTAAATTATTCTATATTATTAAATAAGTCTATATTACTTAAATCAATTGTAGGCACACGTATACAACCACACGATGAACATACACATAGTAGCCAGCGATGTTTCACTTCATTCGCGAGTACTCTGTTGCACGCATATTTTTTTAAATATGTATAATTTTATTTTAATTTTTTATATTTAATCCGCAAATCCGACAAAATTTTCGAGTCACTCGAAAAAAATAAAATTTTTAAATTTAAGTTTTATCCATGTTCACTTCGCTGGCTTACTGTGGCTAAAGATCTCATTCGATTTGGACACCCATACCGATAATTAAAGATCGTTCTAGCACATCTGGGAGAGCCACAATATACTTGGGAATCGCTCTAGAAGCTAAACGCGTAGAGATAGACCCCCAAAAATTTCAAAATTTTGATTTTTCCGAAAATACCACGTCATTTTCAAATGACTGCCATTTCTAAAATATTGGTCGGAATGTGATAACCCCGGCAGATAATTAAAGTTCTGGGCTCAACCTTTCATTATCGTCCTGGCTGATCGTTCTAGCACATCTGGGAGAGCCACAATATACTTGGGAACCTTTAAATCGCTCTAGAAGCTAAACGGGTAGAGATAGACCCCCTAAAGTTTCATAGAAAAAATTTCAAAATTTTGATTTTTCCGAAAATACCACGTCATTTGCAAATGACTGCCATTTCTAAAATATTGGTCGGAATGTGATAACCCCGGCAGATAATTAAAGTTCTGGACTCACTCTTTCATTATCGTCCTGGCTGACTCCCTCTCATTATCGTCCTGGCTGATCGTTCTAGCACATCTGGGAGAGCCACAATATACTTGGGAACCTTTAAATCGCTCTAGAAGCTAAACGGGTAGAGATAGACCCCCTAAAGTTTCATAGAAAAAATTTCAAAATTTTGATTTTTCCGAAAATACCACGTCATTTGCAAATGACTGCCATTTCTAAAATATTGGTCGGAATGTGATAACCCCGGCAGATAATTAAAGTTCTGGACTCACTCTTTCATTATCGTCCTGGCTGACTCCCTCTCATTATCGTCCTGGCTGATCGTTCTAGCACATCTGGGAGAGCCACAATATACTTGGGAACCTTTAAATCGCTCTAGAAGCTAAACGGGTAGAGATAGACCCCCTAAAGTTTCATAGAAAAAATTTCAAAATTTTGATTTTTCCGAAAATACCACGTCATTTGCAAATGACTGCCATTTCTAAAATATTGGTCGGAATGTGATAACCCCGGCAGATAATTAAAGTTCTGGACTCCCTCTTTCATTATCGTCCTGGCTGATCGTTCTAGCACATCTGGGAGAGCCACAATATACTTGGGAACCTTTAAATCGCTCTAGAAGCTAAACGCGTAGAGATAGACCCCCTAAAGTTTCATAGAAAAAATTTCAAAATTTTGATTTTTCCGAAAATACCACGTCATTTTCAAATGACTGCCATTTCTAAAATATTGGTCGGAATGTGATAACCCGCCAAATAATTAAAGTTCTGGACTCTCTCTTTCATTATCGTCCTGGCTGATCGTTCTAGGAGAGCCACAATATACTTGGGAACCTTTAAATCGCTCTAGAAGCTAAACGGATAGAGATAGACCCCCTAAAGTTTCATAGAAAAAATTTCAAAATTTTGATTTTTCCGAAAATACCACGTCATTTGCAAATGACTGCCATTTCTAAAATATTGGTCGGAATGTGATAACCCCGGCAGATAATTAAAGTTCTGGACTCACTCTTTCATTATCGTCCTGGCTGATCGTTCTAGGAGAGCCACAATATACTTGGGAACCTTTAAATAGCTCTAGAAGCTAAACGCGTAGAGATAGACCCCCTAAAGTTTCATAGAAAAAATTTCAAAATTTCGATTTTTCCGAAAATACCACGTCATTTTCAAATGACTGCCATTTCTAAAATATTGGTCGGAATGTGATAACCCGGCAAAAATTTAAAGTTCTGGACTCTCTCTTTCATTATCGTCCTGGCTGACTCCCTCTCTTTCATTATCGTCCTGGCTGATCATTCTAGCACATCTGGGAGAGCCACAATATACTTGGGAACCTTTAAATCGCTCTAGAAGCTAAACGGGTAGAGATAGACCCCTAAAGTTTCATAGAAAAAATTTCAAAATTTTGATTTTTCCGAAAATACCACGTCATTTGCAAATGACTGCCATTTCTAAAATATTGGTCGGAATGTGATAACACCGGCAGATAATTAAAGTTCTGGACTCCCTCTTTCATTATCGTCCTGGCTGATCGTTCTAGGAGAGCCACAATATACTTGGGAGCCTTTAAATCGCTCTAGAAGCTAAACGCGTAGAGATAGACCCCCTAAAGTTTCATAGAAAAAATTTCAAAATTTTGATTTTTCCGAAAATACCACGTCATTTGCAAATGACTGCCATTTCTAAAATATTGGTCGGAATGTGATAACCCCGGCAGATAATTAAAGTTCTGGACTCCCTCTTTCATTATCGTCCTGGCTGATCATTCTAGGAGAGCCACAATATACTTGGGAGCCTTTAAATCGCTCTAGAAGCTAAACGCGTAGAGATAGACCCCCTAAAGTTTCATAGAAAAAATTTCAAAATTTTGATTTTTCCGAAAATACCACGTCATTTGCAAATGACTGCCATTTCTAAAATATTGGTCGGAATGTGATAACCCCGGCAGATAATTAAAGTTCTGGACTCACTCCTTCATTATCGTCCTGGCTGATCGTTCTAGGAGAGCCACAATATACTTGGGAACCTTTAAATCGCTCTAGAAGCTAAACGCGTAGTTTAAAATTCAAAATTTCAAAATTTCGATTTTTCCGAAAATACCACGTCATTTTCAAATGACTTCCATTTCTAAAATATTGGTCGGAATGTGATAACCCCGGCAGATAATTAAAGTTCTGGACTCACTCTTTCATTATCGTCCTGGCTGATCGTTCTAGGAGAGCCACAATATACTTGGGAACCTTTAAATCGCTCTAGAAGTTGAACGCGTAGAGATAGACCCCCTAAAGTTTCATAGAAAAAATTTCAAAATTTCGATTTTTCCGAAAATACCATGTCAATTTCAAATGACTGCCATTTCTAAAATATTGGTCCGAAAATACCACGTCATTTGCAAATGACTGCCATTTCTAAAATATTGGTCGGAATGTGATAACCCCGGCAGATAATTAAAGTTCTGGGCTCAACCTTTCATTATCGTCCTGGCTGATCGTTCTAGCACATCTGGGAGAGCCACAATATACTTGGGAACCTTTAAATCGCTCTAGAAGCTAAACGGGTAGAGATAGACCCCTAAAGTTTCATTGAAAAAATTTCAAAATTTTGATTTTTCCGAAAATACCACGTCACTTGCAAATGACTGCCATTTCTAAAATATTGGTCGGAATGTGATAACCCCGGCAGATAATTAAAGTTCTGGACTCCCTCTTTCATTATCGTCCTGGCTGATCGTTCTAGGAGAGCCACAATATACTTGGGAGCCTTTAAATCGCTCTAGAAGCTAAACGCGTAGAGATAGACCCCCTAAAGTTTCATAGAAAAAATTTCAAAATTTTTATTTTTCCGAAAATACCACGTCATTTGCAAATGACTGCCATTTCTAAAATATTGGTCGGAATGTGATAACACCGGCAGATAATTAAAGTTCTGGACTCACTCTTTCATTATCGTCCTGGCTGATCGTTCTAGGAGAGCCACAATATACTTGGGAACCTTTAAATAGCTCTAGAAGCTAAACGCGTAGAGATAGACCCCCTAAAGTTTCATAGAAAAATTTCAAAATTTCGATTTTTCCGAAAATACCACGTCATTTTCAAATGACTGCCATTTCTAAAATATTGGTCGGAATGTGATAACCCGGCAAAAATTTAAAGTTCTGGACTCTCTCTTTCATTATCGTCCTGGCTGACTCCCTCTCTTTCATTATCGTCCTGGCTGATCATTCTAGCACATCTGGGAGAGCCACAATATACTTGGGAACCTTTAAATCGCTCTAGAAGCTAAACGGGTAGAGATAGACCCCTAAAGTTTCATAGAAAAAATTTCAAAATTTTGATTTTTCCGAAAATACCACGTCATTTGCAAATGACTGCCATTTCTAAAATATTGGTCGGAATGTGATAACACCGGCAGATAATTAAAGTTCTGGACTCCCTCTTTCATTATCGTCCTGGCTGATCGTTCTAGGAGAGCCACAATATACTTGGGAGCCTTTAAATCGCTCTAGAAGCTAAACGCGTAGAGATAGACCCCCTAAAGTTTCATAGAAAAAATTTCAAAATTTTGATTTTTCCGAAAATACCACGTCATTTGCAAATGACTGCCATTTCTAAAATATTGGTCGGAATGTGATAACCCCGGCAGATAATTAAAGTTCTGGACTCCCTCTTTCATTATCGTCCTGGCTGATCATTCTAGGAGAGCCACAATATACTTGGGAGCCTTTAAATCGCTCTAGAAGCTAAACGCGTAGAGATAGACCCCCTAAAGTTTCATAGAAAAAATTTCAAAATTTTGATTTTTCCGAAAATACCACGTCATTTGCAAATGACTGCCATTTCTAAAATATTGGTCGGAATGTGATAACCCCGGCAGATAATTAAAGTTCTGGACTCACTCCTTCATTATCGTCCTGGCTGATCGTTCTAGGAGAGCCACAATATACTTGGGAACCTTTAAATCGCTCTAGAAGCTAAACGCGTAGTTTAAAATTCAAAATTTCAAAATTTCGATTTTTCCGAAAATACCACGTCATTTTCAAATGACTTCCATTTCTAAAATATTGGTCGGAATGTGATAACCCCGGCAGATAATTAAAGTTCTGGACTCACTCTTTCATTATCGTCCTGGCTGATCGTTCTAGGAGAGCCACAATGTACTTTGGAACCTTTAAATCGCTCTAGAAGTTGAACGCGTAGAGATAGACCCCCTAAAGTTTCATAGAAAAAATTTCAAAATTTCGATTTTTCCGAAAATACCATGTCAATTTCAAATGACTGCCATTTCTAAAATATTGGTCCGAAAATACCACGTCATTTGCAAATGACTGCCATTTCTAAAATATTGGTCGGAATGTGATAACCCCGGCAGATAATTAAAGTTCTGGACTCCCTCTTTCATTATCGTCCTGGCTGATCGTTCTAGGAGAGCCACAATATACTTGGGAACCTTTAAATAGCTCTAGAAGCTAAACGCGTAGAGATAGACCCCCTAAAGTTTCATAGAAAAAATTTCAAAATTTTGTTTTTTCCGAAAATACTACGTCATTTTCAAATGACTGCCATTTCTAAAATATTGGTCGGAATGTGATAACCCCGGCAGATAATTAAAGTTCTGGACTCCCTCTTTCATTATCGTCCTGGCTGACTCCCTCTCATTATCGTCCTGGCTGATCGTTCTAGCACATCTGGGAGAGCCACAATATACTTGGGAACCTTTAAATCGCTCTAGAAGCTAAACGGGTAGAGATAGACCCCTAAAGATTCATAGAAAAAATTTCAAAATTTTGATTTTTCCGAAAATACCACGTCATTTGCAAATGACTGCCATTTCTAAAATATTGGTCGGAATGTGATAACCCCGGCAGATAATTAAAGTTCTGGACTCCCTCTTTCATTATCGTCCTGGCTGATCGTTCTAGGAGAGCCACAATATACTTGGGAACCTTTAAATCGCTCAAGAAGCTAAACGCGTAGAGATAGACCCCCTAAAGTTTCATAGAAAAAATTTCAAAATTTCGATTTTTCCGAAAATACCATGTCAATTTCAAATGACTGCCATTTCTAAAATATTGGTCGGAATGTGATAACCCGGCAAATAATTAAAGTTCTGGACTCCCTATTTCATTATCGTCCTGGCTGACTCCCTCTCTTTCATTATCGTCCTGGCTGATCGTTCTAGCACATCTGGGAGAGCCACAATATACTTGGGAACCTTTAAATCGCTCTAGAAGCTAAACGCGTAGAGATAGACCCCCTAAAGTTTCATAGAAAAAATTTCAAAATTTTGATTTTTCCGAAAATACCACGTCATTTTCAAATGACTGCCATTTCTAAAATATTGGTCGGAATGTGATAACCCGCCAAATAATTAAAGTTCTGGACTCTCTCTTTCATTATCGTCCTGGCTGACTCCTTCTCATTATCGTCCTGGCTGATCGTTCTAGCACATCTGGGAGAGCCACAATATACTTGGGAACCTTTAAATCGCTCTAGAAGCTAAACGGGTAGAGATAGACCCCTAAAGTTTCATAGAAAAAATTTCAAAATTTTGATTTTTCCGAAAATACCACGTCATTTGCAAATGACTGCCATTTCTAAAATATTGGTCGGAATGTGATAACCCCGGCAGATAATTAAAGTTCTGGACTCCCTCTTTCATTATCGTCCTGGCTGACTCCCTCTCATTATCGTCCTGGCTGATCGTTCTAGCACATCTGGGAGAGCCACAATATACTTGGGAACCTTTAAATCGCTCTAGAAGCTAAACGCGTAGAGATAGACCCCCTAAAGTTTCATAGAAAAAATTTCAAAATTTTGATTTTTCCGAAAATACCACGTCATTTTCAAATGACTGCCATTTCTAAAATATAGGTCGGAATGTGATAACCCCGGCAGATAATTAAAGTTCTGGACTCCCTCTTTCATTATCGTCCTGGCTGACTCCCTCTCATTATCGTCCTGGCTGATCGTTCTAGCACATCTGGGAGAGCCACAATATACTTGGGAACCTTTAAATCGCTCAAGAAGCTAAACGCGTAGAGATAGACCCCCTAAAGTTTCATAGAAAAAATTTCAAAATTTTGATTTTTCCGAAAATACCACGTCATTTTCAAATGACTGCCATTTCTAAAATATTGGTCGGAATGTGATAACCCTGCAAATAATTAAAGTTCTGGACTCCCTATTTCATTATCGTCCTGGCTGACTCCCTCTCTTTCATTATCGTCCTGGCTGATCGTTCTAGCACATCTGGGAGAGCCACAATATACTTGGGAACCTTTAAATCGCTCTAGAAGCTAAACGCGTAGAGATAGACCCCCTAAAGTTTCATAGAAAAAATTTCAAAATTTTGATTTTTCCGAAAATACCACGTCATTTGCAAATGACTGCCATTTCTAAAATATTGGTCGGAATGTGATAACCCGCCAAATAATTAAAGTTCTGGACTCTCTCTTTCATTATCGTCCTGGCTGACTCCTTCTCATTATCGTCCTGGCTGATCGTTCTAGCACATCTGAGAGAGCCACAATATACTTGGGAACCTTTAAATCGCTCTAGAAGCTAAACGGGTAGAGATAGACCCCTAAAGTTTCATAGAAAAAATTTCAAAATTTCGATTTTTCCGAAAATACCATGTCAATTTCAAATGACTGCCATTTCTAAAATATTGGTCGGAATGTGATAACCCCGGCAGATAATTAAAGTTCTGGACTCCCTCTTTCATTATCGTCCTGGCTGACTCCCTCTCATTATCGTCCTGGCTGATCGTTCTAGCACATCTGAGAGAGCCACAATATACTTGGGAACCTTTAAATCGCTCTAGAAGCTAAACGGGTAGAGATAGACCCCTAAAGTTTCATAGAAAAAATTTCAAAATTTTGATTTTTCCGAAAATACCACGTCATTTGCAAATGACTGCCATTTCTAAAATATTGGTCGGAATGTGAAAACCTGCCAAATATATAAAGTTCTGGACTCTCTCTTTCATTATCGTCCTGGCTGACTCCTTCTCATTATCGTCCTGGCTGATCGTTCTAGCACATCTGAGAGAGCCACAATATACTTGGGAACCTTTAAATCGCTCTAGAAGCTAAACGGGTAGAGATAGACCCCTAAAGTTTCATAGAAAAAATTTCAAAATTTTTATTTTTCCGAAAATACCACGTCATTTTCAAATGACTGCCATTTCTAAAATATTGGTCGGAATGTGATAACCCCGGCAGATAATTAAAGTTCTGGGCTCAACCTTTCATTATCGTCCTGGCTGATCGTTCTAGCACATCTGGGAGAGCCACAATATACTTGGGAACCTTTAAATCGCTCTAGAAGCTAAACGGGTAGAGATAGACCCCTAAAGTTTCATAGAAAAAATTTCAAAATTTTGATTTTCCGAAAATACCACGTCATTTTCAAATGACTGCCATTTCTAAAATATAGGTCGGAATGTGATAACCCCGGCAGATAATTAAAGTTCTGGACTCCCTCTTTCATTATCGTCCTGGCTGACTCCCTCTCATTATCGTCCTGGCTGATCGTTCTAGCACATCTGGGAGAGCCACAATATACTTGGGAACCTTTAAATCGCTCTAGAAGCTAAACGGGTAGAGATAGACCCCTAAAGTTTCATAGAAAAAATTTCAAAATTTTTATTTTTCCGAAAATACCACGTCATTTTCAAATGACTGCCATTTCTAAAATATTGGTCGGAATGTGATAACCCCGGCAGATAATTAAAGTTCTGGACTCCCTCTTTCATTATCGTCCTGGCTGACTCCCTCTCATTATCGTCCTGGATGATCGTTCTAGCACATCTGAGAGAGCCACAATATACTTGGGAACTTTTAAATCGCTCTAGAAGCTAAACGGGTACAGATAGACCCCTAAAGTTTCATATAAAAAATTTCAAAATTTTGATTTTTCCGAAAATACCACGTCATTTGCAAATGACTGCCATTTCTAAAATATTGGTCGGAATGTGATAACCCCGGCAGATAATTAAAGTTCTGGACTCCCTCTTTCATTATCGTCCTGGCTGATCGAAAACATCTGGGAGAGCCACAATATACTTGGGAACCTTTAAATCGCTCTAGAAGCTAAACGCGTAGAGATAGACCCCCTAAAGTTTCATAGAAAAAATTTCAAAATTTTGATTTTTCCGAAAATACCACGTCATTTGCAAATGACTGCCATTTCTAAAATATTGGTCGGAATGTGATAACCCGCCAAATAATTAAAGTTCTGGACTCCCTCTTTCATTATCGTCCTGGCTGACTCCCTCTCATTATCGTCCTGGCTGATCGTTCTAGCACATCTGGGAGAGCCACAATATACTTGGGAACCTTTAAATCGCTCTAGAAGCTAAACGCGTAGAGACCCCTTAAAGTTTCATAGAAAAAATTTCAAAATTTTGATTTTTCCGAAAATACCACGTCATTTTCAAATGACTGCCATTTCTAAAATATAGGTCGGAATGTGATAACCCCGGCAGATATTTAAAGTTCTGGGCTCCCTCTTTCATTATCGTCCTGGCTGACTCCCTCTCATTATCGTCCTGGCTGATCGTTCTAGCACATCTGGGAGAGCCACAATATACTTGGGAACCTTCAAATCGCTCTAGAAGCTAAACGGGTAGAGATAGACCCCTAAAGTTTCATAGAAAAAATTTCAAAATTTTTATTTTTCCGAAAATACCACGTCATTTGCAAATGACTGCCATTTCTAAAATATTGGTCGGAATGTGATAACCCCGGCAGATAATTAAAGTTCTGGACTCCCTCTTTCATTATCGTCCTGGCTGATCGTTCTAGCACATCTGGGAGAGCCACAATATACTTGGGAACCTTTAAATCGCTCTAGAAGCTAAACGCGTAGAGATAGACCCCCTAAAGTTTCATAGAAAAAATTTCAAAATTTCGATTTTTCCGAAAATACCATGTCAATTTCAAATGACTGCCATTTCTAAAATATTGGTCCGAAAATACCACGTCATTTGCAAATGACTGCCATTTCTAAAATATTGGTCGGAATGTGATAACCCCGGCAGATAATTAAAGTTCTGGACTCCCTCTTTCATTATCGTCCTGGCTGATCGTTCTAGGAGAGCCACAATATACTTGGGAACCTTTAAATCGCTCTAGAAGCTAAACGCGTAGAGATATATGCCCCTAAAGTTTCATAGAAAAAATTTCAAAATTTTGTTTTTTCCGAAAATACTTCGTCATTTTCAAATGACTGCCATTTCTAAAATATTGGTCGGAATGTGATAACCAAGGCAGATAATTAAAGTTCTGGACTCCCTCTTTCATTATCGTCCTGGCTGACTCCCTCTCATTATCGTCCTGGCTGATCGTTCTAGCACATCTGGGAGAGCCACAATATACATGGGAACCTTTAAATCGCTCTAGAAGCTAAACGGGTAGAGATAGACCTCTAAAGTTTCATAGAAAAAATTTCAAAATTTTGATTTTTCCGAAAATACCACGTCATTTGCAAATGACTGCCATTTCTAAAATATTGGTCGGAATGTGATAACCCCGGCAGATAATTAAAGTTCTGGACTCCCTCTTTCATTATCGTCCTGGCTGATCGAAAACATCTGGGAGAGCCACAATATACTTGAGAACCTTTAAATCGCTCTAGAAGCTAAACGCGTAGAGATAGACCCCCTAAAGTTTCATAGAAAAAATTTCAAAATTTTGATTTTTCCGAAAATACCACGTCATTTTCAAATGACTGCCATTTCTAAAATATTGGTCGGAATGTGATAACCCGCCAAATAATTAAAGTTCTGGACTCTCTCTTTCATTATCGTCCTGGCTGACTCCCTCTCATTATCGTCCTGGCTGATCGTTCTAGCACATCTGGGAGAGCCACAATATACTTGGGAACCTTTAAATCGCTCTAGAAGCTAAACGCGTAGAGATAGACCCCCTAAAGTTTCATAGAAAAAATTTCAAAATTTTGATTTTTCCGAAAATACCACGTCATTTGCAAATGACTGCCATTTCTAAAATATTGGTCGGAATGTGATAACCCCGGCAGATAATTAAAGTTCTGGACTCCCTCTTTCATTATCGTCCTGGCTGACTCCTTCTCATTATCTTCCTGGCTGATCGTTCTAGCACATCTGGGAGAGCCACAATATACTTGGGAACCTTTAAATCGCTCTAGAAGCTAAACGGGTAGAGATAGACCCCTAAAGTTTCATAGAAAAAATTTCAAAATTTTTATTTTTCCGAAAATACCACGTCATTTTCAAATGACTGCCATTTCTAAAATATTGGTCGGAATGTGATAACCCCGGCAGATAATTAAAGTTCTGGACTCCCTCTTTCATTATCGTCCTGGCTGACTCCCTCTCATTATCGTCCTGGCTGATCGTTCTAGCACATCTGAGAGAGCCACAATATACTTGGGAACCTTTAAATCGCTCTAGAAGCTAAACGGGTACAGATAGACCCCCTAAAGTTTCATAGAAAAAATTTCAAAATTTTGATTTTTCCGAAAATACCACGTCATTTTCAAATGACTGCCATTTCTAAAATATTGGTCGGAATGTGATAACCCGCCAAATAATTAAAGTTCTGGACTCTCTCTTTCATTATCGTCCTGGCTGATCATTCTAGCACATCTGGGAGAGCCACAATATACTTGGGAACCTTTAAATCGCTCTAGAAGCTAAACGGGTAGAGATAACCCCCTAAAGTTTCATAGAAAAAATTTCAAAATTTTGATTTTCCGAAAATACGACGTCATTTGCAAATGACTGCCATTTCTAAAATATTGGTCGGAATGTGATAACCCCGGCAGATAATTAAAGTTCTGGACTCCCTCTTTCATTATCGTCCTGGCTGACTCCCTCTCATTATCGTCCTGGCTGATCGTTCTAGCACATCTGGGAGTGCCACAACATACTTGGGAACCTTTAAATCGCTCTAGAAGCTAAACGCGTAGAGATAGACCCCCTAAAGTTTCATAGAAAAAATTTCAAAATTTTGATTTTTCCGAAAATACCACGTCACTTGCAAATGACTGCCATTTCTAAAATATTGGTCGGAATGTGATAACCCGCCAAATAATTAAAGCTCTGGACTCTCTCTTTCATTATCGTCCTGGCTGACTCCTTCTCATTATCGTCCTGGCTGATCGTTCTAGCACATCTGGGAGAGCCACAATATACTTGGGAACCTTTAAATCGCTCTAGAAGCTAAACGGGTAGAGATAGACCCCTAAAGTTTCATAGAAAAAATTTCAAAATTTAGATTTTTCCGAAAATACCACGTCATTTGCAAATGACTGCCATTTCTAAAATATTGGTCGGAATGTGATAACCCCGGCAGATAATTAAAGTTCTGGACTCCCTCTTTCATTATCGTCCTGGCTGACTCCCTCTCATTATCTTCCTGGCTGATCGTTCTAGCACATCTGGGAGAGCCACAATATACTTGGGAACCTTTAAATCGCTCTAGAAGCTAAACGGGTAGAGATAGACCCCTAAAGTTTCATAGAAAAAATTTCAAAATTTTTATTTTTCCGAAAATACCACGTCATTTTCAAATGACTGCCATTTCTAAAATATTGGTCGGAATGTGATAACCCCGGCAGATAATTAAAGTTCTGGACTCCCTCTTTCATTATCGTCCTGGCTGACTCCCTCTCATTATCGTCCTGGCTGATCGTTCTAGCACATCTGAGAGAGCCACAATATACTTGGGAACCTTTAAATCGCTCTAGAAGCTAAACGCGTACAGATAGACCCCTAAAGTTTCATATAAAAAATTTCAAAATTTTGATTTTTCCGAAAATACCACGTCATTTGCAAATGACTGCCATTTCTAAAATATTGGTCGGAATGTGATAACCCCGACAGATAATTAAAGTTCTGGACTCCCTCTTTCATTATCGTCCTGGCTGATCGTTCTAGCACATCTGGGAGAGCCACAATATACTTGGGAACCTTTAAATCGCTCTAGAAGCTAAACGGGTAGAGATAGACCCCCTAAAGTTTCATAGAAAAAATTTCAAAATTTTGATTTTTCCGAAAATACCACGTCATTTGCAAATGACTGCCATTTCTAAAATATTGGTCGGAATGTGATAACCCCGGCAGATAATTAAAGTTCTGGACTCCCTCTTTCATTATAGTCCTGGCTGACTCCCTCTCATTATCGTCCTGGCTGATCGTTCTAGCACATCTGGGAGAGCCACAATATACTTGGGAACCTTTAAATCGCTCTAGAAGCTAAACGCGTAGAGATAGACCCCCTAAAGTTTCATAGAAAACATTTCAAAATTTTTATTTTTCCGAAAATACCACGTCATTTTCAAATGACAGCCATTTCTAAAATATTGGTCGGAATGTGATAACCCCGGCAGATAATTAAAGTTCTGGACTCCCTCTTTCATTATCGTCCTGGCTGACTCCCTCTCATTATCGTCCTGGCTGATCGTTCTAGCACATCTGAGAGAGCCACAATATACTTGGGAACCTTTAAATCGCTCTAGAAGCTAAACGGGTACAGATAGACCCCTAAAGTTTCATATAAAAAATTTCAAAATTTTGATTTTTCCGAAAATACCACGTCATTTGCAAATGACTGCCATTTCTAAAATATTGGTCGGAATGTGATAACCCCGGCAGATAATTAAAGTTCTGGACTCCCTCTTTCATTATCGTCCTGGCTGATCGTTCTAGCACATCTGGGAGAGCCACAATACACTTGGGAACCTTTAAATCGCTCTAGAAGCTAAACGCGTAGAGATAGACCCCCTAAAGTTTCATAGAAAAAATTTCAAAATTTCGATTTTTCCGAAAAAACCATGTCAATTTCAAATGACTGCCATTTCTAAAATATTGGTCCGAAAATACCACGTCATTTACAAATGACTGCCATTTCTAAAATATTGGTCGGAATGTGATAACCCCGGCAGATAATTAAAGTTCTGGACTCCCTCTTTCATTATCGTCCTGGCTGATCGTTCTAGGAGAGCCACAATATACTTGGGAACCTTTAAATCGCTCTAGAAGCTAAACGCGTAGAGATATACCCCCTAAAGTTTCATAGAAAAAATTTCAAAATTTTGTTTTTTCCGAAAATACTACGTCATTTTCAAATGACTGCCATTTCTAAAATATTGGTCGGAATGTGATAACCCCGGCAGATAATTAAAGTTCTGGACTCCCTCTTTCATTATCGTCCTGGCTGACTCCCTCTCAGTATCGTCCTGGCTGATCGTTCTAGCACATCTGGGAGAGCCACAATATACTTGGGAACCTTTAAATCGCTCTAGAAGCTAAACGCGTAGAGATAGACCCCCTAAAGTTTCATAGAAAACATTTCAAAATTTTTATTTTTCCGAAAATACCACGTCATTTTCAAATGACAGCCATTTCTAAAATATTGGTCGGAATGTGATAACCCCGGCAGATAATTAAAGTTCTGGACTCCCTCTTTCATTATCGTCCTGGCTGACTCCCTCTCATTATCGTCCTGGCTGATCGTTCTAGCACATCTGAGAGAGCCACAATATACTTGGGAACCTTTAAATCGCTCTAGAAGCTAAACGGGTACAGATAGACCCCTAAAGTTTCATATAAAAAATTTCAAAATTTTGATTTTTCCGAAAATACCACGTCATTTGCAAATGACTGCTATTTCTAAAATATTGGTCGGAATGTGATAACCCCGGCAGATAATTAAAGTTCTGGACTCCCTCTTTCATTATCGTCCTGGCTGATCGTTCTAGCACATCTGGGAGAGCCACAATACACTTGGGAACCTTTAAATCGCTCTAGAAGCTAAACGCGTAGAGATAGACCCCCTAAAGTTTCATAGAAAAAATTTCAAAATTTCGATTTTTCCGAAAAAACCATGTCAATTTCAAATGACTGCCATTTCTAAAATATTGGTCCGAAAATACCACGTCATTTACAAATGACTGCCATTTCTAAAATATTGGTCGGAATGTGATAACCCCGGCAGATAATTAAAGTTCTGGACTCCCTCTTTCATTATCGTCCTGGCTGATCGTTCTAGGAGAGCCACAATATACTTGGGAACCTTTAAATCGCTCTAGAAGCTAAACGCGTAGAGATATACCCCCTAAAGTTTCATAGAAAAAATTTCAAAATTTTGTTTTTTCCGAAAATACTACGTCATTTTCAAATGACTGCCATTTCTAAAATATTGGTCGGAATGTGATAACCCCGGCAGATAATTAAAGTTCTGGACTCCCTCTTTCATTATCGTCCTGGCTGACTCCCTCTCAGTATCGTCCTGGCTGATCGTTCTAGCACATCTGGGAGAGCCACAATATACTTGGGAACCTTTAAATCGCTCTAGAAGCTAAACGGGTAGAGATAGACCCCTAAAGTTTCATAGAAAAAATTTCAAAATTTTGATTTTTCCGAAAATACCACGTCATTTGCAAATGACTGCCATTTCTAAAATATTGGTCGGAATGTGATAACCCCGGCAGATAATTAAAGTTCTGGACTCCCTCTTTCATTATCGTCCTGGCTGATCGTTCTAGGAGAGCCACAATATACTTGAGAACCTTTAAATCGCTCAAGAAGCTAAACGCGTAGAGATAGACCCCCTAAAGTTTCATAGCAAAAATTTCAAAATTTCGATTTTTCCGAAAATACCATGTCAATTTCAAATGACTGCCATTTCTAAAATATTGGTCGGAATGTGATAACCCGGCAAATAATTAAAGCTCTGGACTCCCTCTTTCATTATCGTCCTGGCTGACTCCCTCTCTTTCATTATCGTCCTGGCTGATCGTTCTAGCACATCGCTCTAGAAGCTAAACGCGTAGAGATAGACCCCCTAAAGTTTCATAGAAAAAATTTCAAAATTTTGATTTTTCCGAAAATACCACGTCATTTTCAAATGACTGCCATTTCTAAAATATTGGTCGGAATGTGATAACCCGCCAAATAATTAAAGTTCTGGACTCTCTCTTTCATTATCGTCCTGGCTGACTCCCTCTCTTTCATTATCGTTCTGGCTGATCATTCTAGCACATCTGGGAGAGCCACAATATACTTGGGAACCTTTAAATCGCTCTAGAAGCTAAACGGGTAGAGATAGACCCCCTAAAGTTTCATAGAAAAAATTTCAAAATTTTGTTTTTTCCGAAAATACCACGTCATTTGCAAATGACTGCCATTTCTAAAATATTGGTCGGAATGTGATAACCCCGGCAGATAATTAAAGTTCTGGACTCCCTCTTTCATTATCGTCCTGGCTGACTCCCTCTCATTATCGTCCTGGCTGATCGTTCTAGCACATCTGGGAGAGCCACAATATACTTGGGAACCTTTAAATCGCTCTAGAAGCTAAACGCGTAGAGATAGACCCCCTAAAGTTTCATAGAAAAAATTTCAAAATTTTGATTTTTCCGGAAATACCACGTCATTTGCAAATGACTGCCATTTCTAAAATATTGGTCGGAATGTGATAACCCCGGCAGATAATTTTAAGTTCTGGACTCCCTCTTTCATTATCGTCCTGGCAGATCGTTCTAGGAGAGCCACAATATACTTGGGAACCTTTAAATCGCTCTAGAAGCTAAACGGGTAGAGATAGACCCCCTAAAGTTTCATAGAAAAAATTTCAAAATTTTGATTTTTCCGAAAATACCACGTCACTTGCAAATGACTGCCATTTCTAAAATATTGGTAGGAATGTGATAACCCCGGCAGATAATTAAAGTTCTGGACTCCCTCTTTCATTATCGTCCTGGCTGATCGTTCTAGGACATCTGGGAGAGCCACAATATACTTGGGAACCTTTAAACCGCTCTAGAAGCTAAACGCGTAGAGATAGCTACAATATACTTGGGAACCTTTAAATCGCTCTAGAAGTTAAACGCATAGAGATAGACCCCCTAAAGTTTCATAGAAAAAACTTCAAAATTTTGATTTTTCCGGAAATACCACGTCATTTTCAAATGACTGCCATTTCTAAAATATTGGTCGGAATGTGATAACCCCGGCAGATAATTAAAGTTCTGGACTCCCTCTTTCATTATCGTCCTGGCTGACTCCCTCTCATTATCGTCCTGGCTGATCGTTCTAGCACATCTGGGAGAGCCACAATATACTTGGAACCTTTAAATCGCTCTAGAAGCTAAACGCGTAGAGATAGACCCCCTAAAGTTTCATAGAAAAAATTTCAAAATTTTGATTTTTCCGAAAATACCACGTCATTTTCAAATGACTGCCATTTCTAAAATATAGGTCGGAATGTGATAACCCCGGCAGATAATTAAAGTTCTGGACTCCATCTTTCATTATCGTCCTGGCTGACTCCCTCGCATTATCGTCCTGGCTGATCGTTCTAGCACATCTGGGAGAGCCACAATATACTTGGGAACCTTTAAATCGCTCTAGAAGCTAAACGCGTAGAGATAGACCCCCTAAAGTTTCATAGAAAAAATTTCAAAATTTTGATTTTTCCGAAAATACCACGTCATTTTCAAATGACTGCCATTTCTAAAATATTGGTCGGAATGTGATAACCCGGCAAATAATTAAAGTTCTGGACTCCCTCTTTCATTATCGTCCTGGCTGACTCCCTCTCTTTCACTATCGTCCTGGCTGATCGTTCTAGCACATCTGGGAGAGCCACAATATATTTGGGAACCTTTAAATCGCTCTAGAAGCTAAACGCGTAGAGATAGACCCCCTAAAGTTTCATAGAAAAAATTTCAAAATTTTGATTTTTCCGAAAATACCACGTCATTTGCAAATGACTGCCATTTCTAAAATATTGGTCGGAATGTGATAACCCGCCAAATAATTAAAGTTCTGGACTCTCTCTTTCATTATCGTCCTGGCTGACTCCCTCTCTTTCATTATCGTCCTGGCTGATCATTCTAGCACATCTGGGAGAGCCACAATATACTTGGGAACCTTTAAATCGCTCTAGAAGCTAAACGGGTAGAGATAGACCGCTAAAGTTTCATAGAAAAAATTTCAAAATTTGGATTTTTCCGAAAATACCACGTCATTTGCAAATGACTGCCATTTCTAAAATATTGGTCGGAATGTGATAACCCCGGCAGATAATTAAAGTTCTGGACTCCCTCTTTCATTATCGTCCTGGCTGACTCCCTCTCATTATCGTCCTGGCTGATCGTTCTAGCACATCTGGGAGAGCCACAATATACTTGGGAACCTTTAAATCGCTCTAGAAGCTAAACGCGTAGAGATAGACCCCCTAAAGTTTCATAGAAAAAATTTCAAAATTTTGATTTTTCCGAAAATACCACGTCATTTTCAAATGACTGCCATTTCTAAAATATTGGTCGGAATGTGATAACCCGCCAAACAATTAAAGTTCTGGACTCTCTCTTTCATTATCGTCCTGGCTGACTCCCTCTCATTATCGTCCTGGCTGATCGTTCTAGCACATCTGAGAGAGCCACAATATACTTGGGAACCTTTAAATCGCTCTAGAAGCTAAACGGGTAGAGATAGACCCCCTAAAGTTTCATAGAAAAAATTTCAAAATTTTGATTTTTCCGAAAATACCACGTCATTTGCAAATGACTGCCATTTCTAAAATATAGGTCGGAATGTGATAACCCCGGCAGATAATTAAAGTTCTGGACTCCCTCTTTCATTATCGTCCTGGCTGACTCCCTCTCATTATCGTCCTGGCTGATCGTTCTAGCACATCTGGGAGAGCCACAATATACTTGGGAACCTTTAAATCGCTCTAGAAGCTAAACGCGTAGAGATAGACCCCCTAAAGTTTCATAGAAAAAATTTCAAAATTTTGATTTTTCCGGAAATACCACGTCATTTGCAAATGACTGCCATTTCTAAAATATTGGTCGGAATGTGATAACCCCGGCAGATAATTTTAAGTTCTGGACTCCCTCTTTCATTATCGTCCTGGCAGATCGTTCTAGGAGAGCCACAATATACTTGGGAACCTTTAAATCGCTCTAGAAGCTAAACGGGTAGAGATAGACCCCCTAAAGTTTCATAGAAAAAATTTCAAAATTTTGATTTTTCCGAAAATACCACGTCACTTGCAAATGACTGCCATTTCTAAAATATTGGTAGGAATGTGATAACCCCGGCAGATAATTAAAGTTCTGGACTCCCTCTTTCATTATCGTCCTGGCTGATCGTTCTAGGACATCTGGGAGAGCCACAATATACTTGGGAACCTTTAAACCGCTCTAGAAGCTAAACGCGTAGAGATAGCCACAATATACTTGGGAACCTTTAAATCGCTCTAGAAGTTAAACGCATAGAGATAGACCCCCTAAAGTTTCATAGAAAAAATTTCAAAATTTTGATTTTTCCGGAAATACCACGTCATTTTCAAATGACTGCCATTTCTAAAATATTGGTCGGAATGTGATAACCCCGGCAGATAATTAAAGTTCTGGACTCCCTCTTTCATTATCGTCCTGGCTGACTCCCTCTCATTATCGTCCTGGCTGATCGTTCTAGCACATCTGGGAGAGCCACAATATACTTGGGAACCTTTAAATCGCTCTAGAAGCTAAACGCGTAGAGATAGACCCCCTAAAGTTTCGTAGAAAAAATTTCAAAATTTTGATTTTTCCGAAAATACCACGTCATTTTCAAATGACTGCCATTTCTAAAATATAGGTCGGAATGTGATAACCCCGGCAGATAATTAAAGTTCTGGACTCCATCTTTCATTATCGTCCTGGCTGACTCCCTCTCATTATCGTCCTGGCTGATCGTTCTAGCACATCTGGGAGAGCCACAATATACTTGGGAACCTTTAAATCGCTCTAGAAGCTAAACGCGTAGAGATAGACCCCCTAAAGTTTCGTAGAAAAAATTTCAAAATTTTGATTTTTCCGAAAATACCACGTCATTTTCAAATGACTGCCATTTCTAAAATATTGGTCGGAATGTGATAACCCGGCAAATAATTAAAGTTCTGGACTCCCTCTTTCATTATCGTCCTGGCTGACTCCCTCTCTTTCATTATCGTCCTGGCTGATCGTTCTAGCACATCTGGGAGAGCCACAATATATTTGGGAACCTTTAAATCGCTCTAGAAGCTAAACGCGTAGAGATAGACCCCCTAAAGTTTCATAGAAAAAATTTCAAAATTTTGATTTTTCCGAAAATACCACGTCATTTGCAAATGACTGCCATTTCTAAAATATTGGTCGGAATGTGATAACCCCGGCAAATAATTAAAGTTCTGGACTCTCTCTTTCATTATCGTCCTGGCTGACTCCCTCTCTTTCATTATCGTCCTGGCTGATCATTCTAGCACATCTGGGAGAGCCACAATATACTTGGGAACCTTTAAATCGCTCTAGAAGCTAAACGGGTAGAGATAGACCCCTAAAGTTTCATAGAAAAAATTTCAAAATTTTGATTTTTCCGAAAATACCACGTCATTTGCAAATGACTGCCATTTCTAAAATATTGGTCGGAATGTGATAACCCCGGCAGATAATTAAAGTTCTGGACTCTCTCTTTCATTATCGTCCTGGCTGACTCCCTCTCTTTCATTATCGTCCTGGCTGATCATTCTAGCACATCTGGGAGAGCCACAATATACTTGGGAACCTTTAAATCGCTCTAGAAGCTAAACGGGTAGAGATAGACCCCTAAAGTTTCATAGAAAAAATTTCAAAATTTTGATTTTTCCGAAAATACCACGTCATTTTCAAATGACTGCCATTCCTAAAATATTGGTCGGAATGTGATAACCCCGGCAGATAATTAAAGTTCTGGACTCCCTCTTTCATTATCGTCCTGGCTGATCGTTCTAGCACATCTGGGAGAGCCACAATATACTTGGGAACCTTTAAATCGCTCTAGAAGCTAAACGCGTAGAGATAGACCCCCTAAAGTTTCATAGAAAAAATTTCAAAATTTCGATTTTTCCGAAAATACCATGTCAATTTCAAATGACTGCCATTTCTAAAATATTGGTCGGAATGTGATAACCCGCCAAACAATTAAAGTTCTGGACTCTCTCTTTCATTATCGTCCTGGCTGACTCCCTCTCATTATCGTCCTGGCTGATCGTTCTAGCACATCTGAGAGAGCCACAATATACTTGGGAACCTTTAAATCGCTCTAGAAGCTAAACGGGTAGAGATAGACCCCCTAAAGTTTCATAGAAAAAATTTCAAAATTTTGATTTTTCCGAAAATACCACGTCATTTGCAAATGACTGCCATTTCTAAAATATTGGTCGGAATGTGATAACCCCGGCAGATAATTAAAGTTCTGGACTCCCTCTTTCATTATCGTCCTGGCTGACTCCCTCTCATTATCGTCCTGGCTGATCGTTCTAGCACATCTGGGAGAGCCACAATATACTTGGGAACCTTTAAATCGCTCTAGAAGCTAAACGCGTAGAGATAGACCCCCTAAAGTTTCATAGAAAAAATTTCAAAATTTTGATTTTTCCGGAAATACCACGTCATTTGCAAATGACTGCCATTTCTAAAATATTGGTCGGAATGTGATAACCCCGGCAGATAATTTTAAGTTCTGGACTCCCTCTTTCATTATCGTCCTGGCAGATCGTTCTAGGAGAGCCACAATATACTTGGGAACCTTTAAATCGCTCTAGAAGCTAAACGGGTAGAGATAGACCCCCTAAAGTTTCATAGAAAAAATTTCAAAATTTTGATTTTTCCGAAAATACCACGTCACTTGCAAATGACTGCCATTTCTAAAATATTGGTAGGAATGTGATAACCCCGGCAGATAATTAAAGTTCTGGACTCCCTCTTTCATTATCGTCCTGGCTGATCGTTCTAGGACATCTGGGAGAGCCACAATATACTTGGGAACCTTTAAACCGCTCTAGAAGCTAAACGCGTAGAGATAGCCACAATATACTTGGGAACCTTTAAATCGCTCTAGAAGTTAAACGCATAGAGATAGACCCCCTAAAGTTTCATAGAAAAAATTTCAAAATTTTGATTTTTCCGGAAATACCACGTCATTTTCAAATGACTGCCATTTCTAAAATATTGGTCGGAATGTGATAACCCCGGCAGATAATTAAAGTTCTGGACTCCCTCTTTCATTATCGTCCTGGCTGACTCCCTCTCATTATCGTCCTGGCTGATCGTTCTAGCACATCTGGGAGAGCCACAATATACTTGGGAACCTTTAAATCGCTCTAGAAGCTAAACGCGTAGAGATAGACCCCCTAAAGTTTCATAGAAAAAATTTCAAAATTTTGATTTTTCCGAAAATACCACGTCATTTTCAAATGACTGCCATTTCTAAAATATAGGTCGGAATGTGATAACCCCGGCAGATAATTAAAGTTCTGGACTCCATCTTTCATTATCGTCCTGGCTGACTCCCTCTCATTATCGTCCTGGCTGATCGTTCCAGCACATCTGGGAGAGCCACAATATACTTGGGAACCTTTAAATCGCTCTAGAAGCTAAACGCGTAGAGATAGACCCCCTAAAGTTTCGTAGAAAAAATTTCAAAATTTTGATTTTTCCGAAAATACCACGTCATTTTCAAATGACTGCCATTTCTAAAATATTGGTCGGAATGTGATAACCCGGCAAATAATTAAAGTTCTGGACTCCCTCTTTCATTATCGTCCTGGCTGACTCCCTCTCTTTCATTATCGTCCTGGCTGATCGTTCTAGCACATCTGGGAGAGCCACAATATATTTGGGAACCTTTAAATCGCTCTAGAAGCTAAACGCGTAGAGATAGACCCCCTAAAGTTTCATAGAAAAAATTTCAAAATTTTGATTTTTCCGAAAATACCACGTCATTTGCAAATGACTGCCATTTCTAAAATATTGGTCGGAATGTGATAACCCCGGCAAATAATTAAAGTTCTGGACTCTCTCTTTCATTATCGTCCTGGCTGACTCCCTCTCTTTCATTATCGTCCTGGCTGATCATTCTAGCACATCTGGGAGAGCCACAATATACTTGGGAACCTTTAAATCGCTCTAGAAGCTAAACGGGTAGAGATAGACCCCTAAAGTTTCATAGAAAAAATTTCAAAATTTTGATTTTTCCGAAAATACCACGTCATTTGCAAATGACTGCCATTTCTAAAATATTGGTCGGAATGTGATAACCCCGGCAGATAATTAAAGTTCTGGACTCTCTCTTTCATTATCGTCCTGGCTGACTCCCTCTCTTTCATTATCGTCCTGGCTGATCATTCTAGCACATCTGGGAGAGCCACAATATATTTGGGAACCTTTAAATCGCTCTAGAAGCTAAACGGGTAGAGATAGACCCCTAAAGTTTCATAGAAAAAATTTCAAAATTTTGATTTTTCCGAAAATACCACGTCATTTTCAAATGACTGCCATTCCTAAAATATTGGTCGGAATGTGATAACCCCGGCAGATAATTAAAGTTCTGGACTCCCTCTTTCATTATCGTCCTGGCTGATCGTTCTAGCACATCTGGGAGAGCCACAATATACTTGGGAACCTTTAAATCGCTCTAGAAGCTAAACGCGTAGAGATAGACCCCCTAAAGTTTCATAGAAAAAATTTCAAAATTTCGATTTTTCCGAAAATACCATGTCAATTTCAAATGACTGCCATTTCTAAAATATTGGTCCGAAAATACCACGTCATTTGCAAATGACTGCCATTTCTAAAATATTGGTCGGAATGTGATAACCCCGGCAGATAATTAAAGTTCTGGACTCCCTCTTTCATTATCGTCCTGGCTGATCGTTTTAGCACATCTGGGAGAGCCACAATATACTTGGGAACCTTTAAATCGCTCTAGAAGCTAAACGCGTAGAGATATACCCCCTAAAGTTTCATAGAAAAAATTTCAAAATTTTGTTTTTTCCGAAAATACTACGTAATTTTCAAATGACTGCCATTTCTAAAATATTGGTCGGAATATGATAACCCCGGCAGATAATTAAAGTTCTGGACTCCCTCTTTCATTATCGTCCTGGCTGACTCCCTCTTATTATCGTCCTGGCTGATCGTTCTAGCACATCTGGGAGAGCCACAATATACTTGGGAACCTTTAAATCGCTCTAGAAGCTAAACGGGTAGAGATAGACCCCTGAAGTTTGATAGAAAAAATTTCAAAATTTCGATTTTTCCGAAAATACCATGTCAATTTCAAATGACTGCCATTTCTAAAATATTGGTCCGAAAATACCACGTCATTTGCAAATGACTGCCATTTCTAAAATATTGGTCGGAATGTGATAACCCCGGCAGATAATTAAAGTTCTGGACTCCCTCTTTCATTATCGTCCTGGCTGATCGTTCTAGGAGAGCCACAATATACTTGAGAACCTTTAAATCGCTCAAGAAGCTAAACGCGTAGAGATAGACCCCCTAAAGTTTCATAGAAAAAATTTCAAAATTTCGATTTTTCCGAAAATACCATGTCAATTTCAAATGACTGCCATTTCTAAAATATTGGTCGGAATGTGATAACCCGGCAAATAATTAAAGTTCTGGACTCCCTCTTTCATTATCGTCCTGGCTGACTCCCTCTCATTATCGTCCTGGCTGATCGTTCTAGCACATCTGGGAGAGCCACAATATACTTGGGAACCTTTAAATCGCTCTAGAAGCTAAACGGGTAGAGATAGACCCCTAAAGTTTCATAGAAAAAATTTCAAAATTTTTATTTTTCCGAAAATACCACGTCATTTTCAAATGACTGCCATTTCTAAAATATTGGTCGGAATGTGATAACCCCGGCAGATAATTAAAGTTCTGGACTCCCTCTTTCATTATCGTCCTGGCTGACTCCCTCTCATTATCGTCCTGGCTGATCGTTCTAGCACATCTGAGAGAGCCACAATATACTTGGGAACCTTTAAATCGCTCTAGAAGCTAAACGGGTACAGATAGACCGCTAAAGTTTCATATAAAAAATTTCAAAATTTTGATTTTTCCGAAAATACCACGTCATTTGCAAATGACTGCCATTTCTAAAATATTGGTCGGAATGTGATAACCCCGGCAGATAATTAAAGTTCTGGACTCCCTCTTTCATTATCGTCCTGGCTGATCGTTCTAGGAGAGCCAAAATATACTTGGGAACCTTTAAATCGCTCTAGAAGCTAAACGCGTAGAGATATACCCCCTAAAGTTTCATAGAAAAAATTTCAAAATTTTGTTTTTTCCGAAAATACTACGTCATTTTCAAATGACTGCCATTTCTAAAATATTGGTCGGAATGTGATAACCCCGGCAGATAATTAAAGTTCTGGACTCCCTCTTTCATTATCGTCCTGGCTGACTCCCTCTCATTATCGTCCTGGCTGATCGTTCTAGCACATCTGGGAGAGCCACAATATACTTGGGAACCTTTAAATCGCTCTAGAAGCTAAACGCGTAGAGATAGACCCCCTAAAGTTTCGTAGAAAAAATTTCAAAATTTTGATTTTTCCGAAAATACCACGTCATTTTCAAATGACTGCCATTTCTAAAATATTGGTCGGAATGTGATAACCCGGCAAATAATTAAAGTTCTGGACTCCCTCTTTCATTATCGTCCTGGCTGACTCCCTCTCTTTCATTATCGTCCTGGCTGATCGTTCTAGCACATCTGGGAGAGCCACAATATATTTGGGAACCTTTAAATCGCTCTAGAAGCTAAACGCGTAGAGATAGACCCCCTAAAGTTTCATAGAAAAAATTTCAAAATTTTGATTTTTCCGAAAATACCACGTCATTTGCAAATGACTGCCATTTCTAAAATATTGGTCGGAATGTGATAACCCCGGCAAATAATTAAAGTTCTGGACTCTCTCTTTCATTATCGTCCTGGCTGACTCCCTCTCTTTCATTATCGTCCTGGCTGATCATTCTAGCACATCTGGGAGAGCCACAATATACTTGGGAACCTTTAAATCGCTCTAGAAGCTAAACGGGTAGAGATAGACCCCTAAAGTTTCATAGAAAAAATTTCAAAATTTTGATTTTTCCGAAAATACCACGTCATTTGCAAATGACTGCCATTTCTAAAATATTGGTCGGAATGTGATAACCCCGGCAGATAATTAAAGTTCTGGACTCTCTCTTTCATTATCGTCCTGGCTGACTCCCTCTCTTTCATTATCGTCCTGGCTGATCATTCTAGCACATCTGGGAGTGCCACAATATACTTGGGAACCTTTAAATCGCTCTAGAAGCTAAACGGGTAGAGATAGACCCCTAAAGTTTCATAGAAAAAATTTCAAAATTTTGATTTTTCCGAAAATACCACGTCATTTTCAAATGACTGCCATTTCTAAAATATTGGTCGGAATATGATAACCCCGGCAGATAATTAAAGTTCTGGACTCCCTCTTTCATTATCGTCCTGGCTGACTCCCTCTTATTATCGTCCTGGCTGATCGTTCTAGCACATCTGGGAGAGCCACAATATACTTGGGAACCTTTAAATCGCTCTAGAAGCTAAACGGGTAGAGATAGACCCCTGAAGTTTGATAGAAAAAATTTCAAAATTTCGATTTTTCCGAAAATACCATGTCAATTTCAAATGACTGCCATTTCTAAAATATTGGTCCGAAAATACCACGTCATTTGCAAATGACTGCCATTTCTAAAATATTGGTCGGAATGTGATAACCCCGGCAGATAATTAAAGTTCTGGACTCCCTCTTTCATTATCGTCCTGGCTGACTCCCTCTTATTATCGTCCTGGCTGATCGTTCTAGCACATCTGGGAGAGCCACAATATACTTGGGAACCTTTAAATCGCTCAAGAAGCTAAACGCGTAGAGATAGACCCCCTAAAGTTTCATAGAAAAAATTTCAAAATTTCGATTTTTCCGAAAATACCATGTCAATTTCAAATGACTGCCATTTCTAAAATATTGGTCGGAATGTGATAACCCGGCAAATAATTAAAGTTCTGGACTCCCTCTTTCATTATCGTCCTGGCTGACTCCCTCTCATTATCGTCCTGGCTGATCGTTCTAGCACATCTGGGAGAGCCACAATATACTTGGGAACCTTTAAATCGCTCTAGAAGCTAAACGGGTAGAGATAGACCCCTAAAGTTTCATAGAAAAAATTTCAAAATTTTTATTTTTCCGAAAATACCACGTCATTTTCAAATGACTGCCATTTCTAAAATATTGGTCGGAATGTGATAACCCCGGCAGATAATTAAAGTTCTGGACTCCCTCTTTCATTATCGTCCTGGCTGACTCCCTCTCATTATCGTCCTGGCTGATCGTTCTAGCACATCTGAGAGAGCCACAATATACTTGGGAACCTTTAAATCGCTCTAGAAGCTAAACGGGTACAGATAGACCCCTAAAGTTTCATATAAAAAATTTCAAAATTTTGATTTTTCCGAAAATACCACGTCATTTGCAAATGACTGCCATTTCTAAAATATTGGTCGGAATGTGATAACCCCGGCAGATAATTAAAGTTCTGGACTCCCTCTTTCATTATCGTCCTGGCTGATCGTTCTAGCACATCTGGGAGAGCCACAATATACTTGGGAACCTTTAAATCGCTCTAGAAGCTAAACGCGTAGAGATAGACCCCCTAAAGTTTCATAGAAAAAATTTCAAAATTTCGATTTTTCCGAAAATACCATGTCAATTTCAAATGACTGCCATTTCTAAAATATTGGTCCGAAAATACCACGTCATTTGCAAATGACTGCCATTTCTAAAATATTGGTCGGAATGTGATAACCCCGGCAGATAATTAAAGTTCTGGACTCCCTCTTTCATTATCGTCCTGGCTGATCGTTCTAGGAGAGCCACAATATACTTGGGAACCTTTAAATCGCTCTAGAAGCTAAACGCGTAGAGATATACCCCCTAAAGTTTCATAGAAAAAATTTCAAAATTTTGTTTTTTCCGAAAATACCACGTCATTTGCAAATGACTGCCATTTCTAAAATATTGGTCGGAATGTGATAACCCCGGCAGATAATTAAAGTTCTGGACTCCCTCTTTCATTATCGTCCTGGCTGACTCCCTCTTATTATCGTCCTGGCAGATCGTTCTAGCACATCTGGGAGAGCCACAATATACTTGGGAACCTTTAAATCGCTCTAGAAGCTAAACGCGTAGAGATAGACCCCCTAAAGTTTCATAGAAAAAATTTCAAAATTTCGATTTTTCCGAAAATACCATGTCAATTTCAAATGACTGCCATTTCCGGCAGATAATTAAAGTTCTGGACTCCCTCTTTCATTATCGTCCTGGCTGATCGTTCTAGGAGAGCCACAATATACTTGGGAACCTTTAAATCGCTCTAGAAGCTAAACGCGTAGAGATATACCCCCTAAAGTTTCATAGAAAAAATGTCAAAATTTTGTTTTTTCCGAAAATACTACGTCATTTTCAAATGACTGCCATTTCTAAAATATTGGTCGGAATGTGATAACCCCGGCAGATAATTAAAGTTCTGGACTCCCTCTTTCATTATCGTCCTGGCTGACTCCCTCTTATTATCGTCCTGGCTGATCGTTCTAGCACATCTGGGAGAGCCACAATATACTTGGGAACCTTTAAATCGCTCTAGAAGCTAAACGGGTAGAGATAGACCCCTAAAGTTTCATAGAAAAAATTTCAAAATTTCGATTTTTCCGAAAATACCATGTCAATTTCAAATGACTGCCATTTCCGGCAGATAATTAAAGTTCTGGACTCCCTCTTTCATTATCGTCCTGGCTGATCGTTCTAGGAGAGCCACAATATACTTGGGAACCTTTAAATCGCTCTAGAAGCTAAACGCGTAGAGATAGACCCCCTAAAGTTTCATAGAAAAAATTTCAAAATTTTGATTTTTCCGAAAATACCACGTCATTTTCAAATGACTGCCATTTCTAAAATATAGGTCGGAATGTGATAACCCCGGCAGATAATTAAAGTTCTGGACTCCATCTTTCATTATCGTCCTGGCTGACTCCCTCTCATTATCGTCCTGGCTGATCGTTCTAGCACATCTGGGAGAGCCACAATATACTTGGGAACCTTTAAATCGCTCTAGAAGCTAAACGCGTAGAGATAGACCCCCTAAAGTTTCGTAGAAAAAATTTCAAAATTTTGATTTTTCCGAAAATACCACGTCATTTTCAAATGACTGCCATTCCTAAAATATTGGTCGGAATGTGATAACCCCGGCAGATAATTAAAGTTCTGGACTCCCTCTTTCATTATCGTCCTGGCTGATCGTTCTAGCACATCTGGGAGAGCCACAATATACTTGGGAACCTTTAAATCGCTCTAGAAGCTAAACGCGTAGAGATAGACCCCCTAAAGTTTCATAGAAAAAATTTCAAAATTTCGATTTTTCCGAAAATACCATGTCAATTTCAAATGACTGCCATTTCTAAAATATTGGTCCGAAAATACCACGTCATTTGCAAATGACTGCCATTTCTAAAATATTGATCGGAATGTGATAACCCCGGCAGATAATTAAAGTTCTGGACTCCCTCTTTCATTATCGTCCTGGCTGATCGTTTTAGCACATCTGGGAGAGCCACAATATACTTGGGAACCTTTAAATCGCTCTAGAAGCTAAACGCGTAGAGATATACCCCCTAAAGTTTCATAGAAAAAATGTCAAAATTTTGTTTTTTCCGAAAATACTACGTCATTTTCAAATGACTGCCATTTCTAAAATATTGGTCGGAATGTGATAACCCCGGCAGATAATTAAAGTTCTGGACTCCCTCTTTCATTATCGTCCTGGCTGACTCCCTCTTATTATCGTCCTGGCTGATCGTTCTAGCACATCTGGGAGAGCCACAATATACTTGGGAACCTTTAAATCGCTCTAGAAGCTAAACGGGTAGAGATAGACCCCTGAAGTTTGATAGAAAAAATTTCAAAATTTCGATTTTTCCGAAAATACCATGTCAATTTCAAATGACTGCCATTTCTAAAATATTGGTCCGAAAATACCACGTCATTTGCAAATGACTTTTTCATTATCGTCCTGGCTGACTCCCTCTCATTATCGTCCTGGCTGATCGTTCTAGCACATCTGGGAGAGCCACAATATACTTGGGAACCTTTAAATCGCTTTAGAAGCTAAACGGGTAGAGATAGACCCCTAAAGTTTCATAGAAAAAATTTCAAAATTTTTATTTTTCCGAAAATACCACGTCATTTTCAAATGACTGCCATTTCTAAAATATTGGTCGGAATGTGATAACCCCGGCAGATAATTAAAGTTCTGGACTCCCTCTTTCATTATCGTCCTGGCTGACTCCCTCTCATTATCGTCCTGGCTGATCGTTCTAGCACATCTGAGAGAGCCACAATATACTTGGGAACCTTTAAATCGCTCTAGAAGCTAAACGGGTACAGATAGACCCCTAAAGTTTCATATAAAAAATTTCAAAATTTTGATTTTTCCGAAAATACCACGTCATTTGCAAATGACTGCCATTTCTAAAATATTGGTCGGAATGTGATAACCCCGGCAGATAATTAAAGTTCTGGACTCCCTCTTTCAGCTCTAGAAGCTAAACGCGTAGAGATAGACCCCCTAAAGTTTCGTAGAAAAAATTTCAAAATTTTGATTTTTCCGAAAATACCACGTCATTTTCAAATGACTGCCATTTCTAAAATATTGGTCGGAATGTGATAACCCGGCAAATAATTAAAGTTCTGGACTCCCTCTTTCATTATCGTCCTGGCTGACTCCCTCTCTTTCATTATCGTCCTGGCTGATCGTTCTAGCACATCTGGGAGAGCCACAATATATTTGGGAACCTTTAAATCGCTCTAGAAGCTAAACGCGTAGAGATAGACCCCCTAAAGTTTCATAGAAAAAATTTCAAAATTTTGATTTTTCCGAAAATACCACGTCATTTGCAAATGACTGCCATTTCTAAAATATTGGTCGGAATGTGATAACCCCGGCAAATAATTAAAGTTCTGGACTCTCTCTTTCATTATCGTCCTGGCTGACTCCCTCTCTTTCATTATCGTCCTGGCTGATCATTCTAGCACATCTGGGAGAGCCACAATATACTTGGGAACCTTTAAATCGCTCTAGAAGCTAAACGGGTAGAGATAGACCCCTAAAGTTTCATAGAAAAAATTTCAAAATTTTGATTTTTCCGAAAATACCACGTCATTTGCAAATGACTGCCATTTCTAAAATATTGGTCGGAATGTGATAACCCCGGCAGATAATTAAAGTTCTGGACTCTCTCTTTCATTATCGTCCTGGCTGACTCCCTCTCTTTCATTATCGTCCTGGCTGATCATTCTAGCACATCTGGGAGAGCCACAATATACTTGGGAACCTTTAAATCGCTCTAGAAGCTAAACGGGTAGAGATAGACCCCTAAAGTTTCATAGAAAAAATTTCAAAATTTTGATTTTTCCGAAAATACCACGTCATTTTCAAATGACTGCCATTCCTAAAATATTGGTCGGAATGTGATAACCCCGGCAGATAATTAAAGTTCTGGACTCCCTCTTTCATTATCGTCCTGGCTGATCGTTCTAGCACATCTGGGAGAGCCACAATATACTTGGGAACCTTTAAATCGCTCTAGAAGCTAAACGCGTAGAGATAGACCCCCTAAAGTTTCATAGAAAAAATTTCAAAATTTCGATTTTTCCGAAAATACCATGTCAATTTCAAATGACTGCCATTTCTAAAATATTGGTCCGAAAATACCACGTCATTTGCAAATGACTGCCATTTCTAAAATATTGATCGGAATGTGATAACCCCGGCAGATAATTAAAGTTCTGGACTCCCTCTTTCATTATCGTCCTGGCTGATCGTTTTAGCACATCTGGGAGAGCCACAATATACTTGGGAACCTTTAAATCGCTCTAGAAGCTAAACGCGTAGAGATATACCCCCTAAAGTTTCATAGAAAAAATGTCAAAATTTTGTTTTTTCCGAAAATACTACGTCATTTTCAAATGACTGCCATTTCTAAAATATTGGTCGGAATGTGATAACCCCGGCAGATAATTAAAGTTCTGGACTCCCTCTTTCATTATCGTCCTGGCTGACTCCCTCTTATTATCGTCCTGGCTGATCGTTCTAGCACATCTGGGAGAGCCACAATATACTTGGGAACCTTTAAATCGCTCTAGAAGCTAAACGGGTAGAGATAGACCCCTGAAGTTTGATAGAAAAAATTTCAAAATTTCGATTTTTCCGAAAATACCATGTCAATTTCAAATGACTGCCATTTCTAAAATATTGGTCCGAAAATACCACGTCATTTGCAAATGACTTTTTCATTATCGTCCTGGCTGACTCCCTCTCATTATCGTCCTGGCTGATCGTTCTAGCACATCTGGGAGAGCCACAATATACTTGGGAACCTTTAAATCGCTTTAGAAGCTAAACGGGTAGAGATAGACCCCTAAAGTTTCATAGAAAAAATTTCAAAATTTTTATTTTTCCGAAAATACCACGTCATTTTCAAATGACTGCCATTTCTAAAATATTGGTCGGAATGTGATAACCCCGGCAGATAATTAAAGTTCTGGACTCCCTCTTTCATTATCGTCCTGGCTGACTCCCTCTCATTATCGTCCTGGCTGATCGTTCTAGCACATCTGAGAGAGCCACAATATACTTGGGAACCTTTAAATCGCTCTAGAAGCTAAACGGGTACAGATAGACCCCTAAAGTTTCATATAAAAAATTTCAAAATTTTGATTTTTCCGAAAATACCACGTCATTTGCAAATGACTGCCATTTCTAAAATATTGGTCGGAATGTGATAACCCCGGCAGATAATTAAAGTTCTGGACTCCCTCTTTCAGCTCTAGAAGCTAAACGCGTAGAGATAGACCCCCTAAAGTTTCGTAGAAAAAATTTCAAAATTTTGATTTTTCCGAAAATACCACGTCATTTTCAAATGACTGCCATTTCTAAAATATTGGTCGGAATGTGATAACCCGGCAAATAATTAAAGTTCTGGACTCCCTCTTTCATTATCGTCCTGGCTGACTCCCTCTCTTTCATTATCGTCCTGGCTGATCGTTCTAGCACATCTGGGAGAGCCACAATATATTTGGGAACCTTTAAATCGCTCTAGAAGCTAAACGCGTAGAGATAGACCCCCTAAAGTTTCATAGAAAAAATTTCAAAATTTTGATTTTTCCGAAAATACCACGTCATTTGCAAATGACTGCCATTTCTAAAATATTGGTCGGAATGTGATAACCCCGGCAAATAATTAAAGTTCTGGACTCTCTCTTTCATTATCGTCCTGGCTGACTCCCTCTCTTTCATTATCGTCCTGGCTGATCATTCTAGCACATCTGGGAGAGCCACAATATACTTGGGAACCTTTAAATCGCTCTAGAAGCTAAACGGGTAGAGATAGACCCCTAAAGTTTCATAGAAAAAATTTCAAAATTTTGATTTTTCCGAAAATACCACGTCATTTGCAAATGACTGCCATTTCTAAAATATTGGTCGGAATGTGATAACCCCGGCAGATAATTAAAGTTCTGGACTCTCTCTTTCATTATCGTCCTGGCTGACTCCCTCTCTTTCATTATCGTCCTGGCTGATCATTCTAGCACATCTGGGAGAGCCACAATATACTTGGGAACCTTTAAATCGCTCTAGAAGCTAAACGGGTAGAGATAGACCCCTAAAGTTTCATAGAAAAAATTTCAAAATTTTGATTTTTCCGAAAATACCACGTCATTTTCAAATGACTGCCATTCCTAAAATATTGGTCGGAATGTGATAACCCCGGCAGATAATTAAAGTTCTGGACTCCCTCTTTCATTATCGTCCTGGCTGATCGTTCTAGCACATCTGGGAGAGCCACAATATACTTGGGAACCTTTAAATCGCTCTAGAAGCTAAACGCGTAGAGATAGACCCCCTAAAGTTTCATAGAAAAAATTTCAAAATTTCGATTTTTCCGAAAATACCATGTCAATTTCAAATGACTGCCATTTCTAAAATATTGGTCCGAAAATACCACGTCATTTGCAAATGACTGCCATTTCTAAAATATTGGTCGGAATGTGATAACCCCGGCAGATAATTAAAGTTCTGGACTCCCTCTTTCATTATCGTCCTGGCTGATCGTTTTAGCACATCTGGGAGAGCCACAATATACTTGGGAACCTTTAAATCGCTCTAGAAGCTAAACGCGTAGAGATATACCCCCTAAAGTTTCATAGAAAAAATTTCAAAATTTTGTTTTTTCCGAAAATACTACGTCATTTTCAAATGACTGCCATTTCTAGAATATTGGTCGGAATATGATAACCCCGGCAGATAATTAAAGTTCTGGACTCCCTCTTTCATTATCGTCCTGGCTGACTCCCTCTTATTATCGTCCTGGCTGATCGTTCTAGCACATCTGGGAGAGCCACAATATACTTGGGAACCTTTAAATCGCTCTAGAAGCTAAACGGGTAGAGATAGACCCCTGAAGTTTGATAGAAAAAATTTCAAAATTTCGATTTTTCCGAAAATACCATGTCAATTTCAAATGACTGCCATTTCTAAAATATTGGTCCGAAAATACCACGTCATTTGCAAATGACTGCCATTTCTAAAATATTGGTCGGAATGTGATAACCCCGGCAGATAATTAAAGTTCTGGACTCCCTCTTTCATTATCGTCCTGGCTGATCGTTCTAGGAGAGCCACAATATACTTGAGAACCTTTAAATCGCTCAAGAAGCTAAACGCGTAGAGATAGACCCCCTAAAGTTTCATAGAAAAAATTTCAAAATTTCGATTTTTCCGAAAATACCATGTCAATTTCAAATGACTGCCATTTCTAAAATATTGGTCGGAATGTGATAACCCGGCAAATAATTAAAGTTCTGGACTCCCTCTTTCATTATCGTCCTGGCTGACTCCCTCTCATTATCGTCCTGGCTGATCGTTCTAGCACATCTGGGAGAGCCACAATATACTTGGGAACCTTTAAATCGCTCTAGAAGCTAAACGGGTAGAGATAGACCCCTAAAGTTCATAGAAAAAATTTCAAAATTTTTATTTTTCCGAAAATACCACGTCATTTTCAAATGACTGCCATTTCTAAAATATTGGTCGGAATGTGATAACCCCGGCAGATAATTAAAGTTCTGGACTCCCTCTTTCATTATCGTCCTGGCTGACACCCTCTCATTATCGTCCTGGCTGATCGTTCTAGCACATCTGAGAGAGCCACAATATACTTGGGAACCTTTAAATCGCTCTAGAAGCTAAACGGGTACAGATAGACCCCTAAAGTTTCATATAAAAAATTTCAATATTTTGATTTTTCCGAAAATACCACGTCATTTGCAAATGACTGCCATTTCTAAAATATTGGTCGGAATGTGATAACCCCGGCAGATAATTAAAGTTCTGGACTCCCTCTTTCATTATCGTCCTGGCTGATCGTTCTAGCACATCTGGGAGAGCCACAATATACTTGGGAACCTTTAAATCGCTCTAGAAGCTAAACGCGTAGAGATAGACCCCCTAAAGTTTCATAGAAAAAATTTCAAAATTTCGATTTTTCCGAAAATACCATGTCAATTTCAAATGACTGCCATTTCTAAAATATTGGTCCGAAAATACCACGTCATTTGCAAATGACTGCCATTTCTAAAATATTGGTCGGAATGTGATAACCCCGGCAGATAATTAAAGTTCTGGACTCCCTCTTTCATTATCGTCCTGGCTGATCGTTCTAGGAGAGCCACAATATACTTGGGAACCTTTAAATCGCTCTAGAAGCTAAACGCGTAGAGATATACCCCCTAAAGTTTCATAGAAAAAATTTCAAAATTTTGTTTTTTCCGAAAATACTACGTCATTTTCAAATGACTGCCATTTCTAAAATATTGGTCGGAATGTGATAACCCCGGCAGATAATTAAAGTTCTGGACTCCCTCTTTCATTATCGTCCTGGCTGACTCCCTCTTATTATCGTCCTGGCTGATCGTTCTAGCACATCTGGGAGAGCCACAATATACTTGGGAACCTTTAAATCGCTCTAGAAGCTAAACGGGTAGAGATAGACCCCTAAAGTTTCATAGAAAAAATTTCAAAATTCCGATTTTTCCGAAAATACCATGTCAATTTCAAATGACTGCCATTTCCGGCAGATAATTAAAGTTCTGGACTCCCTCTTTCATTATCGTCCTGGCTGATCGTTCTAGGAGAGCCACAATATACTTGAGAACCTTTAAATCGCTCAAGAAGCTAAACGCGTAGAGATAGACCCCATAAAGTTTCATAGAAAAAATTTCAAAATTTCGATTTTTCCGAAAATACCATGTCAATTTCAAATGACTGCCATTTCTAAAATATTGGTCGGAATGTGATAACCCGGCAAATAATTAAAGTTCTGGACTCCCTCTTTCATTATCGTCCTGGCTGACTCCCTCTCATTATCGTCCTGGCTGATCGTTCTAGCACATCTAGGAGAGCCACAATATACTTGAGAACCTTTAAATCGCTCAAGAAGCTAAACGCGTAGAGATAGACCCCCTAAAGTTTCATAGAAAAAATTTCAAAATTTTGATTTTTCCGAAAATACCACGTCATTTTGAAATGACTGCCATTTCTAAAATATTGGTCGGAATATGATAACCCCGGCAGATAATTAAAGTTCTGGACTCCCTCTTCATTATCGTCCTGGCTGACTCCCTCTTATTATCGTCCTGGCTGATCGTTCTAGCACATCTGGGAGAGCCACAATTACTTGGGAACCTTTAAATCGCTCTAGAAGCTAAACGGGTAGAGATAGACCCCTAAAGTTTGATAGAAAAATTTCAAAATTTCGATTTTTCCGAAATACCATGTCAATTTCAAATGACTGCCATTTCTAAAATATTGGTCCGAAAATACCACGTCCATTTGCAAATGACTGCCATTTCTAAAATATTGGTCGGAATGTTGATAACCCCGGCAGATAATTTAAAGTTCTGGACTCCCTCTTTCATTATCGTCCTGGCTGATCGTTCTAGGAGAGCCACAATATCCTTGAGAACCTTTTAAATCGCTCAAGAAGCTAAACGCGTAGAGATAGAACCCCTAAAGTTTCATAGAAAAATTTCAAAATTTCGATTTTTTCCGAAAATACCATGTCAATTTCAAATGACTGCCATTTCTAAAATATTGGTCGGAATGTGATAACCCGGCAAATAATTAAAGTTCTGGACTCCCTCTTTCATTATCGTCCTGGCTGACTCCCTCTCATTATCGTCCTGGCTGATCGTTCTAGCACATCTGGGAGAGCCACAATATACTTGGGAACCATTAAATCGCTCTAGAAGCTAAACGGGTAGAGATAGACCCCTAAAGTTTCATAGAAAAAATTTCAAAAATTTTTATTTTTCCGAAAATACCACGTCATTTTCAAATGACTGCCATTCTAAAATATTGGTCGGAATGTGATAACCCCGGCAGATAATTAAAGTTCTGGACTCCCTCTTTCATTATCGTCCTGGCTGACCTCCCTCTCATTATCGTCCTGGCTGATCGTTCTAGCACATCTGAGAGAGCCACAATATACTTGGAACCTTTAAATCGCTCTAGAAGCTAAACGGGTACAGATAGACCCCTACAAGTTTCATATAAAAAATTTCAAAATTTTGATTTTTCCGAAAATACCACGTCATTTGCAAATGACTGCCATTCTAAAATATTGGTCGGAAATGTGATAACCCCGGCAGATAATTAAAGTTCTGGACTCCCTCTTTCATTATCGTCCTGGCTGATCGTTCTAGCACATCTGGGAGAGCCACAATATACTTGGGAAACCTTTAAATCGCTCTAGAAGCTAAACGCGTAGAGATAGACCCCCTAAAGTTTCATAGAAAAAATTTAAAATTTCGATTTTTCCGAAACATACCATGTCAATTTCAAATGAGCTGCCATTTCTAAATAATTTTTTTGGTTTCCGAGAAATATCCCACGTTCATTTGCAAATGGGACTGCCATTTCTAAAATATTGGTCGGAAAAAATTTTGGGTGAAACCCCGGCAAGATAATTAAAAGTTCTGGACTCCCTCTTTCATTATCGTCCTGGCTGATGTTCTTTAGGAGAGCCACAAATAACTTGGGGACCTTTGAAATCGCATCTAGAACGCTAAACGCGTAGGGAGACCCCCTAAAGTTTCAAGAAAAAACTTTCAAAATTTGTTTTTTCCGAAAATACTTACGTCATTTCAAATGAATGCATTTCTAACTATGGTCGTGAATGTGATAACCCCGGCCGATAATTAAAGTTCTGGACTCCCTCTTTCATTATCGTCCTGGCTGACTCCCTCTTATTATCGTCCTGGCTGATCGTTCTAGCACATCTGGGAGAGCCACAATATACTTGGGAACCTTTAAATCGCTCAAGAAGCTAAACGGGTAGAGATAGACCCCTAAAGTTTCATAGAAAAAATTTCAAAATTTCGATTTTTCCGAAAATACCATGTCAATTTCAAATGACTGCCATTTCCGGCAGATAATTAAAGTTCTGGACTCCCTCTTTCATTATCGTCCTGGCTGATCGTTCTAGGAGAGCCACAATATACTTGAGAACCTTTAAATCGCTCAAGAAGCTAAACGCGTAGAGATAGACCCCATAAAGTTTCATAGAAAAAATTTCAAAATTTCGATTTTTCCGAAAATACCATGTCAATTTCAAATGACTGCCATTTCTAAAATATTGGTCGGAATGTGATAACCCGGCAAATAATTAAAGTTCTGGACTCCCTCTTTCATTATCGTCCTGGCTGACTCCTCTCATTATCGTCCTGGCTGATCGTTCTAGCACATCTAGGAGAGCCACAATATACTTGAGAACCTTTAAATCGCTCAAGAAGCTAAACGCGTAGAGATAGACCCCCTAAAGTTTCATAGAAAAAATTTCAAAATTTTGATTTTTCCGAAAATACCACGTCATTTTGAAATGACTGCCATTTCTAAAATATTGGTCGGAATGTGATAACCCCGGCAGATAATTAAAGTTCTGGACTCCCTCTTTCATTATCGTCCTGGCTGATCGTTCTAGCACATCTGGGAGAGCCACAATATACTTGGGAACCTTTAAATCGCTCTAGAAGCTAAACGCGTAGAGATAGACCCCCTAAAGTTTCATAGAAAAAATTTCAAAATTTTGATTTTTCCGAAAATACCACGTCATTTTGAAATGACTGCCATTTCTAAAATATTGGTCGGAATGTGATAACCCCGGCAGATAATTAAAGTTTCTCTACGCGTTTAGCTTCT